>CM042676.1:37944684-38544684 GCA_023638005.1 Forsythia suspensa
AAAAGTAAGAAACCTACCCCAAAAAATAAAAACTAAGAAAGAGGTCATCTTCTCCAAAACCCAAAATCCAAAAATAAAAAAATAAAAATAAAATCCAACTTACACTATGAAAACAATCTCTCTCTCTCTCTTTTCCTCAAATGGCCACAATGACTCCTTCTCACTTTTCGGAAAAAGCTCATTCATCACAAAACCATAGCCACGATTCTCACTCTTTCCATAGTCATTCACTTCGCCATTACTTTTCAATATATCGAAATCAAGAGAAATCCATAATCACCTCGAAACATTCCGAGAATCCCAAAATGTTTTTGTATCTTTTCAAATTTTCTTGGTTTACTATGGAGTTTGTCAAGAATCTTTGAACTTGAGAGGGAAACCCGAGTTCTTTGTAATATTGAAACTACAGATGGCTGGAGGCATTGGAATTGGAGGGTGTTACAGGACTCAAGTCGTCTTGCAACAAAGATTAAAAACACCATTCTTTTGTCAAGGATTCACACAATGGGAATTCACAGATCCGTAAGAAGAAATGAAGCGATATTTTGTGAGTTAATTTTGAGTTTTGTTTAATGTTTAATGTTAGAACCTATAGAATTCTCCATTTGTCCTCCGCCCGATTTGATTTGCTCCTCCAAAACTATTTCATAGTATAAGTTGGATTTTTCTCCAATTTCTTGATCGAAAGTCATGTAATGGCGATTTAAGTCCCGTCAAGGGGCCGGAATCATCACCATCCGCCGTGTCGCCTCCTCATCCGCCGCAAGCACACGGTCATTGTCCCTTGTCCAACCTTCCACCAAGAAAAAAATGCAAAGCCGTCAAAGTCGGCTTTTTTCGATCAATTTTTCACTCATTCCCATCATGGCGCCGTACCGCTTGTAAGTTCCATTCCCTTCCGGTGAAACTTGCCCAACACCCATTTCGCCGTCGGCAATCATATCACCAAGAAGCTCTTCGATCTGAGGAAGGCCGCGTGAGCTTCTCCATCTGAAACCTCCGGACCCCATGTTGGCGTTGGTGGTGGAGTGGCAATGCTAACCATTTGAGGAAAAGATGGAGAGAGAGATTGTTTTCATAGTGTAAGTTGGATTTTATTTTTTTATTTTTTTGGATTTTGAGTTTTTGGAGAAGATGACCTCTTTCTTAGTTTTTATTTTTTTGGGGTAGGTTTCTTACTTTTTATTTTTTGGGTACATTTAGATAGTTTTCAATTATGTTAGTGGTTTTTTATTTTTTTGTTTATTTAAAGGGAAGGGCAATTTTGTCATAAAGGACCTACGGTGCCTATTTCTTCAAACGTTGGGGATGTCTGGTGCTATTTTTTTAGGTTAGGGGCATATCCCTAACGTTTTTGAAACGTTGGGGACCTTTGATGCAATTATCCCTATAAAGTAATTACAAGTCAATATCTTGTTAGCCTGTCAATGCACGACACTTAATATGGGTATAATGGATATGGTTATAACCAATTTAGCTGACATTACTAATAATACTATGTATTTAAATACTTGGGGATTTAATATGCCTGAAACATATAGTTTAATTTTTTTGTCAATCAAATTATAGATCTCAAGTGATATTATTTTGAGAGTGAGTAAATACACGTTGTACTCTTTTTTTTCCTTGGCTGAGGTTTTGTACCATTGAATTTTCTTGTCAAAGTTTTTAATGAGACATCTTTCATAGTTTATCAAAAAGAATAATGTACTCTTTTTCTTTCACTAGAATTTTTTCCACTGAGTTTTTTTTTATTAAGCTTTTAACAATGCATATTCTTTGTATAAAAGAGATCAAATGAGAAGTGTTATAAATATTACCCTCAACATAACTCTATAGTTATACTCCGATGTATTACGAATTGTATACGAGACCTCTGAATGCAACAACAAGATTTAGGGGTGGGGGCGTGGGTCGGGTTGGGTCGGTTTTGGGCCCAACCCGACCCAACCGAACAAATTTAAAATCGGTTTGGAGAAATCCAAACCGAAAAAGAAAAAAAATATTGAAAATGGGCCTGAAACCGACCCGAACCGACTCGGGTCAGTTCATGTTTTCGTTTTCGGTTTCTGTTGGGTTCAAGAACAAAAAAAAAAAAAAAATTAAAAACTGAGTCGGTTTACCCAACTCGACCGGGCCCAAAAATCGACCCGAACCGACCCGAGTCGGTTCGGTTCGGTTCGGTTAGTCAGTTTTTCGGTGTTTTTGCCCACCCTTAACAAGATTTATATTTTTAATATAATTGCATCAGACATCATGCTAACTATAGTCAACCAGAGATAGTATATAAAGATGATATTGTTTGGAGGTTATAACATGAAATACATTTTACCAAGAATTATTTTATACAAGTTTTAAAAAGATGATGGCATTGAAAATATTGACACACAAGACATGGATAGCTCGATACAAGGATTTTCATTGATTGAAATCAAGAGAAGTAGTTGTACTCTTTTTCCTTCGTTCAGGCTTTGTCCCATTGGATTTTCCTAACAAGGTTTAACGATGCAACATTTGATTACTCCAAATTTTTTATAACTTTTTTTTCTTTTCGTTTGATACTTCTTCCTACTGAGGTTTTGTCAAACAAAATTTTAACGGGGCAATTATTGTACTAATGGTCACCAAATGAGGAAAAATTATGAAAAACAATATCGATAATGATATTTAGTTATGTATTACTTACCCTACAAGTCTTTTGTGTGTGTGTGTGTGTGTGTGTGTGTGTGTGTGTGTGTGTACACACACCCATCGTTATAATGAAAGATACAATTTTTCTCTATTTTTTCTAATTAATGACGCTAAGTACTATATTTGAAATATTTCTTATTTTATTACATATTTTGAATGTGTTTGTGTGTGTTTATTTCTTACAATTTTAAGTTGATTTATATTTTTGTATGAGAAATGTTCATGTGGTGATTTATCGACCCAATTTCTACGTCAGATAGGAAAGTCATTAAAATGAATTTTTTTTATCAAACAATGTAAACAAAATTTTTTCATTTCAGCAACCCCTAGTCGAGTCTCGATTAATCCAAGAAGTTTAAGCATAACTAACGCTAAGTAACCTTAATTAACGCCAATAATTAATTAATTGAAAAAGTCAAAATTGTTACCATGTGAAGGGAGAATCTTCTCTAGACAACCATCAACATTGTACTGAATATCAACGTTCTAAAAAGCGTAAAGCGTGGCTGGGCGTAGATGTCGAGTTTCAAGCTTTATTGAGAGCGAAACAAGGGCAAAGCGAGGACGATGCGTGAGGCGTGCTAAGCGTAGAACAGTGCTAAATATACATGGATTCGAATATGTGTGACGTGCTAGACATAATTAAATAATAGGTGTAAGCAATAAAATTTGTCGATTGATATGTTGTTCACAACTTTCATTGGTGTTGTTCTTATTTTGCTGTAGAGGTTTGACAATGTTGTTATTAGCATAAACAAGTAAAAAATTTATAATGTCTCCAAAATTGCTAATTACTCGAAGATAAAAATTTAACAACTAAGTAAATTATCTCACAATAAAAACGTAATCCGTCCAATTATACAACTCTGAACAGTTCCATTGCTCATTTTACACACTAGGTTTATTGATGGGGTATGTTTGGAAACAATTAAAATTTTGTTAAAAATCTAAAGTCAAAGTCAATAATTAATTTTAACTACACATTTCACAGACTCACAGTGTTTTACAATTTTTCAACCACACGTTTCATTAATTTTTACAAAAAAATTTGATTTTAATTAAAATCAAACATACCCTAAGAAAAGAAAAGAAGGAGACAATACAGTTGAATTTCTGATATGATTGCAATATCTTGTGTCTAGGTTTTAGTCAAGTCAATGAATGTATTACAAACTTTGTCAACTTCAATTTAATTATTATTTGTTTTTTTTTTTTAACATCAAGCATAAGTTTTCTTATAATCTCAAATGACCGCGTACTTCGTGAGAAATAAAAAGGATTACAATTTAATTAATCTTTTTATTCAAGAGTATGAAATAGCAAAAATTATATTGTTTCAAAAAAATACGTTAAAAATAATATAAAAATCAACATGCCAATATTTGTTGCCACCACACCTCCCCAAGCTCCTACCCCCCAACGCCAACATGGGAGTTGTGGGGAGAGAAAATTACACATACAAATTAGTTTTTGGATAAAAATTAAGGGAGTGTCATCAACTTAGATTTGAATAGATTTTAAAAATTCATGTAAATTTCGATGTACCCAACTCAAATTTAAATAGATTCTTTAGAAAATTAGATGTCTCTATTACTAATGGATTTCTAAAGATTTCATTAATTTTAAGATTTAAACAGATTTGCATGGATTTCAAATTTATAAATATGAATACCAAATTCTTTAAGAATTCTATCCCTACCCCTTAAAATTTCAATCCAATTATTCTCTTACCCATCTCTTCCTCTCACCCATCTTCTCAATTTGTGCCACAAATTTTTGTAGTAAATTCTTGTTCTTGATTTTCAATTTATATTAGCATGGAAGTTAATTGAATTTTTTATTTTAATATTTTAATATTTTTTTGTACAATTGTCAAACATCGTTTTTAAAATTTCATTATTGATGCTCTATGACCATTCATTGAACCAAACAATTGGGCTGAAAATATAAATAATTTATTGGTAAATATTAATTAGATAATTAGTCTAATACCATATAGGACAATTATATATTGGACTGTAAAATTCTCTCTTCTTTCTGCCTGCCTCTGAAAAGGATTCATTCATGGTTCCAATTCAAAACAAAACTAAATACTCCCATACACAGAATTTGTTTCTCGAATGATACAAAATGAATTTAACAAAAGTACTCTTAGTAGAAAACTTTTACAGATAAAGCTGCTAGCGGGGCTTTGCCCATTCTCCCTATTCTTCCACTTTACAACTGGAATAAGGAACCTTATAATTCACCCTACCTGTCGATAAAAAATGGGATTTGAGAGGACCACCAGCTAGCAGATCAGAAAGATTTGTATGGAATGTCCTACTCGTGCCTAAGACTATCTCAAATCTGGCCTTCAATAAATGTATGTCTTGTTGGATTGGCTTGTGTGCCAGTTCTCTTTTGATCGATCCATAGAAATAGGAAGAAAGCTCTATTCATTTATAGCGCATTAGAGGGCATAGGTTACATCACAGCAATGTCGGGAAGACATAAGGAAGAAAGCAGATTGAACAGGTAGACGGGCTGGTATTGGTGGAGGCTTTAAGCTTACTATATTAGTATAGCACTAAAAATTCATTTTTGAACTTGGAAAGATTTACTTGTCAACTGCGACACATGTAAATTATCCTTAAATAATTTTTTATACAAGATGGTTAAACAACTGATTTTGGAAGAGAATGAATCTTAAATATCCATCGTCTAGTCTCGGATATTAAAGAGAAAATTTTATTAAAAAAAAAAAAAAAAAGACAAGTAGAAAGAAAGTGAAAATTAAACTTTATTTCAATTTTAAAAAAAAAAAAAAAAAACTAAAGAAATTGATAATAGTAATGTGAATCCCCATACAATGGATCTAATTACACTTCAAGTTTACATACGACGGATGACCTATTTATTAGTTTATTCCTATGAGCTTAGGCGATATAGTTTGTCGGATTGGTATACCCCAATTAGGGATGGCAATGGGGGCGGGGTCCGGGCGTGGTCGGCCCCCTTCCGCTGGTGAACTTTGGCCCTCAGCCAACCAGCGACCAGCGGGGCGGGCGGGCGGGCGGGGCGGGCGGCGGTCATGAGGCGGGCGGGTCGGCCTTTGGACCCGCCAACCGCCCATTTAACTTTTTTTTTTTTTTTTTTTTGTTAAACTGAAAATAATTAAAATATATATATACAATTTTTTTTAAATATTTATACCAAGCAAAACAAAAAAATTATAAGATTTGGGTTGTGATACGAGTGGTTAATGTTAATAGTTTATAAGTTTTAACCCTGGGTTTGATTCTTCTTTAGTTTATTTTTAGTGAAAATCATAATTTCTACTATATTTTATGATTTTTCAAAAAAAAAAAAAAAAAAATTTTAAGGGCTGGGCGGGCGGGCGGGGTGGTCGCCTTGACCCCCGGCAGATTTTTCACTTCGCCAAACCCGCCCCTATTGCTTCGTGGGGGGGGGGTGGGCGGCTCTTGGCGGGGCGGGCGGGGGCGGGTTGGTCGTGGGTTTTTTTGCCATCCCTAACCCCAATCCATCGAACCATTGACCTCTTTGGTGAAAAGAGTTTTATTCAAATTCTGAAATTCATTCAAATTCATAAATATTAACAAATCTTGTAAAATCTGAGTAGAAGACATCTCCTAAAATATACTTGATATGTATAAAATAATAAAAAATTACCAATTTATACTATATCAATTAAAAAATATTGGACATTTAAAAGATATGTTATTTATAGAAGATTATTGTTATTCATAGTCACCACCACCATAGTCATCTTATATGGCATTACTCAATTTGAGTAATTAGAAGTAATGTCATGTAGGATAACTACGGTAGTGAGCGACTATGAATAAAATTAAAAAAAAAATAGTACCTTCTTGAAAATTAATACAAATGTGTCAATTGAAAATCTTATCCTAAAAATTCCTCTTAATCTTATTTTTGAAATTCAAATTGAAGATCTACTTCTTCTCCTGCACCATCTTCATAACTTTAGAATATTGGTAATATTCTTAGAAAACAATTACAAGAAAATATATTGCAAAGAAAACACAAAATCATTGAACACCTAGTCCATGTAATTACATATTGCAATCTTCTAACTTTTCAGATGATTACCATAATCGAGACTGGATGTTTTTTCAACATAAATGCAATTTCATAAAAGACCGATTTGAAGTAACAACCTGCAGTAACACAAACTGATAAACCTTCATTACAAGAATGCAATAACAATTAATCAAGATCTAATTTGAAACAACAACTTGCAGCATCGTATACTTGTACATACACGTTTATAGTGTTCAACTATGTATTTGTGCCAATCGAGACAATTAAATACCATCATACATCATAGCATAATACAATAATATTCAATAGTAGTCAAATTCTATTGTCCCTATGATTTTTTTTTTCACAATGGAAACGGTGCACACGATTTTGCTGAATTTGTATTTGCTAACAAAACGCATGGTAGCCATCTCAAAATCTGAGAAAAATCTATTTGAAACCAAAAAAAAAAAAAAAAAACCAGTTTAAGAATGAAAGATTGAACAAAAGAATGATCATAAATCAGAAAGACAGTTGTGATTAGAAAATAAAAAAAATTTGAAATTTTGTGATAGTAATCACTTTGAATTGAATATTGAAGACTCGTTTACTTCGATGAGTGAGAGATAAGGGTTTGAGGGTTCCAGATTTGTAAACGATTGAAATGGTAATTTTGATGGCAGTGTGATTTTCGTCCTCTTTTTATGAAATGACCCATTTTAGTCTTCTTAAAAAGTAGAATTTTCGGTTATATTTAGATGTCTTCAAACAATTAAATTGAATTTTAAAAAGAGAATAGTAACAATATTTGTACATAATAAATGGATATTTATGAGAAAATTAATAAACTCTAGTACACGGTTTAATTTTCAAATTTCAAATTTGAAATTATAAAAAAGTACGCGGTCTAATTTTCACATGTGGTGCGGATGTCCAGCAATGGGCTTGGGGATGGAGGGGCGACGGTTGTCCCCTACTAGCAGTACATCACAATTCTTTTATTTTTCTTTATTTTTTTTTTTTTTTTTTTATTTGATTTAAAATAATGGTATAATACTGTTTTTGGAAGAAAAAAAAATGTACTTTTTAACAGCTAAACTGAGGGAAACCGGGCGCTAAGATCCACTTGCTACAAAAGTGAAAGGTCACGTGGACTCAGCTGCTATAAATGAAATGTCAAGGACCTAATTGCTTTATTTTACATAAGTTAGAGAGTTCAACTATAAATTTTCCCCATAACATAGTAATAACGAATGTATAAGAATCAATATTCTAAAAACTGTAAAGCGTAATTAGACGTGGAAGTCGAATTTCAAAATTTTCGGACTTAGCTAGGCGAGTTCTAGGTGATGCGTGAAGTGAGCGTGAAGTATGGTGGCGTCGAGATAAAATTATTTATTTTTAATATCACGGGACCACACAAATTTTTTTGAATTAAGATATGAATGCGTAAAATTAAGAAGAATAGAGATAAGATTTATTTATTTTTAATATCACGGGACCACAAAAATACCCCTCTTTTGTCTGATTAAGGATAGACTGAATGCATGCATAAAATTAAAGATTTTCTACTTTTTTATTAATATTTTTAATTAGTACATTTTTTTTCAAAAAATATTTATTTAATAATAAATGTGGTTTTCTATTTACATATATAGAGAATCACATTTATTATGAAATAAATTACAACTAACATACTTATTAAAGATTGTTAGTAGCTCTGCACCATTCACAAAATCCAAATTGAAGTCAATTATGAACACCAAAATATTTAGATCCACTATTCGTAGATAAACTTGTTATTTGCAATCGGTTCAGGATTGTGGCATCCTTTTCCCGTATAGGTAGTGTTATAGCTTAAGTTAAGTTGACTTTTCAATACGAGAGTTTTAGGGTTTGTTTGATTTCAATTCTGATTTTGATAAAAAGTTAAAGTCAAAGTCAACAATTAATTTCAAATATACATTTCTCGGGACTTCTCTTAAGAATTGGTCCCATGTCTTCAATTAATTATGGAAAAAAAGCAAAAAATTTGTGTTCTTAATTTGAGTTACTTTTTAAAGCTAATTAAACTTTAAAAATAAATTAATAAATTTGTGCCAAATCAATTTCTGGAGTTATAAAATGCTGAAAAAGTATGTTTGAAGGAATTTCATGTGCAGTAACTTCAAGTGAGGTTCATAGAGTGGAAAAGTTATTAAAAAAAGTACATTCAAACTTCTAATTTGTTGCAACTTGTAATTTCTTTGATTGACTAACTTAGGATTACACATCCCCACAATCCAAAACGTTTACTTTATATGTTTGACACATGCAATACAGTACACAAGATTAAGCATATGTTTGGTTCGGGTTGTTTAAATTATAAGTTCAACTGGTCAAACATATTTTTTATCCACATATTTCGTACGATCCATAACTTACAACTTACTTTTTATTCAAATATTCACCAACAACTTATAATTTCAGCACTACCAAACATGCGCTGAAACTTATTCTTTAGAATATATATGTGAAGCCGAGCTTGTCTCAAAGCACATGAGAATCAATATTCGATACTGGGTCATTCATAGCATTACTATACATTTTCGCGGGTTGGTTATTCGTCAGTGCCGATTAGCTTACGTTGTATTTGAAAGCTCTTGGCAAAACGAATATTTTACAGAGAACCAACAAAGATTTTCATTAATAACAGACCATTTTGATCCGTTGCAACAATTCGATGAATTTCGAGCTAGGTATATCACCATTCACCAATACAAACACCAACCTTTTTTCAACTCATTTTATATAATTATAAGTAGTTAATATATACCAATATATAAAGGGTGCCCTTGTGATCATGCAAAGATCGATACAGTGAAAAAATATCTCAATCTGAACATATATCTATATAGTGTTACAAGATTTACATTCCTCAGATATCATGGATTCAGATGTTGGAAGTCTCATCAGCAACGGCAACATAAAGTCACCGGAGTCCGGCAACATAAAGTCGCCGGAGACCGGCAACCGTGAACATCATCATGTCTTCTGTATTCAGGTTCTCAAGACTCTAATATTGTTTACTATGGCTTCTCTCGCATGCCTCGTGCTTTATCACACCGTGTATCCCGTCCAGTTCCGTCTAGTAGGCTTCTATTCATTCTCCTTGCCTCGTGGTTATGCTCATGCAAATACATCAACAACCTCAGTAAGTTGAAAATTAATCATTTTCTTTTAAAAAATTTGTCTAATAATTATGTACAGGGCGGAACCAGGATTTTTTTTAGACCAGAAAAATTGTTTACACTTCAAGACCGGACGGCTAAATTTACACTATAAAATTTAATTTTTTCCTGGGCAAGACCGTCGGTGCCACTCCCCTTAGATCCGACCCTGATTATGTACCATAAACATTCAGTTACTCGAGGAAAAAGTTAACTAATTACTTCAATAGTTAATCGATAAACCAATCATTCAAAACAAGTCTAGTACTTGTTATCTATGTTTAGGAGGATGATGTGCGTTCATTTCTAATACAATAAACTTCACATTGAATTTGAATTTTGAAGTCGGCTATATTACGTTTTAAGGTTCATCTTAAAATGTAAATTTTGTTTAAGTATTGGAGTAACATCTTAGAGGGTCAAGTACTTAGATGTTGATTATTGTTTTTCTAATGTAAGCATGATGTGAGATTTTACCGAAAATAATTACATGAATCTTTTTTTATCGTTCTATTCTCATCATTGCTAAATCCTAAGGAAGGTTTAGCGATTGTTTGACACGGCTTTTATAAAAATTTATCAAATTTTCAACTGATCAAACTTCAATTTTAACCACACATTTCATGCATGGGACCCACAACTTTTATTAACTTTTTAACAACACGTTATATCAATTTTTATCAAAATCTGCTAATTTTTTTTATCAAAAATTTTGTCAAACGGACTAAATATTTGTTTGCTTGTATGTGTGTGTATATATGTTAGGGCAATGAAGAGAATGTGTTGGAGAGGGTATTGAAAAAGGCAGCAATGCCAAACAAAACTGTAATTATAACAACTCTGAATGAAGCATGGGCAGAACCAAATTCTATATTTGATCTCTTTCTTGAGAGCTTTAGAATTGGGAATCAAACACTTTGGCTTCTTAAGCATCTGGTGGTTGCTGCATTGGATCAAAAGGCATATGATCGTTGTTTGGAATTACACCCAAATTGTTATTTTCTGAAAACCGATGGCGTCGATTTCTCTGGCGAGGCTCATTTCATGACGCCGGACTACTTGAAGATGATGTGGAGAAGGATCGATTTCTTGCGAATTGTTCTAGACATGAGATACAACTTCATTTTCACGGTACGTACAATAACTCATTTGTTCATTATTGTTTATGCAATGCGAGTATTTTATTGTTAACATGTCTCTGCTAGATGGACACTCGTTTGAAAACTTTAGTATTCGAATATTTTTTTGAAGTTAGATAGATTGAATTACTCGTCTGATGTTTGTAGACACTAATAACATATTGAGTTTTGAAATTTCGTGTATCTTAAAATTAGATCAACTTTATTGTGAGCTCTAGCCTAACCTATTTTATGTTGATTATTATTTCTAAATTTAAGCCATGTGAGATTTTACCTTTTAAGTGCAGCATGATTAACTACTTTATTAGGTTAAACATGTGTTTGTTCCAATGTTGTTGATATGAATATATACTAGTTGGGTTAATTTCACCAATGGTCACTGAAGTTATCTTTAAATTACAAAATGGTCACTGAAGTTCAAAAATTTCAGTAGTGGTCACTGAAGTTAGAAATCCTTTCACTAATGGTCACTCCATTAAATTTCTAATTTAAAATGGTGATGTGGCATGATGATGTGATATTTATTTATTGTATAGTAGTCCATGTACTTTATATAATATTCACTATAGTCCCGATATTTTAATTAAGTCCTTTAAAAATTGTATTTTAAGTCTTTAATCTTTTACATCTTTACACTTTGATCCCCATATTTTTAATTATCTTTCAATTAAGTCCTTCAAAATTGCATCTTAGATCCTTAATCTTTTATATCTTTACACTTTGGTCCCTAAATTTTTAATTATCTTTCAGTTAAGTCTTCCAAAAATTGTCTTAGGTCCTTCAACTTTTAACATCTTTACACTTTGGTCTCCAAATTTTCAATTATCTTTCAGTTAAGTCTTCTAAAAAATTACATCTTAGGTCCTTCAACTTTTTAAATCTTTACACTTGGTCCCCAAATTTTTAAATATCTTTCAGTTAAGTCCTCTAAAAAATTACATCTTAGGTCCTTCAACTTTATACAACCTCAAACTTTGGTCCTCCAAATCCTTGATTTTAGTTTCCAAAATAATAATAATTTTAGTAGTCAAAATAAATGCACTTTCAATTAATTCCTTGACTTTACACTTAAATTTTTACCTAAACAAATAAAATAATATTATAGGGTCTGACCACTAAAATGTCTATTTTTAGTGGTCAACTCTAAGTGATAAGTGCGAATTTTACACTTATTTTGACCACTAAATAGTTTATTATTTAATTATATTATTTTGTTCGTTTAGGTGAAAATTCGAGTGTAAAGTCAATGATTTAATTGAAAGTACACTTATTTTGACCACTAAAATTGTACTTATTTTGACCACTAAAATCAAGAATTTTTGGGACCAAAGTTTGAAGATGTATAAAGTTGAAGGACCTAAGATGCAATTTTTAGAGGACTTAACTGAAAGATAATTAAAAATTTGAAAACCAAAGTGTAAAGATATAAAAGTTGAAGGACCTAAGATGTAATTTTTGGAGGACTTAACTGAAAGATAATTAAAAATTTGGGGACCAAAGTGTAAATATGTAAAAGATTAAGGACATAAGAAACATTTTTTGAAAGACTTAATTGAAATATAGGGACTAAAGTGAATATTATATAAAATATATGGACTACCATACAATTAATAAATGTCACATCATCATGCCACATCACCATTTTAAATTAGAAATTTAATTGAGTAACCATTAGTAAAAAGATTTCTAACTTCAGTGATTAAAACTTTTGAACTTTAGTGACCATTTTGTAATTTTAAGATAACTTCAGTGATCGTCGATGAAATTAACCCTATACTAGTTATATATACAAAAATGTAAAATGATTTACTACTTTATTAGTTTAACAACAATTTGTACATATTTTTTACATGAATTTGAGTTATAGAATTTTGTATTTAATTTGTTGGGTTAAGAACAAGTTATTCCAACATTTTTTATTAGCCTTGATTTTACTAATTGTACTAAAATTGTTGCTAAATTTCAAATTGGTTATTAAAATGTTATCTTATTCTATTAATCATTGAAGTTATTAATGATTTCACAAACGATCATTCTATTAGTAAATCTAAGATAAAAATGTAGTTTTGGTCTCAACATTTATCCTATTTCACACTATTGTCTCGATCCTTTATTTTGTGACGATTTTATTCTCAACTTTTTATTATTTGACGCCCTTAACACTTAATAATAGTTTCTAAAATGTTTAAAGAAGAATTTGTTCATAAGTTTAAATAAAGTAAAAATAAAAAAATAAAAAATAAGAAATTTATAAAAAGAAAGGGAAAAGAAAATTGACCAATATTAACGGAGCTCCATCTCGGCCCACCCAAGAATAAACCACCACAAACACCATACTACAACAACTAAGTACCGTCACAGCCCTATGCTAGCAACGAGCTACCATCTCTGTGCACCACTACAACTTCCACACACTATAACAAACAACCACAATTGCTCTTACATACCAGTGTAGTGACCACCCATTTATGTTAGCACCAAGTTCCATTAAAAAATTTAGTGGAAGAAAATATTAGGCAAAGTAAGAATCAGTTACAAAACCAACTTTAAGAAAAAACTATGAATCTAATCAATAGTAGTCAGAACATTATTAAGAATAAAATGTCATTTTTCTATTTTACTAACTGTACTGAAATTATTGTTAAATTTCAAACCGATCATTAAAGTATTTTTTCTTACTCTATTAGTCATTGAAATTATTAATGATTTCACAAATAGTCACTCAATTAGTAAATTTAAAGAAGAAGAAAATGTAGTTTTGGTCCCAACATTTATCCTCTTTCGCACTTTTGTTCCGACCTTTTATTTTTTGACGCCCTTAGGACTTAATAATAATTTCTAGAATGTTAAAAGACGAAGGACCTCATCCCCACTCAAGAATAAACCACACAACTAGTATACTACAACAACTGACTACATCCACGACCCCACGCTAGCAATCGCTTAGGATCTCTGTGCACTACCACAACTCCCACACACTAAAAATTAATGAAAGAAAATATTAGCTAAAATTAGAATAAGTTACAAAATCAAATTTAAGAAGAAACTATGAATCTAATCAATAATAGTCATAACAGTATTAAGAACAAAATATCTTAGTCTCTACTTGGCAGCGATACCAACAGATTTTGGTGGACGGCGAGTGTTGGTCTACACAAATTCTTCAGATATCAATTTAAATTTTGATAGCATTCCCTCATTATAATTTAAGCTTAGCCAAACATGGACTGAGCCTTTGTTTGATTTTACTTTAAAAAGTTGATAAAAAATTGAGTCAAAATCAACAATTAATTTTAATCACATATTTAATGGGACCCACAACTTTTACCAACTTTTAAATCCCACATTTCATCAACTTTTATAAAAATACTGATTTTTAACAAAATCAAACAGACACTAATTAACAGCCAAAATTCTTTATGAATATTTTATAATATTATGCATAAATTAGGTATATAATGGAGAATTCTTTGTAAGTACGAATAATTGTTTACATAATTTTCTTATGTCTTAAGAAATGATTCATCAAAATAGTAAGTTACCATTGAGATCGATCCATCCAATATCGCCAAATGTAATGTAGGAGTTTCTCTGTATATGCACTCCGTTTCCTCGATACATATCTAGAGATAAATTTTTTTATGTAATATGATATTCCTCCGTCCCACAAATATAGACTCATTTCTTTTTTCACACAGATTAAGAAAACATATTTAATGTAATTGAAATTATAAATTTTTCACACACTTTTTCTATTATACCCCCATTTAATATTAGTCATTCATAAATCTAATAAATTTAAATACTTGTTTTGGGTTGATAATAATGTAGATTAAATGAGGGTATATTAGGAAAATGAAAAATTTAATACCTCTATAAAGTAAGTGGCCTATAATTTGGGACAGATAAATAAGGAAAACGAGTCTATCTTTGTGGGACGGAGGGAATACGTTATTAGTTTAAAAAAGTTTAATTATGCTAATATTTCTATGAATACAGGATGCAGATATCATGTGGTTTCGAAATCCATTTCCACATTTTTATTTGGACACTGATTTCCAAATTGCATGTGACAACTTTGTGGGCAACCCTTGGGACCTCAAAAATGCACCCAATGGAGGTTTCAATTATGTAAAATCAAGTAATAAGACCATCCAATTTTACAAATTTTGGTACAAATCAAGACAAAATTATCCAAGAAAACATGATCAAGATGTACTTAACAAGATTAAATATGATCCCTTCATAAGTGAAATTGGATTAAAAATTAAGTTTTTGGACACAGCTTATTTTGGAGGTTTCTGTCAGCCCAGCAAAGACTTGAATTTAGTATGCACAATGCATGCAAATTGTTGTGTTGGTTTGGACAATAAAATTCATGATCTCAAGATTTTGCTTCAAGATTGGTCAAAATATTTGGATTTGCCTCCAAATTTAAAGGATTCTAAGACATTATCTTGGACAGTTCCACAACGTTGCGGGTACGTCAATTAATCGAGCTATATGGTTACCTTTGATAAACAGCAGTATTTCCTTTCTCTTTAGACTAAATATATTGACACCACATTGTTTTATAAGTGCACCACATTTTAATTATATGAAAAGTTCATAAATTTTACTCATTATCACATTTATATCTTCAATTAAGGGAGAGTGAGACTTATTTGTCCATCATATTTTTAAATAGTAAAAAAATAAATAACTACAAAATATTTTTTTCCTCATTTTAGAGCACGCTAATAGAATTATTGCATCTGTCATTATGGACAAGATGTACTAATTAATGGAAGGTTAATGATAAGATCAAATGAGAAAAAAAAATTAAACATGCAGTGAATAAAAGTTAGGAACTTTTAATACAATTAAAACGTAGTGCATTTATGAAAAAAAAAAATGTGGTGTCAATTTAATTGTTTATTTATGTTTGTTTTTAAATAAGCATTTATGGCTAATGATAAGGTTTTTTTGTATTTTTATCAGCTCGGCTTCATTTCGTCATGGAATGCACCCAAGAAGAATGATAAAACAAGAAAATTATAATTCAGACAGTTTAATTTAAGGTAAGTTCATGTCCAAATTTTATAAATTGTTTTGTTTTTCTATGTTATTTTGGACGATTAATTGTGTAAAAGAAAATTTTCAATTATCTATTGGAATGAAAAGTTACAATGTGCTTGTATTTACTTATTTTTAGACTAATGTGCTATAAAGGCAAGAGTCAAAATCATTGTTACCGATTGTGTGTCTCCTACTGTCTTCACTAATAGAAAATGTATACGTTATCAAATAAATACTGAGTTAATTTTAACAGTGAAGTGAACACATTAAATAATTGTATTTATTTGATAATGTATACATTTTTATCTTAATGACAACGGTAGAAGAGACACACACAATTGGAACACTAGATCTAGACTCTCAACATATATGCTAGTGTTGTAAAGATTATAACTAAATTATTTTTATTGATAATATATATTTGTTATCACATTTTGACCACAATATTATATGTCACAAGGATCATAAACACAAGTGGCCTACAAAAATAATGTAACAAATTTCATTTTATATATTTTTTATTTTTTATTTATTCAACTTTTTTCTCCATTTAATAATTAATGATTAATTCGCAAACTCTTTGTACTCATTTGGCCTTCCATAAATTTACGACAGGAGTTAACAGGTATGAAAGAGTCATTCTGCATAGAAGATGCACTAAAAGAGATGGGCACTGTCAAAATTCCAAACCCCTCGGCTACTTAAATTTACGAGTAAAGCTCAAGCATATTTATGACATTTAAAGTATGGTGAATTAAACAGTACTCGACAATATTAAATAAAATAAAAAAATAAAATTGTTGTCTTAATACTGCACAGTACAACCTAATACTACGATGTTGTCATTCATGTATCAGTTCTCTTTTCCAAAATTTTCCACTTTTTTGTGCATTTTCCTTTGTTTCCCTTTTCATCGTCCTAATAAATTATGTACTTACAATCAGAAAAGTTTCATTGCAAGTCTTCACCAGGTCATTATTCCATAGAATCATCAAAGAAAAGACATCAAAAATTTAAAAGAAAAGTTGTCTTGCAATAAGAATAGCTTTGGAAACTCAGGAATATCTGAATGTATATACAATATTCAAAACTTTACATGTTTTATCCCCTTCCTGAGCTACATGTGGATTCACTTGCCCAGTCATGCGCACTCTCAACCAACTACGAATAGCCTCCTGCTTATAATGCATGTACGAAAATGATCGTAAAGAGAAGGAGAAACGAAGAGATAAAGGTGAAAGAAACTACACTAATCGTCAAAATTGGAGACGCAGTGTGACGAATATACACTTTTGTACATTGTGGGCGGCTTACTGCAGATATTCTCTTCCACATGATTGGATTATTTTGCATACTCTGCTCAAAAATCTCTTGAGCTTATAATATCCCATGCTTGATTCAGCCATTTAGCTTTGCTAAAAACTGGCTTAGATTATATTCTTCAGTGTACTGTGATTGATCCCAAAGCTCCTCTAGTCCACCAAGAATGGCCTTAAATCCCTTGCCACCACCCGGTAATTTTTTATCCCCGTCAAAGTTTTCATCTGACTGTATTGATTTTCTTGTTCCCTAAAGAACATATATATACACAATGTTTATTCACTGGAAATGCCTAAAAGCAATTAAGTAGTTCATAATCTGAAGTTGTCTACGATATGATCAAGTTGCATGATAAGTAATAAGTATTAATACCAAATAAAGAATGGAAGGTGAACTGAACAAATACCTTTTTGCCTTCTGCAGATGTAAATAGATCCAGTAACTGGTCTGTGTTCATTGTATTCATACTTGCATTATCTGCATTGATGACGGCATTAGCAATCGACACTTTGAACTTTTGGAGGCTCATCACTTTTTCTTCCAAGGTGCCTCTCATGATGAGACGGTGAACATTGACAACTTTCCGCTGACCTAACCTATGTGCTCTGTCCATTGCCTGCAAGTATGTCAGAAACACAAGTCACTCGTTCAATTGAATGAAAGTAACAAATGGCTACTCGCCTTCCTCAAAAAGTGAGTCTCAGACAAGAATGCTTTCAAAAACAAAATGATTACATTCAAATTTGTAAACTTGTGTGTTCAATAAACAAGATTACCGTTTACGGGTAAAAGTTCCTAAATATTTTCGGATCAAGCCATGAAAACAGAGTCCATACCTGGTGATCTCGCATGGGATTCCAGTCGTGCTCCATGAAAACCAGGGTATCTGCTGATGTCAGGTTCAAACCAAGCCCACCAACTGCAATTAAGAATTATGAGATTCATGTTCCAGAAAAGTACTTTTATACTTTTGCCAAAAGCCCATAAAGCAAAATTGTAAATAAAGTCAATTGTTGAACCACTTGATTTAAAAGTTTGAGTTGTTGGATAGGGCCACATGTATATCATTTAAGTATTGTCTTCAACACGCACCCTCACGTGTACGCACCCTCACGTGTAGGCGGAGTTTATTTTTTTGCCCATCAAAACCTTAACACGTGCACTATTTCATTTAATGGGTGGCGGAGAGACTTGAACTCAGGATCTTTGCCAACTCTAATACTATATTGAACCACTTGATCTAAAAGCTTAAGCTGTTAGATAGGGCCACGTGTATCATGTAAATATTGTCTTCAACAGTCATACCATGAGTTGTGAGCAGCAGAACATCAATGGTGGGGTCTGAGTTGAAGGCTTTCACAATTTCAAAGCGCTTTTCTGGTTGAACTGATCCATCCAACCGCAAATATGTGATGCTGCTTCAAAATAAGAATAAAGCAGTCAAAACTTATGATGTCAATAAACAACAAGACACTTTCAAGATATGTCTTAGCAAGAAAAATTACAAAATGCAAGCATATGCACATATCATTAAATGAAACACACAAAATATATATGCAAAAGCCTCGACATGGGCAGAAAGTCCACGCCAATTACACCAGACTCCAATATCATCACTTCCTAGCTTGAAAGATGAAAACAATAGTTACAGGGGGAAGGTACTTGGGCAATTTGTGTCACCAAGAACAACAAAATATATCATAAGATAACTAAATGCAGCTTAATGGTGCCCACAATATGATAAGATGGGGGATAGGAGGGATCAATATTTATTTTCTTTCCACAATAAAATAGAGAAAAGCATATAGACAAGAAATACTCACCTTTTCATATGGGTGTGAAACAAATCTCTTTCAATAATGTCCAAAAGGGCCTGCATAAATGGTAACAGTTAGACGCCAGAGCAAAGCACACTGTACTGATTAAAAACTTTCATAATAGCAGCAGGATAAGCATCTAAAGAATTCCCTCTCAACGGAGAACAGGAAAAGTTTAAAACAAAGATGAGGCAGAAGTTACCTTATGTTGTGCAAATATGAGAACTCGATGCTGCCCAACACTAATGGTGCCTTCAGAACCTGATGCCTCCACACCTATTCCACATTCTTCTAGTATCTCCTGAAGGGCAACAAGCTTGGGCGAATGGTGCAGTTTATGGAGTTCTGAAGCTATGCAGGAACTAGCAGGAAAGAGTTCTGACAGACGAGATAAGAGTGACTCTGGGATCGTTTCACCAAGGACAAGCAATGGATGACTACAAAGTTTTAACAAGTATTGAAGTGCCTAAATAAAACATAGAGAAGAGTCATTAGGCAACAAAATATGATGGCTTGGTCATAATTCACAATAACTTTCCAACTTACCTGGAAAACATGAGAAGATGCTTTGGGTCCCTCTCCTTTATCTTCATTTACCTTAACCATACTTGAGATTTCTTGTCTAACATGTGAACCAGAAAATTGTTCATACAACCTTAACTGTACAGGACTCAGGTCACAATATCTGTCCTGAATGATCTTCTCTGGTAAATCAGACAAAACTTCATCTTTCGTTCGGCGTAAGAGAAAAGGCATAACCTATCAGAGGAAATCCAACCAAATTGTCTGATAAAGAAGAACTGCAATCAAATGTCAATAGATAAATAAAAGAATGAACCTAGAATTGCGCACCTGCTTGTGCAGAGCTTCCATGGCAAGTGCACCTGCTTCAGCATCCTTGGCTGAACATTTAGGATCCCTGGCAGCTAGCAGTGGTTTTCCATAAGTGGCTTGAAACTGTTTAAGCAACAAAGGGTTTGTCATTAGATTCCTGATCTTACACTTGAAACAAAACAGGTATTTCACAGAGTTTTGTTGAAAATTCCTGTTCTAAAAGTTTAAGTTATAAAAGAGAGAATATATTTATTTATTTATTTAAGTTTTGTATTCAACATGCCCAAATCACATGTAAGCCAAATTCATTTTTTTCTTAAAGGTCTAGCGCATGCACAATTTTCATAAATTGGTAGCAGCGAGACTTGAAGCCTAGACCTTTGCTTGTTAACATGTTGACCCACCTCATCTAAAAGTTAAGTTGTTAAAGTGGGGACAAATTTATTTATATAAATTGTCTTCAACAGTGTTCTAGCAGGGAAGATAGGAGACTTCTCTATCACTTCAGACAATCAGATAATAAGAGAGTTTTTTTAACACTGTTGACTCTCTTAATTTCTAATACTAAACATTGGCAACAAAACTATGCAATATGAAGTCAACTGAGTATGTTATGAAGATAAATACATGTACAACTGTGTAACGCAGGGAGTGAAAATAGAATTTACACACTGCTCCACTTTTTCTAACAAAGATATTGGCAAAAGATCTTCGACAGATTTTCCGCAAGTATATCATGATAAATAAGTTACTACAAATGTAAGTGCGTGCATATACATGTGCACGGTTTTTGATTTTGAAAGGATGGGGGATGGGGGGGGGGGGGGGGGCACGCCACCACCATAACAAAAGACAGAAAAGAAATATAGTCTACATCACGTACTTGTCTCTCAGTTCCGAGAAATCCTGGCATGAGAAAATCAAAAAGAGACCACAGATCCAACACATTATTCTGCAATTAGAGGTAGAAGTTTTGTCAGGCAAAGTATACAAGCTTATGTTTAGCCAACTGAAGCTAAAATTGATAATAAACCTGGATTGGTGTCCCACTCAGTATCAGACGGTGCTGAGCCTTCAATTGTTTCACCGCACCTGTAACTTTGGACTTTGAGTTCTTTATAATATGTCCCTCATCTAAGATGCAGTAATTCCAGAAAAGCTGGCTGAGATAATCAATATCTTTGCGGACTATGTCATATGATGTTACAATAACATTGTGCTTGTCAAATTGTGGCTGAAGAGACGAGCGCTCTTGAGCAGAACCAATGTATTGAAGTGTTGTTAAAAGAGAGGAATCAATAAACTTCTCTATCTCATACACCCAGTGCCCAACAAGTGTTGATGGACACACTATTAATGATGGTGGTAGATCATTAGCTTTGTTTGCAGCAATGTGCTCTGCTATATCAGATGCCACGATTGCCGATGCTTGAAGGGTTTTACCTAGGCCCATATCATCACATAAGATGCCATGAAGGTTAAATCGTTTTAGAAATGCTAGCCAGTTTATGCCTTCCTGTTGATACCTGAAAACACAAAAGGTCTTAATCTGCATTTAATCATAAATGAAATAAAAGTGAGACATTAGAGTAAAAGTAGAATTACACTATACCATACATTGCATCATAATTACTTAGTAGGGGAAATGATTGAAATAATCAAACCATAGTACAATATGGAATCTATGAAAATTATTGAAATAATCAAACCATAGTACAATATGGCATCTATGAAGGTAAGAACTGGAAAAAAAAAGGAAAAGAAACTCAAATGTGAATGTCATTTAACAATGATAGATCAACAATTATCTCACTTAAATCTTAATACAGATGCAAACCTTCCATGCCACAGCACCTTGTTTCAATGCTGGTTTATAGTTTCCACCACCTCTAATTCTATTTTGTTCCAAAATATGTGATAAAGCGACTAGGCCATTATGGTTTTATTGCAGGATGTGGCGACAAAAGGGATAACATCAACAGAGAAAAGTAAAAAGACCAAGTACATAAAGAGGAAATATAGTAACACACTCACACTAATTACTTGAAAAAAAGAGAGCTAAGATACCTTCCCAGATTGATAACATTGATTACTTGGCAGAGAGATAACTGAACCACCTTTTTCAGTTCATGTTTACAGAAATTATATAACACAGATCAAAACCCAAGTACAGAGGATTTTTCCAATGCTTAAGCTTTGTAAGAGGAGCATGATAGTGCAAACAGGCAACTGCCACAACTTGCTCCATAGTTTCTTTACGTGAATTCAATTTCATTGAATTCAAATAAGTTCCCATTTTCATCATCTTGGAGATTTTTTAATATATTAGTTAATTCCTTAAAATGCAAAAAATGTTGCACATAAAAATAATTCTCAGCAAATCATTCTCCTACAGCATCAAAGATCATTTCTGATTCATATTAACCTAAAGCAGGACTGTGGGAGATAACATGTTTATCAGCACGTGTTTTTCTAACTGTGCCTTTATAATTAGCAAGCTGAAAATTTCATGATGTGATGTTCCACTAAACCCTAGAGGATAAACCTTGAATTGACAAATATGCAACTCAATAACATTTAGCACATAGGATATACAAGGTTACAAGGTTAAAAATGTCTTCTACCACAACTATAAGAAAGGTCTTCCTCCATGGTATTACAAACTTTACGACAAAGGCAAGCATATTGTGTAATTATTCTTACAGGTATTTAACTAAATACTTCATTAATAACAAATGATAAACTAAATTAAGCCTCGGAGGCTATTTTCACACAAAACAGGTGCTCAAATGAGGCTAGATAATTGTTACTCAAATGAAGAGGCATGAGGAGAGAGAGCCAAGAGATACAGATATGGGGTTATAAAGAACGGATCGTGAATTTTGCAAATCACAAATGCATCATTTTAAAGGACATAAAATTAGACCAAGTGCAACGTAAGGATTGCTATAAAATACCAGAACTAAATTATCAACTCAAAATCTTCATATAGCAGATTCGACTTTATAGTACTATAGACAATTACCTTCTCAAAGTCACTTTTAATTCAAAGGAGAGTTTGTAATCATCAATGTGGGAATTGTCAACTAGTTGCTCCAAAAACTGTGCATCTTCTTTATTTCTAGACAAACGTTCAGTCAGGCCAACAGGTGGGGAGATGCCACGTGCTAGCGGGAGAAGAGGTACGAGGGCCGCAAAACTATGTGTTACACTCTGTCTGACAGAATGATCACAATCACCCATGCACTTCAGAAGAGGAACAACTAACAAAGGAGCATAAGGGACAAGTTCCAATCCCAATCCCTGCACAAGCAAACTAACAAGCATGCCAGCTCCTTGTCTACCATGTACAGATGTCATATCTCCTAACATCGGAACAGCGTTCTCAATTACAGCACCCATGACATCCAGAGCCATTGATTTGGCGATTGCTGTGATACATCTAGACGCGGATAATCTTACAGCGATATGAGAATGACGAACACATCTGAAAATGCATGGTAGAAGAGTGAGCAGTTTTGGCCTCAGCGTCTCATCCAATAAAGGAGCAATAGAACGAACTACCTGCCTCAAGACAAAGGGAGTAGGAAAATGAGAAGCATTAAAATTTTGAAGTCAAAGAGGCATTAGAAAATCATTTGACAGCAGACATCCATTCAAGGAACAGCCATTTTCAAATTCAATGAAAATGAAAAGGTATATGTTAATTTTAAGAGGTGCCAGGAATACGACAAAAGGTTAATACAAAATCTCCTCGTCTTTCACAGCATGAGTTTCTTCAGACTCACCCCTATAGCAGGAAACATCCCTTCTAGTCCTATTCCCAAAACATATTAAACAAAAATATTTGACTGCATCCTCCCGGGAAAACAAAAAACAAAAAAAAACAAAACATATTAAGAGTCCACTTTGCTAATTAAGAGCAACTTTGGGGCAACTTCTGGTACGCACATCAATCACAAAGATGGACTTTCATTAAATGCACTTGCTAAAATGAAATTTGGAAAAACACAGTTTGCCAACATAGATATGAATATAATGCTGAACTCAAGATGATTTGCTCGTCACATGTTGCCAAATTCGCAGGAAGTCAATCTCAAAAGGCTAGTCCCACTGACTTTTATGTGATGGACTTCTCAGAATTGGCCATCCAGAATAACCCTGTTTATGATTTACTCACCATGTGGCTCCAACACCTTTATTTCTGCAATGCTTAAAAATGCATCTAACCAAACACATACTAATAATTGGTTTCCACAGGTGGCATTCACAATATATAACAGAAAGTTAAAAATTAACAGCCTATGATGATCAAGAGTGCAGTTTAGATAAGGGCAGGTGGACAGAGTCACAAAAAAAAAAGAGTATTTCTTCAGGGCACACTAAGTCAGACTGCATAAAAACAACCTCCCACTTGCATGGAGGTTATTTTTATGTTTTTAACACATTTCCTAGGGCTACAGAATCGCTTAATCCCCGTGTCAATGCCCACAACATTACAAAAACAAAAAAGTTACAACTAATTTTCTTTAAATTGGTACAAATATTTGCAACTTTAACAAATGATTTAGTGCACCAGCCAGAAGATACCGCAGTAAAAGTTCGAAGATCTTACCTGAATATTGTTTATTAAAATCTGAGGATCTCTGATGGACTCAATAGCTTGATCTATCAGTTTTTCATCTTCCGCGTTCAGGCCTTCAATAGTACAAGGTTTGAGGAATTCCACAAGACAATTCCATATCTTTGGAAGTTTCTCAAACAATGAACCACCAAACTTCAAACATAAATATTTCAAAGCAAGTTCAGACCCACGTCTGCTAATGAAGCCCTCAACCCTCGATCGGTCTTCACCAGGGGAAAGCATATGAACCTTTGATTTTTGTCTACTGCTACTACTCCCGAAGGACAGAAGATCTTGGTCTTCAATTACCTCAACAGAACTTAAGACTCCAGCTTGAGGAGTTTCACGAGGATCCATACCAGTCAAAGTACAAAGGTTCTTAATTAGCTTGTCATTTGGACCAGGTTTGCGTTCAATGCAGTTATATATAAGCTCTGCCAGGCCTTCAGCTGCCTTATTTTGAAGTATTTCATCCTACAGAAGTGATGTAACACAAAATAAAGACTGAACTTAGATGCTTCCACACAGAAACATAAAATAATTTTGATTATGTTACCTGTTCCCTTTTAACAGAAGCCATCAAAGGTAAAATAATTGGATTAAGTTTTGAGGGAAGCTCTGACATCCAAACAATTGCAGCAGCCAATAAAGCCGAGACTGTAAGATGCAAATTATTCTGCGAATTACCAACATTTGGTGATGTTTACATTAGGACAACCCAAAAAGCTTATTCACAAATAGCAAGAGAACAGATGTCATAATAAATTCTATCAACTCAAAAATAAAGATCTGTGATTTCAAATACAAAGAAAAAAAAAATGTGTAAAGTGAACTAAAATATAACCCTATGGATATACACTTCTATACTGCATCTCAAACATACCTGAACACATTTCAGATATCCAGCAGTTGTCAAAAATTTTTGTTTCAAGGACTCCAACTCTTCGCATAGATTCCTTCCATTAAATTCTGGCCCAGATGCCTCAGTACTTGCAAACAGAAGTTGCGACGCAAAATTGATCGCATCATCTGCTGTCAAATTCTCAAAATCGACTTTGATAGATGACAAAATATCGTTACACATGCCAGATGCCTCTGTCGCATTATACAACTGGCTTGCCTCATTCCGCATTTTAGTATACGTTCTTGAAAGTTCAGCATAAGGTAGAAGTGAATCTTTTGTAGGAAATGCAGGGTTAGTGCAAGCTAACAAATCTAGTAAGAAGTTCCTGAAGTTACTTGAAATAATAGTAATTACTTC
Source organism: Forsythia suspensa (assembly GCA_023638005.1). NCBI lineage: Eukaryota > Viridiplantae > Streptophyta > Magnoliopsida > Lamiales > Oleaceae > Forsythia > Forsythia suspensa. The sequence goes on from CM042676.1 coordinate 37,970,682, forward strand.
ATCCGACTTCATATGATATTTTAATTCTTTGAACCAAGATATAAGAACCATAGAAGCCACCTGAGATTTTCAACAATTAATAAAACACGTTACCCAAGCACATTCTAGAATATGAAAAGGCCATACACAATTGATAATGTTCCATGCTCAAGAAGTATACCTGACGCTGGACTCCAGATAAAGAAGCGAATCCCTTCCATAAAGCATCAACCACACATTGTAAGGATGCCCCATTTAACTTAGAAGCCATAATGCCCAAAGCTGTTGCGGTAACTACTCTTGTATAAGTTACTGAAATATCCATATCAGCACCAACAACTATCTTACTAGGGTTGGTAGAAGCATCTCCATTTTTCTCTGTTAGGATACCTTCTGCGGATTCTAAAAGTTTGCCTTTGTAATAATCGTTTTCAAGATTCACAGCTCTCATTTTAGCTGCAGCTTTAAAGTGACTTTTACGAGGCAAGGAAACAGGCCAAAACATTTTTGTAGCATCCAGCGGTGAGCCATATGGAGTAGTTACAAGCTCTATCCAAGAAGAAAAGTACGATTTTGCAGCACTATCCAAGTCCCCCACTTGGCACTGAGAGCATTTAAAAGAGCATTTTAGCAGTGAAGCAATAAGAAAATTAAGTATTGCTTAAATGAGTAATAAAGAAGAGTATAATTCTTAAGCAAAAGTAGAATCCATACCACAAAAATTTCAAATGAGTATTTTAGCAACCTAATAGCCATAAAAAGAGAAACTTCTGACATATGCATCAGAAAATTTGTACTTCAATAAGATACAATTTATAATCTGAAAATTAAATTTGTAGGGAGACAAATAGGTAAAAACAAATTACCAAAAGTATTGACAAGAATTAGATGCTCAAAAGAGATTCGGTGATAATAAAATACAGTTACTGTCAGATTCCGCAAGCAGATAGTTTCACTACACATATGAAGCTTGAGTGTGATTCTTTAGTTACTGTTTCAGTCCTTTTGGGAAATGTCAGATTCCAAGAGCAGATAGTTTCACTACACATATGAAGCTCAGGTGCAATCATCTAGTTATTGTTTCAGTTTCTTGTATACCATTACTTTGACAATATCTAAGCAATGATCAATGTTTCAGCAAATAAAACGCTGATGCAGCAAGAAACATACCTGGAGTAGGAGTTTCCAAACTCTCTCAGAGCACTGCAGAATTTCCTCGTTTGACTCAAGCAGCAAGTTCTGGAAAACAATCCTGAGGGTATCGCCAACAATAAAAGAAGGCCATAATGAGCTAGATGCATCAGCAATGCTTTTCTTATGACCAGCTTCAAGCAAACGTTCCTGCAAAGGAATTCTCATTTTCTTCAGTTATACTTTCGTCTAGGTTAATGAATAAAAGCAGATACTCAGCCTAAGTCATTGCATACAAAGCAACAAAGATTAGAAACAACCTTCCACTAACATTAAGTTCTGGAAAATGACAAGTAAACAGGTACATTTAAGCACAAATCAAAATTAATAGCAAAAAAACAAAAGGGAACTACCAGTGTGCGAATAGCAGACAAACGAACTGAACTGATACTGTGTCTCATAAACGGCCATAGCCTTGGTGCCAGGTTTGATAACATATAGGGATTTTCTAGAGAATTCATTCCTTCTCCAAGATCATCCATTTGACCAATTTCATTAAGATCCAATTCCAATTTCTCTCCCAAGGTGCCAAACGTCTTTGGAATCATCTCCTCCTGAGAATAAATTTCTGCCAACAGATTCATTACACTGCAACATAATAAAGACACATCAAGAAATATTAAAAAAATCTTTAGGATGTCACAAAATTGTAACAATTGTTAAAGCGGATGCACACAAATATAAAGGCATTGCAATCTAGAACCTAACCATACAACCAAAAATCTAAATTAATAGTTCAATACCCAACATATACTCAAAAATGCAACAAATGATATGCTAAATGATGAGAAGTTCAAGTTTTCAGCAGCGCAGCCCCATTACAGCTTAAATGATCAATTTTTTGTAAGCTGAAATTTCGTACCTAGTGAACAAAGAGTTTGATCAAGGGACACAAAACAACAGCGATACAAATTGTCATAAAAAAAAAGGTGAAAGGTAAAGTAAAACTAAAAATATCCAATAACTGAACTTATAAAATTGATAGAATGCAATTGGACAATGTCATAAAAGACTCTTCAGTCTCGTGAGCAAAAAATTAGATTATTAACTTCAAAATTTTGTAATGTATTCTAGAACAGAAAAAAAGTTTCATCAATTCCAACCACCAACACCAACAAAAAAATCCCAGGAATCTCCCCCCGCCCCCGAAAAATTAAAAATTCCCACGTATCAATGCCAAGCAGATCAAAAAGAAGCAAAAAATCAACTATAAGCACATCAGGCTATGTAGTACATTAAGACAATAATTTGGACAAAAATTATATTGGAGGGAAGTAATCAAACTTCAAAGAACAATTCTCATAAGTTAAAAGAGTCCAACAGAGACGGAATTCTCAGGCATCTCTTCTTACATTCATGCCTTATTATTAGGCATTTTCATTTTCTAGATAAGCTGTTGATATTGTATAACATATAAATAATCTGATTTCAAGATCACTATGATGCACCAATACGGATACGCGTATACGAAACAACACGTATCGAATACGTCGACACGCGATTTTTGAAAAAGTACCGACACCAACTCGCTGCCGATGTGTCGATTAAATTTTTTAATTTAATAATTTTATAACCTAAAGAAAATAAAAATTTCTATACTTATTGAATAAAAAACAATACTAAAACACGATTGACCCATTTTAACATTAGCAAACAAATAATTAGCCCATTTAAAATTTTGACCGCCCCATAAAGATTGACCTATTTTTTCTAAACTCTAAACAAATATCCGACGAAGTATTCGATACGTGTCGGTGTCCGATACGTGTCTGACACCGACACGTCGGTGGCGGAGGAGTGTCCGTGCTTCTTAGCAAGATCTTGATGGTAGTTTCTAAAAAAGAGACCTAGATGACTGCTTCGCCAACAAGTAAAGTAAGACATCTAAAACTTGGCTCCTGGCATAAAGAGGTAAGGTAGGAAACACTATTAATTTGGGAGAAAACAGAAAAGAAAATTCTATTCATGCATATTTTAAATGTAGTTGACAGTCTCAAGTAATTTGTAATGTGAAGAACATTGAATGATAAGTATAGCATTATTTAAACAAAGATGAAAGCAAACATATTACAGAAACACAAGTTTTGAAACTGGACTGAAATTTATCTGGCACCAGATAACCAAAGAGGAGATCTTAAACTACAACTCAACAAAAGGGACATATTTGGTTATCTCAATAGTCAATAAATATCCAACACCTCCTTGATCCAACTGTGAGATGATAAATATATTAAAAAATGTTCTAAAAAAGCGTAAAATGTGGCTAGGCGTGGAGGCCGAGTTTCTAACTTTTCGAGCCTAGGCGAGAGCAAGACAAGGGCAAGGCTTTGAGGCGTGAATAGTATTATTAAATAGTATTACTAAAACAGTATTATTAAAAGAGTTCCAAAAAGATCCTGCAAAAGTTCAGAAAATTAAAAACCCTAATTCCTTCTTAAGTCTAAACAGATCTGGAGCTCATTAATTATCAAAAGTTCTATCCGATTCCCTTCTCTATCTCTGGGATGATAATAGAACCGATCTCAAGGAATAATGATCATCCTGTTCAGAACACAACTTGTAGAAGAATTCATATTTGATAATTGAGGGATTAATTAGGTAAAACAATGAGGTGGTGGAAAATTAGGGATCAAAACTTGATATTCAATATATAATTCCCTTGAGCCTATTCAACGAAATAGTTCACTGAAAGTTCTGAAAAACCCATCAACTCCATTACAGATTACTAGACACAGAACAAGAAACCAGTAATATATGATGCTTAAATATCCAAGGTAAATAAGAACGAGACGGCCAATAATTACTAATAATGCAATGAAAATCAAAGTAAATGCACATCATCTAGATGGTGATAAAACTAGAGCTTAGACAAAAAGGAGGAAGAAGAAAAGAGTGGCATTTGCAAAACACGGTGTACAAAGATAGAGTAGTCCGTAATTAAGAAAAAGATGTCAAAGAAGACCTGCTTGTAGATGGACTTAGATCATCCAGGTCAAGCAAAATGTCCCAAAGTAGCATAACAATAGAATGCAAGATTGGACCCTTCAGAGAAACAATTGCGGTTGCAGTTGGTATTAATGCCTCAGCAGCAACTGCTCTTACATCATCATCAGGATCTTCAAGCCCAGTTTTACATGCAGGGAGAACATAGTCAAGCAAATCATGGAGCATCTCCTGTTATTAACAGGTTATGTTAGTAGCAACCAGAATGCTGAAACTACCAAAGTACAATATGCGCAGAAACATATCGAGAAAATTTAACTAGTGTAGTTAATGGGAAGATAACTGGAGAACTTCATAGAAAATGAGCATCCACGAAAGCGAAATCATAAGCTGAATTGTGCAAGACAAAAATGTTAACTTGTGTATGTTGAATCACATAGGACTCTATTCTGAAATTTTAACTGCTTCCAACTTTCATTAACAAGATAACTTGAAGCTGGAGAGACACAGAGAACTGGCCACTCCAAGATAATCATATGCCATTACAGTTAAAAGATCCATTTAGAAGATTGTTTTCAGTCAAAAATATGACATTCAATTTGAAATAACAGGACCTCAAATGCAGCGACAGTCTAGTATTTGGAGTTAACAAAATTAACATATTTTACTCCAAGCATTTAATGGAGACTGCAGCACAGGCGCAGGCACCTGGGGTCATAGGTTCAAACTGACATGCAATAACTGCATCTTTTAAAGAGGTGATTTCTGGAGGTTAAATAGAATTATTATCTTATCATTTCCATAGAGGACAAACGATAACTTCAATATAAATTCTGATAAAGACAAGTTAAACATGAAGCATCCAACAAACAATCAACAGAGCACATTGCTGCACTCCATAGTTGCCTACACAATAAAGTATGGAGACCATCTCAGCTACACAGAAGTGAAGAAAAATTACATTCGACTCTCGTGAATAATCATGTTCTGTAGCACTAAATATATAATTGAGACACAACTGCAGAAATATATCAGCTGACTGTCAAGCTAATGTGATCAGAATTCTAATTCAACAATCTATGACTATTAGAGAACTTATTCTTTTAGCTGCTTTGATATATGTTATAAGAGAGAAGACTCCTTCCCTATCAAAAGATGCAAACAACATCCATATAGACAATCAAGATTGCATAATAGAATGATAGCCGATATGGCAAGAACTTCAATATTAAACTATCACAATATATTGCGCAAGCAATAAGTTAATCTGAGTAACCAAAACACAACAATAAAAAAAGCAAAGTAGTGAGTGAGATGAGTGTTAACAGACCCAGAACTACTGCAAATAAAAAAATTACGCGAACAGAAATCATTAAACTTATCACATTGAACAAAATGTACCTGTCGCACGGCAATTAAATATTTAATGCCCAAAAGACTCCCATGACGGATCTCCCATTCTGGTCTACACTGAAAGAAGCAGAAATGATAATTAAAAAGATATTGCAATCAAAGAACAAAGAGTTATCCTCAAAAAGCCATGTCTCTTCTATGATGTGAAAAAATTCCTAAGTCAATATTTACCTGCATCAGCAACAATATATTTAAAGTCTCTTGAACTGATATAGGGTGCATGTACTTGAGCACAGCACCCAATGCTTGCGCACAGGTTTCCCTGACTGGCGCAACAACCTGATCAGAGACATAGTCTCCAAAACTGTACAGATAGAAAAAATTCAACAACAGATTAGACAAAGTACAAGGAGATATTGTCTATAGTAAAAGTTCGTTGTTATAATTATCACTCAAGAATCAATAAAATGCTGTGTAAGATACACCCGTCTGAACAAAGTTAATTCAGCTAATAAATTGAAAGTTGAAACAAAATAATTGACATAATATTGAAAAATACATCCAAAGTAAGAAAATGTCTTTTCTATAAGTGGATGCATTAAATATCGGTTCTTCTAAGGCTCGCTTCTCCATTTTCAACTGCACTACCTGTCACCTTTAAAATAAACAAAAAGCTGTGACATTTATATTATCAAACAAGATCATACCGGTCCAGGGACAAGACACACAAGAAACGAATTGCACAATCTTGCAGAAATTCAGAATTTCTCAGCCAGGAATTTCTAGCCATTTTAACCAAGTTCATCAGCTCAGCATTTTCAGCGAAATTTTCGAGTATGTTCTTCTTCTCCATTGAATCCTTGTCTTCAGTACAAATACTTGCCCCTGTCAGATGAATATTGGAATGGCATGTGCTATAAATATGAGGTTCAGGTTCCACCTTAATGGAAGAAACATTAATTTCCCCATTTAGTTGCACAAGAGGCATGTTTCCTTCATCTTCAACTTTAGGACAAATGTCCAAATCTCCATCACTAGAGGCAGGGGTTGTTATATCGGTCATTGGACATGAAACATTTTCCAACTTTGGTCTCTTCAAAACTGGCTCCGCTTCCAGCGAAACTTGTAGATTCAAATCAAGTTCCCTCTCTCTCTTCACTGTATTTTCGTCATCTTTATCTTTCAAATATGAAACTGATGCCGCCTTGTAGCTCATTTCAGACAAAATTCCTGCACTAGCACCTTGATAGGTCAATATCTCTCTCAGGGCCATGATACTGCCATGACGAACCTCCCAAACTGAGAATACAAAATTGGAGCAATTAATTTCTCATGAAAATTATGACAAAATTCAAATGGAGGAAAGTTAAAATATTATCTACCTGGATCAAACATATCAACAAGGAGTTGTTCAACAAAAGATTGAAAAGGCCAACCCCCTTCCCCATCATTCTCAAAGCTGTCTTCATCAGAAACACCATCTGCAAGTTGCTGCATCAAAAAGTATGTAACCATTTTGCATTAGAAGGATCAGATAAGAATGTTAAAACATAAGGCAACAAAAATATGATTCTAAGCATCCACAAACAAGAAGAAATCAATCATGTCTTACTGCAGCAACAAAAATATAAAAACCTTCCGTATACTCATTATTATTCATGGATCACAAATTATTCAGCAAATGGTAAAGGGCCAAATGGATGGAGTATGCAGGACTTTTACAAAGATATATAACCAAAATATAGTTAAATACATGACAATGAAATCAAGAGGAAACACTGATTCAGCGTCTCCATAAACAGAGAGCTTCATAAAAAACTACATTGTGAAGTGATGAATGTACTCAAACTAGGGGATCTCTACAGACCACATGCATTAAAACGTGTGAAGGTTCGAATTCTGACTATCTGAATCCAAGCAGATTTGACCCATTAAATCGTAAATATTGCTTGTGTGCATCTCTACAGATGTGTGCTAAAAAAAAGATGAACAGGTCTTCAGAGACTAATTTTGCCCAGTAGAGGGAGTGCACATGAGTAAACATGGGGCAACTAGCCTATGTTTGATACACACAAACAAACTGCTGCTATAATGAAAGACAGGTGTAACTAGCCGATTCAATAACTACAAGTCTCAAACATTGCGTTTCTACATATTCATTAATGAAAGTTCTTCACACCGAATAAGCATCTATGAATCTTTAGATGTCAGATTATTTGGTGGAACTATGGAGCCTAATAATCAGGGACGATGTCTATTTACCTTATGCGAGCTCGGAGAGTCTAGAGAAATGCCCGCCTTAGGTGGAACCATATCTTGTGGTTGTGGTACCTCTGTTTCTCCATCCTTTGACCACCCCTTTGTTTGTTCCTTTGAATTATTTTTCGCTTTACGTTTCAAGAGATTTAGTTCCCTGGCACTAGGCCTCCAAGACCGGGAGGCGGGAACCATGTTTGTTACAAGTTGCTGGATGTTACGAAGAGGCTGCGACGAGAAATACTGAAGGGCAACTCCATTGCCAGAGGAATTAATTTTGTGCACAAGAAGGTCCTCATCTCTTATCATATCATTGACATCCATGAACTGCTCGCACACATCTAACCCTGTATATGTAATTGACAAATAATATTTTTACAAACAGTATAGTATCTTAGGGCTGTGCACTTCGGGAAGTCCATTGAGGAAAACTAAGAAATAGAAAGAACATGCAAGCATACAAGAACTAACGAGCATAGGAAATAAGATCAACAATCACCATTTAAGTGCTACTAATCTCAATTTTAATCAGCTGGAAGACAAACCAGTAAGGATGTCACCTTGTATGATACAATGTGTGGATCAATATTACCATCTGGTCATATGCCCATATCCATTGAGCAAAATGTATGATACAGCTCATAGGTGGAAACGGAAGATAAAATCCAGGTATTCTCATAGACACAAATTTGAAATTCTACGCATATATGTAATAAATTAGAGAATAAATTGAGAGACCTAAAAGGCATGTATAGATAATAAATATCGCTCATGATCAGAATTCCAGTAATACCATGTGCATGGCATGTTCCAGAAAACGTATTATAACTAAATAATTAGGCTGACCAGAACCATTTGCATTGTTTTCCTTGCAAAAATTATCTAGATCATACTGTAGACAAGAGTTTTCCTATTTCCAAGTATGAAACGTGTTAACAATTTGAGCCTAAAATTGAAGAATCAGTTATCAATAACTTTAAAAGGACATGACTATTTAGTCTATTTTGGTCAATCACGATAGTATTTAAGGCAACCAAGTGAGACATCACTATAGAGCAACAGATAGTACCATTGTGACCTTAAAATTCAGTATCAGGGGATTGCTGATTATTTGGCTAAAGGATACAAATACTTAGTTACAGAATTTGATGGCAACACTTACCCAATCGACGCCGAAGATTCTGCTTTTGTCGTGCCAATCTTTCCCTTGAATTCTTGCTGTTGTCACTTGCAATATCATACTCCTAAAACGAAGTAAAAGAAAAAATCAAGTGCATGCATAATATTATATACAAATCTAACCTGCATTCATTTCATCAAGAATCTATAAGCTATGGCCACCTTCAACAAATATGTGGAACATATAACAACTCCTCTTCCCCCACCAAAGGCAGGGTAGTAGTAAATTTTACAGTTCACAAGTAATCTTGGATTTCATTCAGTGAGCACAAGAATAGAAGATCTATATTTAAATACTTGATCCAATTTTGAGTGCTGACTAAGAAACAATGTAATGAACGATCAAGTTGAAGTGGCTTTCAAGAACATGACATATGTCAAAAGAAGCAATTTCGATACAATATCTCGCAACTTTTCTATAGCGGTGTTTTTATAATCTAAGGCGGAGTTATCACATAAGAGGGGCTGACACGGTATTTTAAAGCCAAAAAATGTGACGAAAATGGCATATGCACGAAGAAGTCTTGAACTCGCAATAAAATGTAAAATCAATATCCTAAGCAGTCTTACTGACACGCCAATTCATTGTTGCAGGTCTATGTTCGCTTGAAAGTGAAAGAAAACTCACAACAGTGAATCTGTATCCATTGACTACAAGCACTCAAAATAACATAAGCACAAACACATAAAAGAGCCACAAAAACATAAACTGAAGGCACTTGACTAAAGGGAAGTTCACATACCATGCTAGCACATCGCCAAATGGGACATTGGATACATAAAACAACAGAATTCAAAACCAAGTTTCTGCCCATGGTACGGGCTTTCATGGTGGGCGTGCTGGCTCTACCACGTATTTGGGAGTGGAAATTACAGTAGAAGTGGAAGTCTGGGAGGCTGCAGTGGAACTTCACAGCTTTTGATGGGGATGCCGGTGGTTTAGGAATCTCTTTTCTTTCTCCTGTTAACTCTTCAAATATAATTTCTTGCAGAATGAACAGAGGGAATTTGGTGGTCATTGCAGTAGAAGGGTGACGATGGTCATGGTGTTCTTGTATTTCAAGGCTTGGAGATGCCACTGATCTTCAATTTACTTCTCTTTTTCGTCTTTCTGTTCTTAAGTATGATCTAGGGCTGACATTCTACTGGTCTTGAATTGTGATTTAATGACGGCAGTTATAGTGGTCTATAAGTGGTGCTATGCCAGCACAGGTGCCAGGAAAAATGCCGGTGCAAAAGAAAGCTGGTCAGTTTTTCTTGTGCCAAGTCAATGGGGTACAGTCCATATTTGAGATAGTAGGGCAGCAAGTATGCTTATTAGTGAATGAATCTTTCAGTTTGGAAATCCAGACAAGCACTAATATGTGAACTAGTTACTTTGGCAAACTCAAAGCTTATGTATAGTTATGTATATCACTTAGGGTTTAGGAATATAATTTTATTTTAGAAATTATTCAATTGAATAATATGTAAGAAAAACAAAATATATCATTTAAAATACTTTAGGGGGGAGAGTATAGTTCAGTTTACAATTTTGAACATAACCTCACATTATTTGATAGCTTTAAGAAGTAAAGTAATTTAAAGCAAGACATGGAGGGACTAGAGTAATTTATCTATTGAATATATAATTTATTATTGACCTTCTACAGTAAAAACTGCAATCATATTGAAGTGTGGATGGCATTTGCAATGTAATTGAAGACAAGCAATAAATGTATGATACTACTCCAAATTCATTAATACTGAGTAGAGAAATCTTCACTGTTCATAAATCACTAATCCATTGGCAGAGAAATCGTCTTTGCTATAGCAAGTATCATAGTTTCACTAAAAAGATGAGTTCAGGTTACTAAACCATGGATAACCTTCAGTAAGATATTAACTGCTCACAGGAGATGTTCATCCATATGATAACATTAATTGCAGCAACAGTATGAAAAGAATCAAATAGCAATAAATTTTAGTTTTTTTCAATCTATCTTAAAACTAATGCATCTGACACATTTCCTACTTCGTTTGCAAAATAAAGAAACTCACACCCCCAAAAGCATACTAAATTTCATCTACTGTCCCGATCCACATTTGTACGACACAAAGTACGCAAATGGATTGTGTGTGCTTTCACTAATTACAGTAAGATATTTACTAATTTTCTCATAGATTGAGGTTTGCACCACTCCAACCAAACAAAAGCACAAAAGTAAATCTTTCCAGCAGATCCTTATGATGATAATAGTTCAGCAGAACAAAGAAAAGAAGAAGAAATGATATCAGTTATTTCATGAAACTGAAAGCAAATTATATCTGTTAACAGACATAGAACAGATGGATGTCCAATCATGTGGTCTAAATATTTTGCAAAGAAACAAATTCTTTGTTTTCAGGCCCTGGGGAGTTGAAGTGGAAGGAAAGTACCTGTCCACCGGATGCCACCAAAGCCCCAAACTCCAACACCTTGTTTAGATCAAAACTGTGGAAGTTGAAATTTTCCTCAGAATGGAATAATTTAAACGACTTGGACAGTTTAGGTTCTTCGTGATGTAGTCGAGGAATGACATCATGCAAACAGTATGATTGACCAGTAAAATGAAAGGAATTTTTAGTGTATATAATGTTATACATGGAAGATGGAAGAAAATTTACCTTCTAAACGAAGTGCCTGCTAGATTTTCAGGATTGCGGTTAGACCAAGCCACAATGTCGGTGAATGTGCCAGAAATCCCAGCTTCTGACATTTTTATTTCAAGACCATTAGACAGCTCAGTCAAAGATGTATGTTTCACATTCTCAGCAATAGCTCCTATGGCATGAGCTGCAGCAACCCTGGTATCCCACTTTTTACTGCGCAGATATTGGGACACCTGCATGTTATAATTGAAAGGTCAAACTTGGGAATATTTAAACTGGACTCATGCTACACTAAGCAATAAACAAAAGTCACTTGGTACATTCAGAGCTAATATATCAAAGTTCATCTGGAGCATATTCGATGACATTATCTTTCCAGTGGACCATTATCCAACCAAATAATCCAACTATTATGCAAAACAACATTATGACACCAAAATATTTCGCAAAATTACGCTAATGAGGACTGAATGACATGATTTTTGCCCCAGTGATGCAATGAAATCAGGCTACCAAATATAAACAAGCAAGGGAGCAGAAGGTATGTCCAAAACATGATATAGAGTGAAAACAAGAACTCAGAAAACTAAAGAATTATAAGTAGTAAAACCATACCTTGCTCAACAGAGAATTCAGGTCCTGAGGATGTGATTTAGCAATTTCCCCTATCTGCCTGGCTGCAGTAAACCTCGTCGCCTGGGTTGAACCCGCTTAGCTTTCGTTAAAGAAAAAAACCATGCCACAGTAACACCAATTGACACCAAAACACCCAAAAAAAAAAAAAAAAAAAAAAGAAGAAAAAGTATCATCTTTGTATGTGTAATTGCCTGCTACATACCAAAATTACTTATAACACAAGTTAAAATAAAAAGATTGAAATTTTACAAATTCAAGAGCAAAAATACAAGCACATGTGATCAATAATACATACATGCCTTTCTACTGCATAAGATATAGAAATACTCACACTGAATAACCATGTAGATACTTACAAGATAACAGTTAACCTACAATTTATATTTGAACTATTCTATAGGCACATACAAGCATGCTACATGTCAAATGCATAAATACACATATATAATGCAGACAAAATTATATACAAAATCTCAAGTGTGATATTATATTTATAGTCATCTGAGTATAAACAATTGTGTGGATACTGTCCAATAAAGTGAGCAGGCGATGAAGCCGCGATGATTGCTGAGCCATGTTTTAATTTTGCAAGATGTCGTTCAATGGAGTGATGCTTTGATTCTCGGAAGTGAATGATAATAATCCGGCGACATCCGGTAACATTTCCCAGTTACTTCCACCTCTTGCATGTCACTCGTTAATTACAGAGCCACCATAAATACATCCCTACTATTCACCAAAAACAAAATTAGATACCAAATAAGGCTACCCCTTTAGTCAAAAATTAAAAAAATAGTCAATTACAGATGCTATTCCATAATTCAAAAACAACCAGTAGAGTTCCATCCATTTAAAGACGAAAGGAAAAACAAGAACCCATTTTGATGAAATCAATTTTCAAAAAGAGAACAATTGAAACACCTATCATAAATTTTTAATTAAGAATATAATGCGGATCCATTAATTAACCGTTATTAAACTGAATGCTTCGCGACACTACGCAATACGTATACACAGCAATACACACACACTTATACATACTAGAATTACCTGGAGAAAATCTTGTAACGAAAATACTCTTTGTTATTGTAATTCCGTGAGGATATGAAGTGAAAGAGGGACGAGGGTTTCGATTTTGATAAACAGGGACGGTCTCTTTTATAAAAAATAAAAATAGAAAATAGAATTTCCTAACGTGGAGTCGAACCCGACCCGACCTGTTAAAGCCGCAAAGCCTGCCTCTTGATGGGTCGGTAGTTTTAAGGCCCGCTTAACGGCAATTAGAATCGGATTTGATTTATAAGATCAAAATTATGAATTTGATAGTGTTTCTATTATGAAATAATCGTGAACTGTATATATCTTAGTTTTATTTTATAAATATAAATTTTGCTAATAGGAAAGGGAAAAATCTAGCCAAAAAAAATAATATTTCAAAAATCTATGGTTGCTTTTTCCAATAAACACTAGTTTTATTTTTTATGTTATTACTTATTAGACAAACATATATCTATCACATGAATTGAGTTTCGGGTTGTATTGTTGAGAGAGTGATGGCTTTCATCACTAGGGATATAAGCAATTTGATTTGGATGATTTTTTTACATATTTTTAAATTAAATTGTCTAAAAATATTTGAGAAAAACTCAAACATAATCAAACGGTTTGGTTTGATTTTTAAACCGCGATTTTGCCGTACATTTTTCTTTCTTGTTTGTTTCTACGTCATTAGATCATTGATTATAAAACGTCTTTCTATTACTTTTTGGCAATGACAAGTGTTCCGCTCACTTTTGTACCTAAATATGTACAAAATAAAAGATAATAAAATATTGATAAGTGACCAATGACTAGAGTGCTCATATTTAGTTTAAACCTTTAATAGTTGTATAATGCAATACGATATTTTGATTAAGTCAACTGAGTCGGAATTGAATAAATAGTACTTTTGATCTCCGATCCGGCTCTGTCGTGATACATATTAATTATCAGAAGGTTTGAGTACGAGATAGCCGACTGTGGTGCATCCGCATGACTCTCGATTCGGACACTTTTCCCAATGACGGTCGAAGGCCACCGGAGGAGAAGAAATCGGGTCGGACGTCGTCCAAGACATCCATTCGGCCTCTCATGTCCGAACTCATGTTCACGTCATCATAATGGCTTATCATGTCCCTATGTCGGGGCGTCCTTCACATTAAATGCCCTCAAAAGGAATGTCTTGTAAGCATTAAATGCCTACCTTGGCATTTAATGCCTAGCTAGATAGGATATTTAATACCTGTCCTAGCATTAAATGGAAATAATCATTGCATATTTTCCTATAAATAGAGACATAAATGTCCTCCGTGTCGGACATTCATCTCGTCAAGAAAAATACTCTTAAAAGATCATACAATCGGTCTTCTTATATATACTTACATATCTCCACTTACCACGGTCATAACCGACCTCAATACTTATCTTTAAGTTGGCTTGGAATTAATACAAATCGTTTTCCAACGTCAACAGTTTGGCGCTAGAAGGAGGGGGCTCATTTTCTAAAAAGGCTCTCCATTTTCCACAACTACCATACACCACACCAAAACACTCAAAAATTATCCAAACATGAGCCGCAGTCATGACTCAAGGGCTCGTAGCCACGGAAGAACTGGGAGTCAGCAGGTCAACCTCCCCCAGGTCTTCCGTCGCAGACAACAGGGAGAAACCTCGGCTCGAACACATGTGCCCGAGGGAGATGCAGTCCTACAGAAGCTTGAATACCTAACTCGAGCTATTGAACGGCTCGAGAGAAATCAAGCCACTACTAAACGATTTCGACTCGGGCCGAGTCACCAAAGACACGATGAGTCTAAAAGCGCGTCGAGTAAAAGCGGAGACTAGACTTGACGAAGAGCCCATCGAAAAGCGAGGAGAAAAAAGTGTGCGCTCCGGTCCCCCAGGAAAGCTTCCCGCGCAGCGGTCGGGTTAGCGTATTTGACCGCTCTAGGTCATTCTTCTCAAGTCCTCACGAACAAGAGGCACAAAGAAAGAAGAAAGCTCCATCCATGGCGACCTTCGAGTGTCTGAGACACTCCGGATGAGCTTGAACTCATGAAGCAAACGATCGGCGAACTGGAAGCAAAGCAAAAGAATACCTCGGAAGAAGTCACCACAGACGGCGTTCCCCATTCACGGAGGACATCTTGGCAAAACCCCTGCACGAGAAGTTTAAAATGCCGCAGATTGACTAGCTATGAGGATGGCAATGATCCCAGGGGCCACCTCGACGGTATACCTCTTGGATGGAACTCCAGGGAGCCATGGCGCTATCATGTGCGAGCATTCCCCTCACCTTCGGAATAGAGCAATGAGGTGGTTCAAAAATTACCACCGCGCCCATTCGAAGCTGGAATGACCTCTCGGTCGATTCGTCTCCACCTTCATGGGGGCGAGAACTCGATCCACCCCGAAAGAGCGCTTTATCGGCGTTAAACAAGCGCGGCCCGAAACACCGAGGTCCTACATGGATCGATTTAGCAAGAGGATAGTGGAGGTGGACAAAATATCGGATGATGCCGCTACGATGGCGATCGCCCCTGCGGGACTAAGAACACGGACTCGGTTACGGTGGTCCGCTCACGAAGACGGACCCGCTACCTACCAAGACTTCCTGGCTAGAGTCGAAAAACACATCGGCTGACGAGGAAGCCACCTCGCACCAGAGAATGAACGCCCGATCGTGGGGACGGCCTGAAGGGTAAAGAGAAAGACCTAAAACGGAGAAGAATGAGAGTCCTAAGAAAACACCGGATTTTCGACATGCAGGCGTCCAAGGCCCACCACGCCGAGGTACCGTGGATACCATATCCTAAACACTTCGCTTGAGAATGTCCTAATGAAAACCAAAGATAAGGCATCCTCAAAAGTCCAGCTCCTATGAAGGCGAACTCATCGAGGCTAAACCAAAGGAGATCTGCAGTACCATCGATCGGTTTGGGCACGACCACGGATGATTGCCGTGATCTAAAAGGAGAAATTGAAAGCCTCATTAGACGAGGCCACCTAAAGGAGTTCCTAGCAAGACGGCCATCGGTGAATCGAGCCTTCCCGAATCAAGGGGTGAACTACCACCTCCACCTCCCGCCTCAACCCGGACGCGGGCGAAATTCACATGATAGTCGGTGGGAGTCGATTGCACGGAAGGATCAAGGAGACAGTGCAGTAGGTCCTCGTGGAAGCTCACAATAGCTACCAAGTGTTAGCGGTACCACGCCTAACCTTGATGCGGAAAAATTCTCTTTTCCGAAAAGACACATCCCATATATTGCAACCACACTCGGATGCACTCGTCGTTACTATCTTGGGTCTCCCAAGTCAACATCCATCGAGCGTTGGTAGATGGCGGGAGCTCGTAAATGTCCTATATCTCGAACATTCAATCGGATGGATCTTGGCGTTCGGCACGTCGGGCCTTTCCCAAAAGCCCTGCAGGGTTCACCGAGGATTGTGTAAATCCCAGGGCGGATCGCGCGCGGTGGTTGAGCTCGGATTGCCTCCCGCATCACGGGAGGATCATTCTGCGGACTTTGTAATTGTAGATCTCCCATCTAACTACAATGCCATCCTAGGGGCGGCCAATTCGCATGAGCTAAAAGCGGTAGCGTCCATCTATCACTACACCATCAAATTCCCCACTCCACATGGGGTAGGAGTAGTCAGGGAAGTCAACTAGTAGCGAGGAGCTGCAACATCAACCATGGGCGCAGGGTAAACACAATCCGTCTCGACGCTGATCTTGCGGTGGGAGAAGCCCGAGGATGGGGAGAATGGGAACACGGTGGAAGATCTGGGTCACCTCGACCCAGTGTCGGCCTGAAGTGCTACTAAGGTGAACCGGTTGAAGACTGGAGCAAGTAGAGGTCGACCCAGCCAACCTGAAAAGGTCCTCCACATCGGAAAGGAACTCAAACAACCAGTAAGATCCCAACTTATAACCTTCCTAAAGCAACATCGACGTCTTCGCATGGGAACACGCGGACATGGAAGGAATTGACCCCAAACTCTCGTGCACGGGCCGGAATACCATCCGGACGTCAAACCAAAATGCGAACGCCGGCGTCCTCTCAATCCAGAGAGTGCGAGGCCCTAGCTAAGGAAGTCGATAAACTACTCAAGTGCGGCTTCATTAGGGAATCACTTTATCCCGGTGGGTAGCCAACCCCTGTTCTCGTAAAAAAGCGGTGAGCTTGGAGGGTGTGCATAGATTTTACTGATCTGAACAAAGCTTGCCCTAAAGACAGCTTTCCACTCCCTCGGATAGACCAAATGGTGGATGCCACCGCTGGGCACGAGCTCCTGAGCTTCATGGATGCGTACTCCGGCTACAATCAAATTGCAATGCATGAGGATGATCAAGAGCACACCTCCTTCATCACTGATCGAGGTTTGTACTGCTATCGAGTTATGCCCTTCGGGTTAAAGAACGCCGGAGCCACTTATCAACGGCTGGTGAACTCAATGTTCTCCGAGCTCATTGGGAAAACTATGGAGGTGTACGTTGACGACATGCTTGTCAAAAGCACCAAGGAGATGGACCACGTGGAGCACCTCTCCGAGATGTTCTCCATACTGAGGAGATATAAAATGAAGCTCAATCCTAACAAATGCTCCTTCGGTGTAAAGTCAGGGAAGTTCCTGGGGTACATGGTTCCATCAAGAGGAATCGAGGCCAACCCGGAAAAGATCGAGCTCTCCGGAGATGAGGCCCCACTAAGATCAAAGAGGTACAGGCACTTGCACTCGGGCGTATAGCGCCTTTCATCGCTTTGTTTCAAAATCGACCGATAAGTGCAAACCCTTCTTCGACGCTTTACGCGGAGGAAAGAAGTTTGAGTGGGCGAGGAATGTCGGCTAGCATTCAAGAGTCAAGAAGCAACCGCACGACCTCCACTACTCTCCAAACCTCTAGTGAAGGAGGTCCTCACTCTCAAGCACTCAATTAGTTCCGTACTCATCAGACCGGACGAGGCATCCAACACCGAACAGTACTATATTGCCAGGCGTTACACGATGCCGAACTTAACTACACCCGATGGAAAAATTGACGTATGCCCTTATCATGTCTACGAGAAAGCTCGAGACCACTTGCTTGCAACATCCAATACGGTCCTGTCAAACTATCCTCCGAGGCAGTCCTGCAGAAACCGTTTCCTCCGGAGACTTATGAAGTGGGCGGTTGAGCTCGGCCGATTCGAGCTCCACTACAAACCGAGGACCGCAATCGAGGTCAAGCTCGCAGACTTCATCGCCGAGTTCACCCCGGGCACAAGCCCAGTGCGAGAAAGGAGGAAGTCTGGACTCTCTTTGTGGATGGCTCATCGATCGGACTCGGCCTGAGCCGGAGTAGTCCTGATGAGCCCGGACCTAGAGCCACTGTGCCAATCTCTACGATTTAATTTCCGTGCCTCAAACAACGAGGCTGAGTATGAGGCCCTAATTGCCGGCCTAAGGTTTGCGAAAGGTATGGGTGCACTCGAATCGCTCGTGTCTGCCGATTCTCACCGGTGGTCAATCAAATCAACAAGTCCTACCAAACCAAAGGACGATAGGATGGCGTCTTACTCACTCATTGTGGGCGCAGAATCGAAATCATTCGCCACCGTCGAGGTTAGCCGATTCCAAGGACACGAGAATGGCCTCACCGATGCACTAGCAAGACTTTCCACCGTGAGGGCATAGAAGAGTGGAGAGCATCCCGATTGGAAGACTCAAGAGCCGGCTATATCTCGGCCGGCGAATTAACACGTCCGAATCGAGCTCCACCGGATCGACGAGATCTTCCAATTCACGAAGGATGGGAAGGTACCCCCAAATAGCGGGGAAGCTAGAAAGTTGAGAATCGTAGGCGACAAGGTACACTATAATCGATAACATCCTGTTCAAAAAGGCTTTTCGCTCCCTCATCATGGTGCCTAAAGGAAAACGAAGCTAAATCACGCCTCGGTGAACTCCACGAAGGGTAGTCGGCAACCACACTGGGGCACTCCCTCGCACTCAAGATCTTGAGGCGTGGGTATTTTTAGCCATCAATGAAGAAGGACTCCATCGATTTCACGAGGAAGTGCGACAAATGTCGAAATTTGGTCCCTCCATCAAAGCACACCCTTAAGAGCCGACCTCAATCCTCGGTCCCGCGCCTTCTCCAAATGGGAATTGACCTCATCGGTCCCATGCCGGCGGGAAGGGTGGAACTAAGTATGCCATAGTCGCCGTGGATTACTTCACCAAATGGGCAGAGGCAGAACCGCTTGCCAAAATAACTGAGTAGAAACCACCGGTTTCATATGGAAATCGATTGTCTGCAGGTTTGGAGTCCCACATTCGATCATTACGGACAACGGCAAGCAATTCGACAATGCTAGACTCAGGTCATTCTGTGAAGACCTCAATATCAGAAAGCACTTCTCCACTCCAAACCACCCCCAGTCAAATGGACAAGTTGAGGCAATAAATAAAATTATCAAGCATACACTGAAAGCACGCTTGGATGAGCTGAAAGGAGCTTGGGCAGAAGAGCTCCCCAGTGTACTATGGTCTTATCGAACAACATGCCGGTCAAGCACGGGAGAGACACCTTTCTCACCGGCCTTCGCACGAGAAAGCCGTCATACCGGTCAGAACTCGAGCTCCCGAGTCTTATAGAGTTCGGACGTTTGTGACGAAAAATCACAACGAAGGTTTGAGATCCGAGCTCGACCTCCTGGAGGAAAGAAGGGTCAGGCGTAACTCGAAAACGCTATCTACAAGCAAAGAAGTGCAAGGTATTACAATAGCAAAGTCGAGGCGGAAATTCAAAGCTGGGGACCCGGTCCCGAGAAAGGTATCCCTAGCAACAAAAGAAAGTCAAGCGCACGCTCGCCCCAAATTGGGAAGGACCTTACAAGATCAACATTAACCTAAGAAATGGAGCTTACGAGCTCCGAATCTGAAGGACTATCACTCGCGCATCCATGGAATGCCGAGCATCTAAAGAAGTACTACCAATGAAAACTATCCACCTATGCCCACAGGCGTAAGCTACTTTGTCAAAAGAAGCCACGGCTTCCACTTTGTAATAGTTTCTCAAATTTATGAAATGAAGAAAATTTTGCAAGATAAAAGGCTCACATTGAAATCGAAAGCCTACAAAGGGATGACTAAGGTCGCAATCCTCTTGAACACATGAGCGTGTGACCTTTGGGTGGGTGGCGTAAGTCTTTGCGTCGAGAACGCCAAAACCAAAGCTTGTTCATCTCGGACATACTATATGCGAGGAATGTAGTTCGTCCAAGAGACCGAACTAGTCGAGAATAGAGTTCGTCCGTGAGACCGAACTACTTTCCCAAATATGTGAAATAATTAAACTTTCGGAGTCGTCCCGCACGCCGTCCTAAAAAAGATGTGTACTATCTGCCGACCGGAAACTTGGGGGCCTCCACCCATCCAACACAGTAATGACTACAGGTCGGGCTCGTTCTTGAAGTTCCAGATCGCCCACGTACTGAAGTCAGAATTCAGAAGTCAATTGAAGTTCAAAGTATTTGAATTCAAAGTACTTGAGCTCGGACTATTAACAGTTCGGTTTAAGTTCCTGTTATTTAAGTACTTGAAGTTCAAAGTTATTTAACTATTGTCAGTTCGGTTTAAGTTCCTCTCGCTCGAGTTCCGTGTCGGAAGGTCGAAGTCCAGTCGATCGATCTATGAAGTTGGAAGTTAATTGATTAATTTGTCAAAGACGCCTCCCGAGGTCAAGTCCAAAGTCGATCTATGAAGTTGGAAGTTAATTGATTAATTTGTCGAAGACGTCCTCAGGAGTCAAGTCCAAGGTCGATTAAATTGTTTTGTTAAAATTGTTTTGATTTCAACAAGGCAACGTAACGCAAAAGAAATCAAACATCCGACGTCGAAATAACGGAGAAGATGCTATCACAAAACTCTAGTGTATTAGTAAGGTCGTTCTAGTACAATAGAAAATTCAAACAAAAGTACAAGCGATGAAGAGCGAAGTTCAATCCTCGACGACCGGGGCGATCGCCTCTTCCGGAAGATGGAGGATTGAGCATAGAATTCTTCTTCGATTCGGCGAGCTCGTCCTTGAGAACCGAACATCCCAGTCCGGACGTTTTTAATTTGCCGTCTCAATCGGCTCCTCCATCGTGAGGGAAGTAGACCATCTCACCTTTCGGCGAGATAGGCATCGGAGGATTTGAAATCGGCTCGGCCTCATCCTGTCTACAACCTTGTCCATAGAAGCCACTAGTTCAGCCGGCTCCTCTTCTCGGCCTCCAGGCTCCGTCAAGCTCGGCCTTATTCTTCCTCTCCCCCCATTCGGCCGCCGGCGGCTCGCCTCCTTTCCTTAGCCTCGGCTCCTCGTCCTTGCTCATAAGGACGTCCTCGGAGGTGGCCCTGAGTCTCTTCTCCTCATTGAGCTCGGCCAAAACTTTCTTCCCCTCCTCCCTCATCGTCTGGACGTCGGCCAGCAACCTTCCCATTTTTTCGACGGCCGATGTGAGCTGAACGGCCGCCCTGGAAGTATTGACCGAAGCAGCGATGATGGACTCCACCGTCCCCATGCCGTCCAGATATTTCTGCTGGGTCGGAGTCCAGCTCTTCCCTATCACCGCTATCGCCCTCTTGGCGTAAGAGGGCGGTAGACGATATCTCCCCGGTGGGGAGTTGGACCGGAAGAAGTCGCGAATCGGCTTAGGAATTGAGCCATGCGACTTCAAGTACTCCTCGTCCTTATCCGGGTCGACCCCCGGATAAGCGGGCGGGAGCTGCGACGGTGATGACGGAGGGCGGGGAATGAGGTTATCTCCTCGACGCTCATGGCGGATCGGAGCCGCGCTCGGGGCCGGGCAGATTCCGGCCTAGGTCGGACGTTGTGCACCTGATCGTCCGCCGGAGCCTTCCTCTTGCCCTTCCCGGCCTGAGTCTTCTTCTTGAGAAGAGCTGAGATGTCCTTCATTCCTTCGCCGGTTTGACCTGAACAGCACGGAGTCAGAACCAAACTTGTTACTTAAAAAGATGCAAGTAGCCAAGACGGAAAAACTTACAAGCTTGTGGATGAACCGAATCGGATTGAGAGAGACGAATCGATACTAAGTTTTCCTCGCTTATCAACGCATCGCTAGATCGGAGATCCTCGGCCGATGTCTCTAGCCCTCGAGCTCTATCTCGAGGACTCGGCGCGTCGGATCTTGAGGAATGTACCCTGGGAAGCAAGGCAAAGAAAACAGGTCAGAACGGAAGGCGTCTAACCGAGCTAAACAAATAAAGAAATACCCTTACTTAGTTCGTGATAACGAACTGGGATGTTCACATCTGGCCTACTATCGTTCGCAGAGAATTGCCATGGACCTCGGGCGAAGAACCAGAACTTTTTCCAATTTTTAATGGAGTCCGGGGTCTGGGTAACGACGCTACCTCCCGTCCTCGCCTTCACCGATGCATACCACCAGCCCGACCTCTTCCCATCCGACTTAAAGGAATAAAGGCTGTTAAACTCCCTAACTGAAGGGCGGGGAAATCCGAGCTTCTCCCAGAGGATGAGGAAGCCTATCATGATTCTCCAACCATTAGGGCAGAGTTGGGTTGGAGCTATTCCCCACTCACGAAGAAATTTCCTAACGATCCTGGGAATGGAAGCTTTGAGTCCGTGGCCAAGTCGGCACTGGTTGAGCCACGCACCCCACGGCGGATCATCGGCCCCGGTCCTGCAGGCGGGGACGAGAACTCTATCTCGTCAGGACATTATAAGTCCTATGCCGGTCCGGAGTTGTTTCTCATTTACTTGAAGGAAAGAACCTACACTTCCAAACCGGGGCCGTCCCTAAGCCCCCGCTTCAACGTCCGCCTCCTCCGACCTAATGGCTAGACCTAGCCTCTCCTCCACCACTAGTCTCGGCTTGGGGGACGACCTATTCGGGGAGGGACGGTGTTAATGGGTCCTGATGAGAATTTCGTCCTCATTTATCCCTCCACCATCCTACCCGAGCTAACCTCCTCTATCTCTTCCTCCGCCCCTACCCCAAGAAATGGCTTCCCCACCGTCATCGCTTGCCGACCTCGCTAGACATACTCTTGGGCGAGACGAAGAAAGAAGGAAAGGAATTGAAAGAGAGAAAGGGGTGAGTCTGACCGTTCTAACCTCGTGTCCGATCCAACAAACCGCAGATCTCTACCGCTCTCGACGCTTAGCTCGGCGAAATAAAACTCGAGAAAGGAAAAAGTGTTTAAGGTAAGAGCTCGAATGAACTTCCCCCTATTTATAGACAAGGAAGGTAAAGAGTCACACCATCAATGCCACAATGATGACACCGGTGAGCGTGCCCTCGAGCCACGCAAAAAGCGACATGACCACTAAGTTTGTCCCACGTGTCAAACAACGAGGTGGATCTGTCGAGATATTACACCATCTTGGCGAGAACCCGGATCGATGCGTATCCGGATCACGATTAGATTTGAAGACCTCTTTTGCCGGTCAAAACGTCTTGGGGGCAGTGTTGATCTCCGATCCGGCTCTGTCGTGATACGTATTAATTATCCGAAGGTTTGAGTCACGAGATAGCCGACACATGGTGCATCCGCATGACTCTCGATTTGGACACTTTTCCCAATGACGATCGAAGGCCACCACGAGAAGAAATCGGGTCGGACGTCGTCCAAGACATCCAGTTCGGCCTCTCATGTCCGAACTCATGTTCACGTCATCATAATGGCTTATCATGTCCCTATGTCAGACGTCCCTTCACATTAAATGCCCTCAAAAAGGGAATGTCTTGTAAGCATTAAATGCCTACCTTGGCATTTAATGCCTAGCCTAGATAGGATATTTAATACCTGTCCTAGCATTAAATGGAAATAATCATTGCATATTTTCCTATAAATAGGAGACATAAATGTCCTCCAGGTCGGACATTCATCTGCTGAAGAAAAATACTCTTAAAAAGATCATACAATCAGGTCTTCTTATATATACTTACATATCTGCCACTTACCACGGTCATAACCGACCTCAATACTTATCTTTAAGTTGGCTTGGAATTAATACAAATCGTTTTCCAACGTCAACAAGTACCATTTTTCCATACAAAAACGAGCAATTCAATTGAACTCATGGACAAACGCCCTTGAGCCGCAAGTAGATTTGTGGCCAAATTCTGTAGTTTAGACTTTCAAATTTGGCATTTTTTTTTTTCATTGTTACTAAAATTTATTTTTATTTAATGTCAAAATAATTATTTCCATAGTTTGATTAGCAAGAGATTTACTTAGGTTAGTTTCCTATAATTTGTCATTGTTTAGAAGTGTCTGTTAGGATTTTTTATTTTCCTTTAAAAGCTAGAATTAAGTTTCATTTTTATTTTTATTTCACAACTAATCATTAATAAGAATAAGTACTAATTTACAATTTGAAGAGTACTAAATTGGCTAGGCAATGAATTTCAACCATCAAGTTGGATAATGAATTATTCTATTTTTAAAATGAAATTACCATCGGATAAATTAGATTATCACTATTTCCAAAAACTATTCTTATCTAACCAAAATAGGTGAAGGGCACTGAAAAATAAATAATAGTAACTAATTCACTAGTACATAAATTAATAGTCGAAGAAAAAGTAATATAAGCAATACAAGATGTTTAAAAGTATTTTAAGTCTGGAATTTCTTCCTAAACCTAAAGTGAAGACTTTGTCCCGTATAGGCAGGTGGGTATAAAGTGGTCACTTTACTAAGATTTAATCTTTTTCTAATCTTTCTTCTTTTTTTTTTAGTCAGTCTGCCTTTTGAACTATTCTGAATCCGGCGATGAATTCACATATCGCCCGGAGGGACTCTTACTTCTATCTTTCTAGCATTTGGTGAAAATATTATCTCAATCTATCAATTCCTTCTACTCTATATGCCTACTAGCTTAGACAAACTTGAGGGGCCTCATGTGTCATCTCTTTCTTCTTTCCCTTCATCCCTTTGCCAGCCTGCCAATTCTTATCAAGCCAAGCCTCCCAATCAGTGACGGAGTCAAGAATTTGTTTAAAGAGGGCAAAAATTTTGCAGTGGCAACTCATCTTTTAGATTGAAAAAATCAAACGACGAGTTCAAAACAAACAAGTCAAAGATGATTGTTTGAAATGAATTTCATAATCTTAATTTTTATCTACTAATTCTCATTTTGATGTCACCTCTTTTAACTTATTTTTGAACTATATTCTTCACTTGTTGTGATAAGTTCTTAGTACCATTTCGAAGTATTCAGGATAAATTTTGCAAAGTATCTTTCGGATTTAAATTTGTTAAATAAGGAATTCAAAATAACAAGTCAAAGATGAGTGCTAGAATATATATAATAATTCGATTTTTTATTTTTTAGTTGACATCACATCTTTCAACTTATTTTTAGGTTAAGTTTTTTCACATGTCGAATTAAGTTATTTATACCATTTGGAAGTATACATGAAAAACTTGGTAATGCATTTTTAGGTTTAAAAACCTGTTAAACGGAGAATTCAAAACACCAAGCCAAAAATAACTTGCTAGAAATATATTTAATAATTCAATCAATATCCTAGGATAATCGTCACTTGCCACACGCCTTTTGCCGTTGTCGCCCTCCCTTGGACCACATTTTTTTTTCCTCTTTTAATTTTTTATTTATATTTGGGAAATTGGCGCAAATGGTCCCTAACGTATGACATTAGTTAGTTTCTTTTAATTTTTTTTTAAAAAAATTAAATTATTAGACTCATTTTCACTTTTTGCAAAAGTTAGGAATCCAATTGCAAATTTCTTTAATAAAAACTAAGGTTATGGACCATTTGCGCCAATTGAAAGGTTGAAAAAAATATAATTTGACAATTTTACCCTTACTAATAAAGACAAAAAAATGAGAGGGACTATTTGCGCACCTAAATGAAAAGTTTTTAACGAATTTTTAACGGAATCCGTCAAAAAGGCACATAAATGGATAGGTTATAAACCATTCCGTCAAAAATGAAAAGTTATGGACCATTTACGCACTAATGTCATACGTTAGGGACTATTTGCGCCAATTTTTCTTTATATTTTTTCGTATAATTAAAACTAAGGGTATAATTATTATTATTTTACGAAAAATTGACTTTCTAATATCAACTTTTTCAATTCTTATACATAGTTAAACCAAATATAATAATGATAAATCTCTTATCAGAATAAATCCAAATAAATAGTTTTATCCACAAACCAAACAGACCTCAAGGGAGAATTTGAAACACAAAAAACAGTGTGCACAGTGCATTTTGGATAGAGAGGGTCGAGAGAGGGAATTAAAGTTTATAATTTGACGATTTAATTAGTGCGTTGATTAAATAACACTGGATTTATGTCCCCAATTACATGTTGATGACTGTGTAAAACTTTTTTTATTAGATTATTTTAGTTTAGTGATCATCTGGTTCTTTCAAATTGGTTCCCATTATTGAGAAAATGTAAAAAAGATTACATACATAAATGAGCTTGTTTGTACAAAATTATGTTTCTAACTAATTCTAGTTCACATCATTTAGTGAGAAACTATTATTGAATGGTTTAGCACTCAATGATAACGTTCAATCTGACATGACTACAAGAACTCTTTCTCTAATTTATTCCAATTATTTAAATACGCGTGCGTTTCACGTGCTTTTGTAATCATATTGTTAATTTTTTGATATTTTCAAATTTTTTATTTTTTAATTATTAATAATTAAAATGTTAAAATAGCAATTGCAATAAAGATTAAAAAAAAAAAATTATAGTTGTTGATAACATGTTGTTTTGTATTGTTCGATTTTAATATTTTATTTACATTTATAGAAGTATAATTGCAATCAAAGATGAGTTTTATATAATAATAATACGAATAGTAACTTGAATTCAGTGAACAGCTTTTGGTGATTTGAGTTTTGATAATTGACGAACCATTGATATCAAATCGTTGGGAATTAATGATATATTAATATGGATCTTCAGGGTTGTATTTTACTGGAAAAAAAATTAATAATTATTAATTTTATTGGAGAAAGTGTAATGATTGACTATATAATATTGTACATTTGTTGGTGTAGTTACTCTTTGTAAACAATATTCTTTGTGTATATTTTCTTTTTATTAAGCGTGTCTCATATATTATTAATTAAATTAAAAATTAAAAAAGTTTCATTTATTAGTTGTCAACTATAATCAGTATAATCCAATGTATTCAAAACAATCTTTTCATCTCCATAATTTAAATTTTAATCTGGTAATAAAAAAAAAGTTACAATTTTTCCATTCATTTTTTTAAAATTCGTTTCTCATTTCTTTCATCTACGTAAGACAAAAAAATTATTGAAATCGTCTTTTCACCTTCATATTTAATTTAATATATTAAATATTTACAAATTTTAAATGTACATTAATAAATTGTTAAAAATTTAACGTGCGATAATAATGAACAATAAAAGAGTAACAAATAAATGTTAAAAGATAATTGTATTTATTTAAGTACAATTACAATTAGAGATGAGTTTTATATGGTGATAATACCAACAATAACTTGAACTCAATTAAAACCTTTTGGTGATTTAAACTTTGATGATTGACGAATCGTTGATATCAAATCTTATAGTATTAATGATCTTCAGTGATGCATTTTACAAAGAATAAAATTAATAACTAATAATTTTATTGTGAGAAAATGTAATTATTGACTACATAATATTGTACATTTATTGGAGTAGTAGTTCCTTGTGAATAATATTATTTGTGCATGTTCTGTTTTTATTAGACGTGTTTGATTTGACGACGTAAATGAAATGTCATAAATGTGAGTAAGAAACAAAAATCAAAGAAGTGTCAATACTTGTCTATGTTATAAGAATATTGTTGACTGATAGAGTATGAATATTGTTGACTGACAGAGTATGAATATTGTTGACGTACAGAAGTAAGATGAGAAAACCGTTATATATATATTAATTAAATTAAATTAAATTAAAAATGAAAAAAATTCACACGTTAGTTCTAAACTATAGTATATGTTTGGTGGGGTTTAAAGATTTTGAAAGAAATTGGTAAAATTTGTAGTTGAAAAATTGATAAAAGTTGTAGATTCCACAAAATATGTAATTGAAAATGAATATGAGAAAAAAGAATTTTAAAAAAAAAGAACTAAACCAAACATACTCGTAATCAATATTAAAAATAATATTTTTATCTCCATTTCAGTTTTGACAACTATGATTTGAATTTAATGCGGTAATAAACAAAGTTACAATTTTTCTCATTCATTTTTTTTTTGTTGAAACTCATTTCCCATTCCTTTTATATACATAATGCAAAAAATCAAAAAATCAAAAATAAAAAATTGAGATCATCTTTTCACATTCATATTTAATTTAATAGATTAAATGTTTAAAAAATTTAATTGTATGTTTAGTAAATTGTTGAAAATTTAATATACAATAAGGATGAACAATAAAAGAGTAATAAATAATATATTAATAAATACTATAGGTAAATATGGAATTTAAAAAAAAAAATTGTAGTAATAGAATGGTCCAAAAATATTTCTCCATTTAAGCTTCTTTTAGAAGTAGTATAAATAACGAGTGTCAATGTTTCTACATTGAGCTCTATTTTTTCTTTTGCTCTTTGTACAAAAAATAAACACTTGTTATTAGAAACGAGCTAGCCTGTCTTTGACATTCAAATGCAAATCTACGAAATTCTGTCATTCACAACTCAGAAGGGTGGATTACAAATCAGAAACAAATCATTCAATATTGTAGATGTGGTGAATTTATTCCATTCATACGATTTGATGGTGCATTTTTATTGAATAACAAATGGGAATGCATTTTTTAACTCTATCTTTCCTTTACTACACATTTCAAACTCGTTTGTATGGTAATACATGCAGGGGAGGACCCAACATTATGGTTCAGTGGGGACGATACACAATTATGTAAAAAAATAATTTCAAAGACTTTGATTAACATTTTTTAAGTGACTTACTTTGATGGGTTTCATTAATTTTTATTGACTTTTATAGATTTTAATGCACTCTTTACAAACATTTATGGATTTTTATAGATTTCATTTGAAAAAATTTTCCTAGACTTTCATGACTTTTATGTATTTTTATAGACTTTGTTTTTCGGTTAAAATTTTGAATTAAAAATTTAATATCCCATAATTAAAAAAAAAAATTCGCAAGAGAAAATTTTAATAATAATTTATTTAATTATATTAATATTAATATATTTATAAAAATTAATTTTCTATTTAATTGTTTTAAATAAACTACGTCGAGAAAATTAATTATATAACTACTCTATTTTTTCTTTTGGGTAAAACTATAAACTTTCAAATAGATTATGGATAAATTCAAAAAATTATGGCATGCGACTCATTTTAAAATATTTTCCAACAAAAAAATTTATCCAGTTCATTATCTCCCTTATTATATTTAATAATCTATAGGTAACACGTCATTAGTCACCACAATTGCATAAAAAAATAACCAGAGTACCAATTTAAACGAAGAAAAAAACACAACCATGCTCAACAAGATAACCAGAAAAAACAAGAATTAAAAAAATGCAATACTAAAAATAGTTTTAACTTCATGAAATGTATTAATAAACCGCAATCAACAATTATATAAGAATTTAATTATAAAGTTATCTTATTTTTAATGAAAATTGGTAAAATAATATATAAATAAAAAGAGAGAAAAAATAGTTATGAGAATATTGAAGAAAAAAAACATTTAAAAAAAGAGAAGAATATTAATCTGGACTTTATAGTTTGTTGAAGGAAAAATAAAAAGAAATGTTGCATATAAAAAAAGGAATGAAAGTCTTTCAAAGTCTTAGGATGAATGTGAGAGAAATTGTAATATCTTTATTTATACATCATCTTTAAAGTTAAGACATATGAAATTTTCTAAAAGTCATTAAAATCATAGACATTTTGAATACCTTAATTTCGTATGATTTTAAAAAGTTTGAATTAAATATCGCGATGACTTTATAAGACTTTTTAAAGTTTTAAAAATCTATATTGAATCTCCAAGACTTTTTATGGAGTTTAAAAAGTCTCGAATTGAATACACCTGACTTTTAAACTCCATAAAAGTCTATCAATCTTAATTGAATACACCCTCCTAAATTCAAAACATAGTAATTTTTCTTACAATTTTTCCTTAAGAAAGAGAGAGAGCATAAAAAAATTACAAGATTTTGCTTCTCCAAACCTTCTGCTTCCAAAATGTCGAGTGTCGATTCCAATTGAAAATTGGAATCGCACTCATGCACTTGTACAATATCGCAGTTGCAGCAACCAGGTTAGGAAGATGTGATTGTGTTTAAGAATTAGGATTAATCGGGCCATTGGTGGAAAAAAAATTAATTAAATTAGTATTATTTGGGTTTTGAAAACAAATTAATTGAACTGGAAATGAATTAAATAAATTGATAATTTCACCATACACCACAAAATATAAAATAATTTTAAAAATACTATCTAACTTTTTTTATTCTAAAAATACTGTTTTTTATTTTTGTAACACTTGTTGTTACATTTGTTATATTTATTAATATCAAATATAACAAAACAGTGTTATAAAAATTGAAAATGATATTTTTATAATAAAAAAAATATGACAGTATTTTAATAAATATTTTATTTATTTTAATTATTTGTGAAAAGACCCCCTAATTAAATTAGTATTATTTGGATTTTGAAAATAAATTAAGTGGGCCATTAGAAAAAAGGTTTATTGAAAACCCTGTGGGGGCAATTACACCCACTGGGCCCTGAATGGGTCCGCCCTGAATACATGCACCCAATATTAGAATCCATGTCTTTCTTGCACCTTTGTGTCGAGTTCTTGTTAGTTCATGGACCATACTTCGACGTCAAGACTATCTAACTTCTGGACACTTTAAAACTTTTGTTTTATGACGTCCAACGCCCTTGGCGCTAAATACAATATGAGTAAGCGGATGTTTAGTAGTACTGGAATTATTTTTTAAGTACTTATATTATAAGTTGTTGGTGAATATGTGGATAAAAAGTGAGTTATAAGTTGTGGATCCTATAAAATGTGTGGATAAAAAATATGTTTGACTAATTTGATAAGTTAAAATTTTAATTTAAACATCTCTAAACATGTGCTAAATAGAAAATAAAAGCTACCATTGTCATGGTGCTATTGACTCAGATTGAGAGATGGTCTGATTGGCTATGATTCCACAAATATTCTTTGACTGAAGATTCAATTCCGTGTTGTAGCAACCTATTTAGTGGCCTTATTTTGGGACCAATCTTTTTGGATCCGATATTGACTTGATCTTCTGATTTGACGCCGATGCGTCCTAGTGGACCTAATGGGCTGGATTTGTATGACGTTGAAGGTAATGTGCCTGGAAGGAGCATCTCACATGCATTACCAAGTATAAGTCATACAACATGACAAATTTTTTCACATTTACTTTCGTGTGGTTAACCATTTGACTCGAGTGTCCAAGTTGTTGGGATGCATCCCACTACCTCTAATGTGGTTGAAGTCTTTAGAGTATCTTCAAAAATTCTTGGGAAATTTTCACTAATAAGCTATATTATCTTAATATTTATTTAAAAACTGTTTCATATATTTTATTGTAGAAATACTGGATGAGGTATCAATTTTTTCCTTTTTTTATTAATTTAGTAGATTTAATTAGTGCAACAGACTCCATAATTATCTCCATTTACTATATTGATTAGGATTCATTATTTGACTAAATATTACATTCTCTCTCTTAATTATACAACCTCTCTCCTGTTATATACCTCAATTAACACTCAATATTGCAGCAGATTATCACCCAATATTTTAACAGATTAACACCCAAGATAACATCACTACAGATTTTGTAAAATCCATTGCAACAGATTTTGTAACATTCATTGCAACATATTATCACTCAATATTGCAACAGATGAAGTTAACATCACTACACTAATTATGGAACATCCCTTGCAACAAATTTTGTAACATTTTTCACAACATATTAATAACATTTGATAACATCAAGCAAGCAAAGATATTTTTAACATTCAATGCAATTAAACATCAAATGCAATAATAGAATGAAATGCAACAGAATGAAAATAACATCAAATGTGTTAAGAATGAAATCGCATCAGATATTATAACATCATAAGCAACAGAATGAAAATAACATTACGCTCAACAATTTGTTAAGAATAAACACAATGCATTGTATAAGATGCACAACAATATATTAAAATACAAGAAAATGTAACAGCATACGAAGCAGTTTTTGTTGTTAAATTCAAATCGAATTCAGCACAAACGATATTAAATCTTACCAGAATAAAAATACGAGGTAGCCACTATTCGACTGAAGATCGTTTTTTGGGTTTATTGTATTCCGCCAGGAATTTGCATCGATACCAAGTTTTTTTTATGGATTTAGGGGATTATCTGATATGGGTCGCGATATTGAAGCCGAAATTTTTGTGATGAAGATATTTTGGGATTGAAAAGTAAATGAATTTTTGTGATGAAGATATTTTGGGATTGAAAAGTTAATGATTCAAGGATTTTCTCGTCTCTCTCGCGAAAATTTTGGGATGAAAAGATTTTGTTTTATTTATGTTAATTTTATAATATATATTACCCAAGATTTTTAGAATAATTACACATCAAAAGTAAATTTAAAAATATATTGTATATGCACAGCAATGAGTGTAATTTCCTCAAGATTCTTTAAATATGAGATACTCTCTATTTTAGAGAGTCAATCTTTAAAATTATGCTTAAAAAAATCTATAAATCAACTTTTTAAAATAGAGAATCTAAATAGCCAAACTCACTCTCTATAATTAAATGTATTCAAAGAATTTCAATTTTTAGTACTTCATATAATAATTGAATTAAATAATATATACAATATAAAATAGAGAAAATTATATAATAATTAGGAGTGAAGCGTGTTAAAATAAAATAGAGAAAAAAATAATAAACACTCATTGGGAAAAGTAAAATAAAATGTTAAAGATAAAGAAGTCGTTGGAGTACTTCAAAAAATTTAGTATAGACACTCTATTAAATGTCAATGATATTCTTTATAAATACTAGTTAGAAATACGTGTATTGCACGTGGTTTTGTAATAATTTTGTTAATTTTTAATAATTTCAAAATTTTTATTTTTTAATTGTTAATACTTAAAATGTTAAAATAGCAATTGTAATAAAGATAAAACAATACGTTTGTTAATAACATGATGTATTGTATTGTTCGCGTTATAATGAATAATGTTGATATTTTATTTACATTCATAGAAGTACAATTACAATCGAGATGAATTTTATATTGTGGTAATACCAACAATAACTTGAACCCAATAAATACTTTTTTTTTGTGATTTGAGCTTTGATGATTGACGAACATTTGATATCAAACCGTATGCAATTTATACATGACTGCATTTTACGAAGAATAAAATTAAGGAGTTTTTTTTAAAAATAACCACAATAAATAAAATATTTTTTAAAATACTATCATATTTTTTTAATTTTAAAAATACTATTTTTTTAAAAAAATTTGTAACATTTGTTGTTACATTTGTTACATTTGTTATTTTAGTTATAATAAATATGCTACATTTGTTATTAACAAACATAACAAATGTAACAACAAGTATTACAAAATTAAAAAAAAAATTAGAATAAAAAAAAGTTAAATAGTATTTTTTAAATTATTTTATAATTTGTAGTATATGGTGAAATTATCACTAAAATTAATAATTACTAATTTTAGTATGAGAGAATGGTAGATATAGATTTCATAGTTGACATGTATTTTATACTTTCTTTTAATTTTATCATTATTTAGATAAATTTTATTTCTACTAAAAAATAAAATAAAAAATTGCAACATATATCTTAAAAACTAATGAAGAAGTATCTTTTTTGATTTGCCTCGAATATGTAGTCCACTTCACTATTTTTACAAAAAATTCAAATATGAGATATTGATCCAAGTTTCTCTAATCAATTTCAATCTAAAAATAGTGAAGATAAGTTGTCCAAAGGCCCAAACAACCCCTTATTTTGTTCAATAATGGTAGAAAATGAAAGTTTTTGGATTTTTAATTTAATGTAGGAGGATAAAATAGTCCGAGAGATGAAAGGGTTTTGGATTTTGTAATTTAATGTAGGGGGTAAATTAATCCAAAGTTGTAATATACGAGGGTAAAATAGTCCAAAATTGTTTATCCCTTTTAAAGTCTAAAGGCAGTGGCGGATCTAGGGTTGAAATTCAGCTAGGGCGGACGTCGATGGTCAATGGTCATATATTGACCGTTGACCAGTCAACGGACGATGCTTATGAAAAAATAATGTGAAAATATTTTTAATAAATACGTAACTAATAAAACAACAAAATAATCATATAATAGTGAAATATAATTCAATACAATCCGTAATAATTCATGTTTGATGACCAGCCATTCTGATGTTTTAGTCAAAATAGGAACGAACAAGAATTACAAATTTGGTAGTTTAAATAACCTACCTTCCTCGAATGAAGCATCTCATTCTCTTCCTTTTGAGCTCAAAAATGTCTTCCAACAAAACGATAATAATTTATTAACATGATAAAATACACGTCATACACAATAGCCAACACTAGGGGCGGACCCAGGATAATGGTTCAGTGGGGGGCGATAAAAATTTACATAAAAAATAATTTAAAGTAAGACAATAACGATAAAAAAATTTAAAATAAAGTCAAATTTATGGCAAAAAAAAAAAGAGAGAGCAAAAGTTCGATAAATACTTTTTATATTCTTCAATTTTGAACCTCCCCCCACTCCCCCGATTTTCAAATTATGCAATTATCATATTAATGAAATAATAAATTCTTTACTTGAGAATTTATTTATGCAATTATCTTATTTTTTAATTTTTCAAAGTTCAAGGACCACAAATAAAATTTTGAATTTAAAATGGACATTCTTTCTTTCTCTCTCTCTCACTCTCTCTCTCTCTCACACACACACACACACCACGTCTTCAACCCAATAAATTTTATATATACAACATATACACACGCGCAGAAAAAAATTGATGAAGCCAACACCATTTTTTTAGGAAATTCCGAAAGAAAGGCGAGACGCGGGTCTCGCCATGTGCTAGATCCGCCTACTCTAAAGGTATTCCACATGAAAAAAAAAAAAAGGAAAACTCAAGATAAATGGTCCAAAGGTCCCAAACAACTTATTTTGTTTAATAATGGTGGGAGATGAAAGTGTTTTTAATTTTTAATTTATTATAGGAGGGTAAAATAGTCCATGGATGAAAGGGTTTTGAATTTTTAATTTAATGTAGGAGAGTATAATAGTCCAAAGTTTGTAATATATGATGGTAAAATTGTCCAAAATTGTTTATCTCTTTTAAGATCTTTTAGAATTAGTATAGATAGAGTCTATTGAATATGCTCTTAACACTCCAAAGGTCTCATCTCTCTACCTAATCAATAAATGTTGTCTAATATGTCTTTGGTCCGACATGCACATAAATGGGCTATAAACACTGAATTCAAATGAATAAACGCACTCCCTCTCTATCAAGGGGGGATGAAAAAAGAATATGAAATATAGTGTTGAGTTGTATTGAAAAAATTGTTCATCTTATGTTGAAACATCTTGTCTCGATGAGGATG
Source organism: Forsythia suspensa (assembly GCA_023638005.1). Taxonomy (NCBI): domain Eukaryota; kingdom Viridiplantae; phylum Streptophyta; class Magnoliopsida; order Lamiales; family Oleaceae; genus Forsythia; species Forsythia suspensa. The sequence goes on from CM042676.1 coordinate 38,006,615, forward strand.
ATCTCCTCCCCATAGTGGGGAGGAGTTATAACTCCCACCGACAAGTGTTCGGTGGGAATTGGACGAAAGAAAAAGTGTTTAACACTTTGTCAAACACATATCCAATCCCTCTTGGACAAGTGTCCAGTAGGGGGTTATAACTCCTCTCCACTATGGGGAGGAGATCATCCCCCCTCTATCGAGACAAGATGTTTCAACATAAGATGAACAATTTTTTCAATCCAACTCAACAATATATTTCATATGCTTTTTCAATATACAATGAACAAGTTTTTAGCAACATGTCTATATATTTCTTGTGCTTCCACATCATGTAAAGACTTACCACTTTTATGATTTTTTTTTTTATTTTATATTAGTCCCCATTTGTTATAGTATATGTGTAAGGATTTAAATTTTGAGATCAATAGTTAAAATAACCAAATCATTATCAACTCAACGATCCATTATATAAGTTTATTTTATTCATTATAATTTGATATTATAGTTTCTTAACATGAGAGTATATTGAAATTACTATTTATACAAATTTCTTGTCAAACAAATTCAAGATATAGAAGCTAAATTGAAGATGTATAAACTTTAGCTCACAAGTTATTAGATGGATATTCATTGTTAACCATCTCCTTTATTTAGAGATGGACCACGTATATTCGTTTAAATTAATTTTAATTTCAATACGTCTCCTCACGTATAGATCATATGTATGTGTGTGTATATATATTTTATTAAAACTTGACACGTGCATAATTTTTAATAAATTGATGGTCGTGACACATAATTATCTCTCTCTCTCTCTCTCTCTCTATATATATATATATATATATATATATATATATATATATATATATATATATATATCTATTAAAATTTAAAACTTGACACATGCATAATTTTTAATAAATTGATGGTCGTGACCCATAATTCGTGTATTTTATTTGACTATAATGCCATATTAACTATTTTATTTAAAAATTTCACAAGAACTACATGTATTCATTCATATTTTATCTTCAACAATTCACTATTTGCTCTCCAATAAATGTTAATGCACTTGAGGATTTTATAAGACTAATAGTGTGTTTTGAAGAAATTTTTTGATGTTCAAAAGTACTTCTTGAGACCTACAAAAGGTGACGGAGCTTTTTTTCCCCGTGTCCACGCCAGTATGATAATTAGTATATGATTATAATATTTGTACTGAATAGCAATATGGAGTGTATAAAAATTGTGTGTTCTGTTTTTATCTGGAGGGTTGGCCTCTATTTATAGGAATGGCCTGCAGTCATTGATGACGGGTGTCCCTTCATCTCTCTCATTTGATAACGGGTGTCCATTCATCTCTCTCATTATTAGGAGTTAATGAGGAATGTTTCATCTTTCCAATTTGTTGAGAGATGTTTCGTCTTCCCGATAACTGGTGGTAACTGTCATTCCATGGGTCACCTGCCTAGCTAACCTGACAACAGTTGGGTTATTGCAGTCTATCTGTCAGAAGCATGCTCATGAGACCAACGAGGCGGGCCAGCCGATGAGGCGGGCGAATTGTTGAGGCGGGCGTGCCAAGACATACCACTATAGCTAAATAACATATAGCAGCTGTCATTATTTATATCATTATAAGTCCCTCTACTTTTCATAGACTGTCGTCAATGGGAAGTATAAATAATCTACCACACATTCTTCTTTCTAAATATTTCAGACAGAGATTAATCGCCTTGATTTTCGGATAGAGGCTCATTGGTCTTGTTTTTCAGACAGAGACTCATCGCCTTGATTTTTAAATAGAAGCTCATTGCCTTATTTTTCAAACAGAGACCCATCGCCTTGATTTTTAAACAGAGGCTCATCGCCTTTTTTTCGGACATAGGCTCATCGCCTTGATTTTTAAATAAATGCTCGCCTTGTTTTTCAAAGAAAGTCTTATCGCCTTGATTTTTAAACAAAGGCTTATCGCCTTGTTTTTTTCGTGATGCAGGCTCATCGCCTTATTTTTTCGAGACATAGGCTCATCGCCTTGATTTTTAAACAAATACTCATCGCCTAGTTTTTCAAATAGAGGTTCACCACCTTGACTTTTAAACAAACGCTTATCGCCTTGTTTTTCAGACAGATGATCATTGGCTCTGCTTTTCTGATTAAAGGATCATTGGCTGCTTTTTCGATTGCAGACTCATTGCCTTGATTTTTAAACATAGGCTCATCGCCTTGTTTTTCAATGGTGGCTATCATCTTGATTTTTAAATATAGGCTCATCGCCTTATTTTTCAATGGTGGCTATCGCATTAATTTTTAAACATAGGCTCATCGCCTTATTTTTCAATGGTGGCTATCGCTTTGATTTTTAAATATAGGCTAATCGCCTTATTTTTTAATGGTGGTTATCGCTTTGATATTTAAATATAGGCTAATCGCCTTATTTTTCAATGGTGGCTATCACCTTGATTTTTAAATAGTGGCAGTTGACCTTGTTTTTCAGATAGTAGCAGTTGGCCTTATTTTCTAGACAAGTAGTAGTCGGCTTTGTTTTTCTGACAATGGTAGTCGTCATTATTTACCTTTCATAGACTCATCATCCATGAGAAATAGAAATAATCTATCACACCTGCTTCTTTCTAATTTTTTTTTTTTGAACTTGGATGAGCTCGCCTTGGATTGGGTGACCTCACCTCGCCTGGCCTTGGGTGAGCTCGCCTAATTTTTTTTTTTTTTGAACTTGGATGAGCTTACCTTGATTGGGTGAGCTCACCTCGCCGCCTTGGGTGAGATCGCCCGCCCGCCTTGGGTGAGCTCGCCTATTTTTTTTTTTTTTTTTTTTTTAACTTGGATTAGGTGAGCTCATCTCTCTCGCCTTGGGTGAGCTCGCCTAATTTTTGGTTTTTTACCTTGGCTCATCTAGCTCGCCTGGTTGGCTCGCCTCGGCTTGGGCGAGGTCGTCTCGTCTTGGGTGAGCTTACCTCTATTATTTCGAGGTTCGGGCTCATCTCGAATATTTTTTTGTTAGACTCGTGTTTATTTCGATCTTTCATACTTTTGGTAATGGGGTATGCTTCTTGACGTTCACATACTTATCCCTCTCTTGAGTAACTCATGCATCGTGTCCCATGCGGGTTTTGGAGAGTGACATCTTGAAAGGACGACTTGAGTTCTACTCATCATGACAAAGACTACGGAGACATCTGTAGATCTTTGGTTCCTAGCGTGGCTCTATTGAACCAAACAATAAAATCTTTCAAAGATTCGTCCTTGTCCCGTGTCAATTGCATTAGGCGATAGCGCTTTTCTTAACACGTTTGTCTTTGGAAAAGTGTGCATCAAAACTTTTGAGAAAAACATCAAATGTACGGATTGATTTTGGGATAATGGTGGCTATCCGGTCCACGGACTCTCACCTAAGTGTTGACGTAAAAAAGCCCTGCACATAATCGAATCAGGGGTGGCTTGCAACCTCATCAAGTCAACAAAAACCCTGAGGTGATCGACATCATCAGAGGATCCGTCATACTTCTCCATCTTTGGCTGTTTGAAGTCTCGTGGCAAGGGGACTGCCATCACTTCTAGGAAAAATAGATCTTCTTCCAACACCATAGATTGTTGCCTACTACTTTTGTTAGACTTAGTCTCAGCTATTTTGCGACCCATCATATCCTCTAGTCGCTGCTCCAGGCTTAACACTGGTGTCTCAGCCAGCGTAGATGTGAGCACCCATGACGGTTGCCCCCAAAGTGGATTTGGACCAGATTCCAGTAAATTGAAGTGGGGTGCAGAAGATGGAGTTAATGAAACTGGAGCCAGCGGCGGAGCTGTCGTTGGCGGTATTTCCATTGTTGGAAAGTTAGGAGTCTGGGAGGAGCCCCTAGCGCTTAGGGCCCAATCGGTGGAGGGTTAGGACCCTGGGGCGGAGCCCCGGTGGTAAAGATCCCACCGAAAGAAGGTTAGGACCACCGTGGTAGTTGAGAAACCGCAATGTTCCGATATTGGAGTAGAGTCATAAGGCCGCTACCTAAGCTTGCGATCTTTGCAAGTTGAGCGGCAGAGTCAAATTCTTTTGTGGATGATTAGTAGCGGCGTTAGACTTGGTGTCTACATTCCCGATGGAGACCGGTAGAGCGGTTACATTCGTAGCTCTTCTAGTTCGAGCCATGACTTATTGTGCGTTCCACGACGGCGCCAAATGATGATAAATATTTTCTCCTCCTCCGAGTACGGCAGCGACAATGGTGGAGACCTGCAAAAGGTGGTGGAGCTTTTTTCTCCTGTGTCCACTCCGGTGTGATAATCAGTATATGATTATAATATTTGTGCTGAATAGCAATATGGAGTGTATAAGAGTTATGTGTTCTGTTTTTATCTGGGGGGTTGGCCTCTCAACCCCTCTATTTATAGGGATGGCTTGCAGTCATTGATGACGGGTATCCCTTCATCTCTCTCATTTGATAACAGGTGTCCATTCATCTCTCTCATTATTAGGAGTTAATGAGGGATGTTTCATCTTTTCAATTTGTTGAGAGATGTTTCGTCTTTCCGATAACTAGTGGTAACTGTCATTCCATGGGTCGCTTTGCTCAGCTAACCCGACGGTTGGGTTATTGCAATCTATCTGTCAAAAGCATGCTCATGAGACCAACGAGGCGGGCGAATTGTTGAGGCGGGCGTGCCAATACATGCCACTATAGCTAAATAACATATAGCAACTGTCATTATTTATATCATCACTTATATTTATGGTTGTTTGATTAAAGTTAATAAGTACTTTTTGACTAAAAAATAGTTTTAAAAACTGCTTTTAGAAAAGCTCAAATTTTGAGTTTATCTAAAAAGTCGTAATTGAACTTTTACGTGAAATTGTAATTACATTTAATGAATTTAAAATCAACAAAACTATCATTAATACATTAAAAAATATTAATTTATTTACCACATTAATTACTTAAACAAATTGTCACTTCATATATTTATATAAAGTGAAAAACATATTGTTACCACCAAATTTTGATAAAGCCTCAACGTCAGCAAAAGCCCAATAAAAGTCCAAGTCGACCTTCGCTAAGGCCTTATAAGCCCAGCGAAGGCCCTCCAGATTCATAAAAGCTTCAGACATCAATTGAAGGTCCCATGAATTTTTTTTAAGATCCAGCAGCATGTTAGCACTTACAAATCGAATACAAAGAAAGCCCATGACAGTTTCAAGCACCGTGAATCGATCAAGTGGGCCTCATGAAACCGAGTCTCTCGTAATCCACAAGCAACATAGTGTCCCTTGAATGACCAGAGATATGCTTAAGGAAATATCGTGTTTGATTGACGCATGGATCCACATAAAGAAACTAAATCTTAATCTCCTAAAGATTAGGAAACGCGATCAATTCAAATAGGGACCGCAATCTAGGAGATTACCTTGATAACCGATCATCCCCATCCCATAAAGAATGAAGATCCGATTAGATATCTAATTGATTGTTTTCTAAAATCAATTAGAACTCTTTTCTTGCTATAAATACAACGTCTCCGATTATTATAATGTACGCTCTTTTTTTTGCAATAATTTCACCCATAAACTCTATTCAATTCTCTGCCTGCTTTTCCCTCCCACACCGAATTGTTTTCATCCCCCGTATATTACTCTATATACCGACAGTTGACCTGATTTTCGGGGTAGCAATGATCACGGGACCCTTTTTTCCTCGGTGATCTTGGTGCTTAACGATCGCCTTAGTGTGCATGTAACATATAGGTTGGTAGAGGATTGACTGGAGATTTGTTGACACGCGACATGACCGGTCGGGGTTCAGATGTCAAACACATATCTTGGCATGTTAAATAATATAATACAAATTACACATAATATGTTTGATTTAAATAATTAATTAATTTTAAGTAATATAATATATATTAAAATAATTATGTTATTATGAGTAATATATTAATTTTAATAGTTATTATATGATAAAAAATATTATATATTTTTAAAATAATAATATGAGATATATAATAATTAATTACTATTTAGTCAAATATACAAAAATAATTGTGTAATTATAATTAAATTAATGTATTAATTTTAATAGTTATTATATTTTTATAAAAATATAAAAATCATTATTAATTATAATAATTAATTATTTGTTTAGTCAAATATACAAAAATAATTGTGTAATTATAATTAAATTAATGTATTAATTTTAATAGTTATTATATGATATAAATTATATTAATTATTTAAAAAAAATGAGATATATTATAATTAATTAGTGTTTAGTCAAATAAATATAAAGTTTATACAAAAGTACTTTTGCAATTATGTAACCAAACACTCGATTTAATATTCACAAGATTTTTAGAATTCATATCAAAACAATCAACAATTTTTTAATAAAAGCTTCATCGCCAAAAGTTCTACTATCAAAAACTCTACTGCTAAAAATTCCACTCACAACAAGAGATGCCAAATGCAGGACTCTAAGGGGTTTATTCAATTGAGACTTTTACAAACTTTTACAGACCTTTTAAGTGGGTGACTTTGTGGAATTCATGACTTTTAAATGATTTTTATAGATTTGGTAAGAATTAATAAAAGCCTTCCTTAAACTTTTGTAGATTTTATTAAAACTTTTGTAGATTTTTATTAAAATTTTTGTAAACTATAGACTTTCATTTTTTTTAAATGTTAAGCTAAAATTATATATACTATAATATTATTTTAAGTAACTTCTCATATGTCCAAATCATCCACAACACATGTAATTAAGAACTCAAAGTAATAAATTATATTTCTCATTGTTAGCTTGCCATTCTTTGTTGGCTATTAGATTAATAAGGTAGATCAACATATGTTATTGTAAATATACATAAGTATCAACCGATTATTCTTTATTTTCAATAAAAATTTCTCTAAAATAGAGAGAGAGAACATAAAATATTGTTTATTCTAGATTCATTTTTTGGCACAAAATTCTTTTAATAAAGGTTTATAATAATATAAATGACAGACAAATAATGGCTTTCCCACCTAAAGTTTCCAATTAATGGCACACATATTTTGTTGACATATTAGCTAAAAAAATTTGAACACCAAATCAATTTTTAGGCTAAATTACATTAATAAAATAATCAAAGTAAAATAGAAGATTTTCCAGTACAATGCCAAACCATCGTCATGGAATAATTTCTAATAATTAAGTGAAAAATTTGACTCCCACTAAAATATTAATCAAAATACTGCAAATTCATCACGCAAAATATTCTCAAGTTTTGACACAAGACTCAATGTACAGCGATATCAAAGTTTTGATTACTGCAAATTCTAGATACAATTACATATAAATTATTGATTACAACAAATTATTGCCTGAATGGAAGATATACAAAAAAAAAAAAAATCCTAGAAGTGAAAGAAAATATGCACTCTTTATTTTAGGACTCTGGAGTTTTCACAAATCTCAAGGTAGACGATAAACTTTTTTTTTTTATATATATTTGCTATTTATACTTTTCACTAAAAAGTCTCTAGAAGTCTTTCTCAATTTGAATACCCCGTGACTTATAGAGACTCTTACAAAATTAAAATTGAATACTCCGTAACTTTTAAAGACTTTAAAAGATTTTTTTTAAAGTTTTTAAAAGTTTCAATTAAATACACTAATACTTTTAGAGAGTCTTAAATAGTCTATATTAAATACATCTAAATTTTTAAATATTTAAAAATTCTTAAAAATCTCAATTTGAATACACTCCCTAAATTCAATAAGACAAAGTTAACTTTTAACTAAAATAATAATAGAAATATAATTGTGATAATCTTGTGAGGCAACCAAATATACTATAGAGAAACTGAAAATACTATTAAATAGAAAACAAAAGGTGTCATTTCCTTTTGTCTATAAGTGTATTTTTGTTGGAACTGATTGATAACTGATAAGTATAACAATAAATTAAAATTTTACATGAACTTCTACAAAATGGGTATAAAGCTAGATGTTTAATGCCCGTCACAAGCATCCTGATTTAATCCACAAGAAGTTGGTGGAATTACCTATGTTCCGTGATTAAATCTCATTCTCATTCTTGTGCACATTTCTATCGATCTCGAATCCAGTGCTTTTGAATTCTTAGTGTTTCAAACTTTGAATTTTATTCACTGTTCATCGAAGAATTGACTACACCAGCGTGCAAACACCAAATCCAAAACCAAGAACCAAGGCAATGTTTTGGGGTGGGGTGGGGTGGGGTGGGGGTGGGGGGTGGGGGTGGGGTGGGGGAATCAAAATCTAAACTCAAGATCCATCCATCCATGCATTCGACTACTGGGTGATATGCCGTCCCTTATCCCTAGGGCTTTTTCCTCTAGTTTTGTAAGATTTAGGATTTACTTTTTAGCTTTTTGAAATGGAAATTTGGTGCAAATCATATCTAACCTTTGCTTTAAGTGCATAAATAGTCTCTAACTTTTGTTTCTTGAGACATACGTCCCTAAACTATTTATTTTAGTGCATAATTGGTCTCTTTTGTTTTTTTATAAAAAAAATCAATATACTCTTAATTTTAATTAGGAAAAATTACACTAGGTTTCTAACTTTTACAAAAGGTACAAATGAGCCTCATACCTTTATTTTTTATTTCTCATCAAAAAGTAAAAGAAATAAATGATTACATGTTATCCATACTTAATTTTTTTAATATATAGAAACATATGTAATTTTATTATTTTAAAAAATTTCAAAATCATCAATAATAAACTCACAAGTATGACTTTGACTGTTTTAAAAATTGCTACTAAAAAGCACAAAAAATTGGAGCTCTCATAAATACTCAAAACTGGTACTTTTAAAAAAAACTATTACAAGTAGAACTCACATTAAAAATTGACCGGTGAGAGTGCTCAGTAAATCATAAAACTAATGTGGTGTTCTCTTTGCGTTTCAATTTTATGTTTTGAGTTTTGAATTTATTTTAAATTTTGTGTTTTAAGTGTCTATTTTGAGATTTATGAAAATACGTTCTTTTGTCATTCTTGAAAACCTGCTTTCTCAAAATGTAAAAATTGGAAAACACGTTTACTTTGAAATTTTGAGAAATTATTTTGTATAATATTTTATTCAAATAATTATTGATTAAAAACTTGGAATTACATAAAATTAAAAACAATTATTGTTGGAATTAAAAATAATTAAAAACTTGAAATTAGTTGTAATTAAAAATAATTAAAACAATTATGTTTGAAATTAAAAACAATTAAAAACTTAGAATTATTTGGAATAAAAACAATTAAAACTTGGAATTAAAAAAAAAGGCAAACATTGTGACTTGAATCTGGCGACCACCAACAATTAAAAACGTGCATTCTGGCCGTTTTGAAAATGAGCCTTATTTTGTAAAGAAAATGCGGAAAATGACTAATTCATCATTTTCTATGCCCAACAGAAATATTTTAAAAAAAAAAGACCGCATGCTAGACTCGAACGCGACCTCCAACACCAAAACGCGTGTTTTGACCGTTTTAGAAATTTCCGTGTTTTGTGACGAAAACGGTAAAAATATCATTTTCCGTCTCCTTTGTATTTTTTTTTTTTTAGTGTTTTGAAAAATGCATTTTCGAAAATGGATAACTAAACACGCTTTCTATTTTTAAAAACAGAAAATAAAAAATGAGTTGAAAATGGCAAAGGGTACAAGTCCTAACATTTTAGACCAAGTATAATCACACACAAAATTAAAGATAGATAGAATTCTTTAGGTACCAAGACTCAACTTTTCGTAGACCCAGACTTTCGGGAGAAGACCTGCGAAATAATAGCCAATCAGGAATTGTTCTACATCGTGCACTGTTTTATTAAGCTAAAACGACTAATAGTGGCACTAATTCTTGAAGCCCTTAGCATTCCAAAGGTCACATATCCTAATAAATGAATTTTGTCCCAAAGTCTCAATTTTTTCCCTACACCTCAAGTAATTGGCGTGAGCAGTCTCCTTAGTACATTGGAAATATTGGAGCTAAAAAAGATTCCGATATTGTCACAGAAGACTTATCTAGTCTACTAGTTCTGTGATTACAAATGCACCAAGCTTCCAAATTATGCATTACTGGACACCACCCGTTGACCCCGACATTTATTTTTCCTTTATAACGCAGTCAATCTTACTGAACAAGCCTATATATTTCTCGTGCTTCCGGCAGACTACTATAATATATATGATCATGGAAAGAATCTGCTTCCTCAAATCTTCTGCAGTTTTATGGATGCTATACATTTTGGCTTGCTTAACGAGGCCAGCGGAAGGGAACAGCATTGATCAATCTGCTCTTCTTTCTTTAAAAGAGAGCATAACTATTGACCCCAACCAGTTTACAGTAAAGAACTGGTCCATCAATGCCTCAGTATGCAGCTGGATTGGAGTCACCTGCAATTCCCGCCACCATAGAGTTGCAGAATTGTATCTTCCAAACATGGCATTAGAAGGCAGCATTCCTCCACAGTTGGGAAACCTCTCATTTCTAGTTTACCTTAATCTGAGTGGCAACAGTTTTCATGGCGAGCTTCCACGAGAGTTAGCTAACCTGCGCCGGTTAAAATTCATGGATATCGGTATCAACTTCTTCACTGGGACGATACCATCAAGTTTCGGTCTCTTGCCAAAACTTCAAAAATTGAGTCTTTCAAACAATGCTTTTACAGGTTCCATTCTACCTACCTTTAAATAACCTGTCAAAGCTAGATATATTCTTTATATGGACTTCAATTTTCTGTAATTACAGATAGAGCATATAAAAAATGGCTGTGACTCTAGATGAATAACCAGAAATTAGTTCGCGGATCATATTGTGAAGCATGGACGCTGAATCTGACTTTGACTTAGGCGTGCTTCAAGAATGCGATTTGTTAACTTAATCCTTGACAGCCGTTGGATCATCAAGAATTATCAGGACCATTGATCAGCCCATATAAAAAGGGCACCCAACTTGCATCATAACTGTGAGGTTCTGGTGCAGTCGTCCAAAAACAAGAAAGACCAAGAAGATTTAGGTTTAAATATACAAATTGTAATACAGAGATTTTTGATTTTCTTTGTTTTACAGTAATCAAAAATCTTCCATCATTCGGGACGAGCTTGCGGGTTGTGCAAGCCACTCGGTGTTCTTCTTTGTGGATTCTCTATTCAACCCACGTTTGTTAGCATAGCCGAATCACGTTATTCTCATAAACGGTAAGCCTTCGTAGTGCTAAGTGTATCCCTCAACAGGGATCAACAATTGGTATCAGAGCTGCTTGTCAGATCAGGGTGGTAAAGCTCAGGTTTGAGGTGTTTGTTGAAATTCCTGAGAGAAGGCTGGTTTGTGAAACAAGCGGATAAATGACGTCGACTAGTGGAACAGTTAAAGTTGGGAAGTATGAGATAGAGAAATTCAGTGGGAAGAATGATTTCTCTTATTGGAGAATGCAAATGAAGAATTTGTTGATCTCACAAAAATTGCACAGAGCTTTGGCGGGTAAAGAAAAGAAGCACAAAGACATGTCCGATGAAGATTGGGAAGAGCTAGATCTTGAAGCACGAGCGTCGATCATTCTATGCCTTGAAAGAGATGTTGCTTTCTTGGTTGATGATGAGGTAACGGCTGCGGATGTGTGGTCAAAGCTGGAGGCAAACTTTATGACAAAGACTCTAACAAATCGTATCTATTTGAAGTCCAAATTGTATACTTGCAAAATGGAGGAAGATACACCAATCCGGGAGTACATCAACAAGTTTGATAGGTGCATATCAGATTTGAAGGACATTGATGTGAAGGTAGATGATGAGGATCAAGCACTTCTACTACTTCTTTCGTTGCCGAAATCTTATGAGAACCTCGTACAAACATTGATGCTTGTGGGTGATAATCTTACGATGAATGAGACTAGAACGTCACTTTTAGCGGATGATCTTCTAAGATTGCAACTAGTGGCATGGCTACTAGTGGTAACAAGGAGCAAGCACAAGGACCTGTTTGTAAGAGGTAGAAGAAATGAGCGAGGAAAAGGCAAGGTGGAAAGTCTAGGTCTAGTTCTAAACCTCTTGCGGAAAGACCGTGTTTTTTAAGTGCGGTGAGCTTGGGCATTTCAAAGCAAATTGCCCTAACAAGAGAGCGGTGGATGGAAGAAGAACAATAAGAACAACAACAACGAAAAGGTACAAAATGAGCAAGAGGCCGCTTATGCCTAAGAAGGGGGCGATGATTGTTACTCAAATCACTTGTGATGAAGAAATCTCCGATAAGTGGATCCTTGATTACGGTTGCTCTTACCATATGTGTCCAAATAGGAAGTGGTTTACTACCTATAGAAGCATTGATGGTGGAACCGTGTTGATGGGGAATAACCATTCTTGTAAAACGATGGGGCTTGGTTCAGTTAGAATCAAGATGCATGATGGAGTGGTAAGAACTTTGATGGATGTAAGACATGTTCCTGATTTGTGGAAAAACCTTATTTCAGTTGGTGCTTTGGACTCCGGTGGCTGTAAGATAGTTACATGGAATGGAGTGAAGAAGGTTGTTCGTGGTTCTTTGGTAGTGATGAAGGGCATTCGTCAAGGAAATCTCTATGCTCTTTTAGATACGACGGTGACAGGAAGTGCGGCAGGTTGGAACAAGTGGAAGTGGTGGAGACCCATGTGAGTGCACTTTGCGGTTATGGCATAGACGTCTTGGGCACATGTCGAGAAGAAGGTCTAGACACGCTTGGTAAGAAAGGTTTGTTGAAGAACTTGAAGAAGCCTTGCATGGATTTTTATGAGCATTGCGTCTACTGTGAAACACACACCGGGTTCGGTTCAAGTCAAGCAAACACAAAAGCGGGTATTTTAGACTATGTGCATACGGGATGTTTGGGGTCCCGGCTACGGTTATTTCAAGGTGGTTCCGTACTTTGTCACGTTTGTTGATGATTATTCTAGGTATGCTTGGATTTATTTCAAGCATAAAATGAAGTATTTGACACGTTCAAGAAGTGGAAGGCAATGGTTGAGAAACAGAACATGCAAGAAATTGAAGACAATCGCGATCCGATAACGTGCATGCAGTATACAGAGGGTACTTTCAAGGAGTTCTGCGATCGGGAAGGTATTGCTCGACACCGGGCGGTTAGGAAAACACCACGGCGAGATGGGGTCGCAGAGATCGAACCGTACATTGCGGGAGAGAGCAATGTATATGCGATCATATCTTTGGTTTGGGCGAGAGAATGGTGGGCGTCGGTTGCTACTGACTTGCTACATTATTAACCGGTCTCCGCATTCAAAGTTAGATGGAGATGTACCTTACGGGGGTATGGTCGGGGAGCATGCAGATTATGAGAGACTCGGAATTTTGGGTCAGCTACTACCACGTCGATGAGGAAAGCTTGACGCAAGAGCCAAGAAGGCAATATTCTTGGGGTATGCAGTAGGTGTAAAAGGCTATCGCCTTTGGTGTGTGGAGGATTCTAAGTTTATAATCAGCAGGGATGTTACTTTTGATGAGAACTCCATGGTAGTTTTTTCAAAGCTAATATGTCCGATGATGATGGTGTTGGGACTTCAAAGTCTCAAGTAGTTGAAATAGAACCTAAAGGCCAACCCGTGTTCTAGTCGTGTTCAAGAGGAGGATCATGGAGACACTCATGATGAGAGTGATGATGAGCTTGAACATGAGGCGTTCAACAAGAGAATGTCTGCACTACAACAACAACAAATCGAGGATAGTTTGACTTCCACTAGGCCAAGGCGAGCATACAAAGCAAGTTCAAAAGCTGGGGTCGATCGACCTTTGAGGCACTATGGGCGGTGAATTTGGTTGAGTCGCACTCTCGGTGGAGGATGATGAGCCGGTCACCTTCAAGAAAGCTGCTCGAGACAAAGAATAGTGAGAGTTGGTTGGGCATGATGGAAGAAGAGATGGAATCTCTTCTAAGAACCAAACATGGGAGGTTGTCCCACCTGCCTGTGGGGAAAAAAGCTATTGGTTGTAAGTGGGTGTACAAGAAGAAAGAGGATCCTTCCGAGCTCGGTGGTACAAGTACAAGGCGAGGCTAGTGGCTAAGGGGTTTGCACAAAGAGAGGGAGTGGACTACAATGAGATCTTTTCTCCCGGTGGTGAAGCACACTTCCATTCGGGTGCTATTGAGTATTGTTAATCATGGTGATCTTGAGTTGGAACAACTCGATGTAAAAACAGCCTTCTTGCACGGAGACTTGGATGAGGAAATCTATATGTATCAACCTGAGGGCTACAAGGTTGAGGATAAAGAAAGTCAGGTATGTCGCTTGAGAAAATCACTATATGGATTGAAGCAATCTCCTCGGCAGTGGTATAAGCGATTTGACTCCTTCATGCTAAAGCATGGATTCTCCAGAAGTGAGTATGACTGTTGTGTTTATATTCGAAAACTTCGTGGAGGTGATTATATCTATCTTCTTTTGTATGTAGATGACATGCTTATTGCTCAAGAGCAATGTGGAGATAGATAGGTTGAAATCTCGGCTCAGTAAGAGTTTGAGATGAAGGACATGGTACCGCAAAGAAAATACTAGGTATGGAGATTAGAAGAGAGAGGTCGAACCGTAAATTGTTCTTGAGTCGAAAGGCTACATAGAGCGGGTTATTGCAAGGTTCGGGATGCAAGATGCTAAGTCGGTGGTGACTCCATTGGCTCCACATTTCGTGCTCTCTGGTAAACAATCTCCCACTACAAATAGAAGAGAAGCGCACGATGGAGCGTGTACCTTATGCTAGTGCGATCGGCGGTTGATGTATGCAATGGTGTGTACACATCCAGATATTTCACAGGCAGTTAGTATGGTCAGTAGGTTCATGGCGAACCCGGGGAAGGCACATTGGGAAGCAGTGAAGTGGGTCTTGAGGTACTTGAAAGGTACCGTTGATACGGGTTTGTGTTTTGGTGGAGATACATGTCAGATTAGCGGGTTTGTGGACTCAGATTATGCAGGTGATCTAGACAGACGGCGATCTGCTACTGGTTATGTGTTCAGTATACATGGTGCTCTAGTTAGTTGGCGATCGATGTTACAGTCTACAGTGGCACTTTCTACTACAGAAGCCGAGTACATGGCCATGGCAGAGGGAGTGAAGGAAGCATTGTGGCTGTGGGGTCTTCTAGATGATTTGGGGATCAAGCAGGAATGTGTGGACTTGTGGTGTGATAGTCAAAGTGCAATTCATTTGGCTAAGAATCAGGTTCATCATGCTCGTACCAAGCATATCGATGTCAGGTATCATTTTGTGCGGGACGTCATAGAGGAAGGTGATGTTTCTCTCATGAAGGTGCACACAAACGAGAACCCAACGCAGACATGTTAACCAAGGTGGTGACAGGTAGTAAGTTTCAGCATTGCTTGGACTTGCTTCATATCAGCCGGTGTTGATTACCCATGAGGGCATGGACCTTGGGCGGTGTTGGGGTGAGGTGGAGTCTTCACCGGTGGTAAGAACTACGGTGGCTTGATCCCGGTTGAGGGTGCGTGAGCAGCCATGGTCGAATGGTGCAGCCGGTTGGTCTGCTGATCCGCTTATGTTGAGGTACAGTTCTAGGTGTTTGCAGATTTTTTTTTTTTTTGGTGTTCGTCAAAAATTTGAGGTCTATCAAATGATGTACGAGGTGGAGAATTGTGAAGCATGGACGCTGAATCTGACTTTGACTTAGGCGTGCTTCAAGAATGCGATTTGTTAACTTAATCCTTGACAGCCGTTGGATCATCAAGAATTATCAGGACCATTGATCAGCCCATATAAAAAGGGCACCCAACTTGCATCATAACTGTGAGGTTCTGGTGCAGTCGTCCAAAAACAAGAAAGACCAAGAAGATTTAGGTTTAAAATATACAAATTGTAATACAGAGATTTTTGATTTTCTTTGTTTTACAGTAATCAAAAATCTTCCATCATTCGGGACGAGCTTGCGGGTTGTGCAAGCCACTCGGTGTTCTTCTTTGTGGATTCTCTATTCAACCCACGTTTGTTAGCATAGCCGAATCACGTTATTCTCATAAACGGTAAGCCTTCGTAGTGCTAAGTGTATCCCTCAACAGGGATCAACACATATCTAGTTTAATAAAGATTATGAGGACAAAATGTAACCAACTTGCAGGTTTTTTACCACAAACAATATTGAATATCTCAACACTGCAAACACTGATACTCCAGAAGAACAACCAGTCTGGCAATCTTCCAGAAGACATATGCCATCATGTTCCAAATCTCAGATTGCTGTCTCTGGCTGATAATAGCTTAACTGGCACAATTCCATCCAGTATATCAGGATGCACACAACTTCGAATCCTGGCCTTGGAGGGAAATAACTTAACAGGATCTATTCCAAGAGAAATAGGGAATATGACTTTGCTGGAGACGTTATATCTCAACAACAACAACTTAGAAGGTATTGATTCAACCTTTTGCACTTACGATTTTGGACTCGCTTGTTGAACCATCTCATCTTAAGCTTTTAGATGAGATGGTTCAACAAGGTATATCAAAGCAAGAAAAGGTCATGTGTTCACCATTTATATGAAAATCATGTGATTGTTAGGCATTTGATGAAAAAATGAATCCAGCAAGGGGCAGGTTGAAGACCCCCCTCTAAAAATTTAAGCTTAGGATAAGGTGGTTCAACAAAGCTCTTACTATTTTTAGAATTTCCTACTCATTCCATCACTTTTTTTGACAAAAGTGAAGAAAATTGATTTTGGATTGTTTTAGGGTTGTGAATAATTACTACTTTCCATGTTTATATGGAGATTTATAAATATGGCACTTCCGTTTGATTGTAAATGCTAGAGGGCATGCCTTTAGCATTAAGCCTCATTTTAATTCCCTCGATTTAACCATTTTAAGGCACTCATGCATTGAACAATGTGGCAGGCTTTATACCAGAGGAGCTTGGAAGTATGAATGGATTGGAAAGATTAAATTTGCAAGCTAATAGCTTGAGTGGCTCTGTTCCAGCCAACCTCTTCAACATCACAACACTAAGAATATTAGGACTCGCACAAAATCACTTTTCAGGCAGACTCCCATCAAATATTGGCTATGGCATGCCTAATCTTGAAAAACTATATCTTGACCTAAATAACCTTAATGGAGTTATTCCTGACTCTATCTCAAATTATTCAAAGCTCGTGTTGCTAGACCTTTCTGCTAATGAGTTTACTGGATTAATCCCCAATACATTTGGTAATCTAAGATTCCTTGAAGTTCTCGGCCTCAATGAGAACAATTTGGAAAGTGATCAAGAGTTGAGCTTCATCAATTCCTTGGCAGGATGCAGATATCTAAAAGAATTCACAACCGGACTTAATCCTCTTAATGGCATCCTTCCAGCATCCATTGGGAATATCTCCAATCTTCAGATCATTGATATGAGTTATTGCGGAATTAAGGGTGACATACCAAAACAGATAGGTAACTTGAGCAACTTGATAATACTGAGTTTATCTCACAATGATTTGACTGGACTTATTCCAACTGAACTCAGTGGTTTACAGCAGCTGCAAGGACTATATTTTCAGTTCAACAACATTGGAGGATTAATTCCAACGAGTCTTTGTCATTTGCACAACTTGGCTTCGCTGTACTTGAGCTATAATCAAATTATTGGAGCATTGCCAGAATGCTTAGGCAATGTTTCTTCTCTAAGAAATCTTTATCTTGGTTTCAACAAATTAACTTCTAGTATACCTGTAAGCCTATGGAAGCTCAAAGACATTCTTCATTTCAATCTTACTTCAAATCTCTTGAGTGGATCCCTACCTTCTGAAATTTCAAGCTTAAAGGCTCTAAATCTTTTAGATCTATCACTGAATCAGTTCTCAGGCTATATCCCAAGTACAATAAGTGAATTACCAAACTTGATCAATATCTCGTTGGCTAGTAATAAATTTGAAGGAACCATTCCAGACTCAATAGGGAAATTGATTAGTTTAGAAATGCTGGATCTATCCAACAACAGTCTCACTGGCATGATCCCAAAGTCACTTGAGGCCCTTCAACATCTAAGGCGTTTCAATGTATCCTTTAACGAATTAAGTGGAGAAATTCCAAGTGGAGGTCCCTTTGAGAATTTCACTTACCTGTCTTTTATGTCAAATGATGCCATTTGTGGTAAACCTCAATTCCATGTCCCACCTTGTCAAGCCAGTTCTCATAGATCAAGTGAGAGGAAAGTGATCCTTGCTGTACTTATTCCAATAACTGCATCAGCAGCAATCACCTTGGTCGTCATTCTTCTGTTGTTAAGATACCGAAAAAGACAGGTTCAAGCTCAAGCTGATTCATTACCCGATATAATGCCTGAAAGAATTTCATACTATCAACTCCAACGAGCAACTGATGACTTTAGCAATAGCAACTTGCTTGGCCAAGGAAGTTTTGGCTCGGTTTTCAAAGGGTCATTTATGGATGGGACACTTGTTGCCCTAAAAGTATTTCAATTGCAATTGGAAGGTGCATTCAAGAGTTTTGAAACAGAATGTGCAGTGTTACGCAACCTTCGTCACAGGAATCTCACCAAAGTTATCGGCAGTTGCTCCAATCTTGATTTTAAGGCCTTAGTCCTTGAGTATATGCCAAATGGGAGCCTAGAAAAGTGGATGCATTCCAATGGTCATTTCTTGGATATAGTTCAGAGATTGAACATTATGACAGATGTGGCATTTGCAGTTGAGTATCTCCACCACGGTTACTCACCTCCAGTGGTTCACTGTGATTTGAAGCCTAGCAATATCTTGCTAGATCAAGATATGGTTGGACCCGTGAGCGATTTTGGCATAGCAAAATTGTTCGGAGAGGAAGAAAATGTAAGGCATACAACAACCTTAGCTACACTTGGTTATATTGCACCAGGTGAATCTACTGACTTTGTTGTGCTTTCAATACAATATTCTCCAGAAAGTAAGTGGTTAACTATATTTAATGATGCAATGTTTGCAGAATATGGAGCCGAGGGGATAGTGTCGACAAGCTGTGATGTCTATAGTTATGGCATCTTGTTGATGGAAACTTTTACAAGAAGGCGGCCCACTGATGAAATGTTTTCAGAAGATTCAAGCCTGAGGAGTTGGATAGCTAATTCAATTCCACATGCAATAGATCAGGTTGTGGATGCCAACTTAACAAGTCCAGAGGAAAAAAATCTAAGCCGAAAGCTAAACTGTATATCATCCATTATGGAAATGGCTGTAAATTGCTCAGCAGAATCTCCCGGAAACAGGCCAAACATGAAAGATGTTGTAGCATCACTCCAGAAGATTAAAGTCCAACTCCTTGCATATTGTTAGGTAACCTGAGACTCTTTGGTAAATATTAATATTTCGTTTCCCCCCCCCTTAAAATAGGTGGAAATTCAAAGTCTGATGTAATGGACCAACTTGATTGCATATATCTGTCTTGTGTTATTAAAAACTTTCTATATGAGAGAACATTTCAGCTTGTCAGAAAGTTTGGTTTCCTGGAGCAAGAAGGAAGAAGGAGCAGTCGAGCAGACATTGCAGAAATCAGAATCAGACGAGGAAACGAACATCTGCTGATTAGTTAGGATATTTGAATGTAGATTCAGTATTGGACAATGTTGAAGTTATGAAAAGATCATAATATAATTGTTGTGTCTGATTCTTCTTGTAAAGCTTATACTTGTGTAAATTATCATTAAAACTGATCAATACAAACACACAACTTTCTCATTGTGTTCAGAACCTTTCATGGTATCAGAGCCAATACCCGCAAACCGAAAAACCATGTCTTTATCTTCATCTTCCATGCCGATCTGTTGGGAAATAATTAAAATCGCAGGATTTGATAATCATGACTAGAGTATGATAAATTTCGTTAAAATAAACACGTGTCTTTAAGTGCTTTACAAAAAATCCGTAGCTTTACTTTCTTGATCTTTCTCCGTACTATCTTCAAACTTTTCGGTCTTGTCCAGTGTTCTTCAACAACACAAGAATTGCAGATATTCTTTTCTTGTGTATGGTCACAATAATAATGGAATGTGATATGTTAATTCGACGTTGATTTATATTCATATATATACAATATATACTAGTATACTATTTTCTTTGCGGTAGAATCCGACCGTAGAGAATTTTAATGGATTGAGGAGTTGAGAAAAATGAGAGAGAGTGAGAGAGTATTGTTTGAGGTGAGTTTGATTTTGATGAATATGGAGAAGAATATAGAGAAATGGAGGAATTGAGAGAGATATATGGGTTTTAATTTGAGAGGATGAAGACGTAGTGACGACGACAAAAAGATGCTTTTTGTGTGTGTGCTTATAATGAGTAAACCAATTCCTACTGGTCGATGATAAATCAATTCAATCATGAAAAAGTCCCATAAAAGATAAAGGAAAATCTATCTCACAATTTATCTTCTTCCCATATATAAGTGACACACGCTTGGCACGCACTTTCAAGACGCCCAAGATGCACGCGCGTAGCTGCGCCTTTGCCACGTGTCTAATACACGTGGCATTAAGTCCAATTTAAGTATTTTCATTTGCGTTCATGAAAAATTATAACTCTTACAATGTATCCTGGTTCTTATTTTGAAGCCGCCAAAGGGACATAATCGGACCCAATTAAACTAAGCTCTAATAAATTCATCTTGACCCGGTCAACCCTTCTCCAGTCAAGATATTTTATTAATCTTGTTCTATTCAACTAAAAGAACGAAATTGTACACTGCTTCAGCTTGAAATTACTGGAATTGTATAATCAATAATTATATTCTCTGACTCGTCGTTATTACGTACTACCCTGGTGACCATTTTGAATATTCGGAACAATTTTGAAATGACCAAAACGCCCCTTATCCAAATATATGTTAACCCTCAAACCAACCCTAATTTCCTTCTGATCATACAACAATATTAATTCAACATTAGATATCAAATTACGAGCTTGGATTTAACATTCCACAAAAAAAAATCATTTAAGGCCATGGTCGTGCATATTAAATAGGTGACGGATTCCATATTGCAAATATATGTTCTTCATTATTTCACTTTAATTATCATGGCACCGAGGTATTGAGCAGTAACTGCCTATGAAAGAAGATGTTCTCAATATGGTTTTCGAATAGGCAGGAACTGCCTATGATTTATGGACTCACTTGAACAGCACTTGCTTCCTGTCACCATTGAAAAGGAAGAGAATTTGAAAAATATGTCGACGGGAATCAAGTAAGTTTCTCGTTCGATTGAAGAGTATACCAAGAAGAATTTAAGTTCATCTGTGACAATCTTGCAGCCATCAAAAATCTAGTCTCAGATCTTGATAAGGTCTTTCAATTCTCTAGAGGCTCAGGAAACTAATACATGGATTTCCATGCAGCCATGCTCACGCCGTAGACATCTTTCAACCAGTTTGTTTAGCTCTCCAAAGCTATGAACAAACCATAGCATCACTGTGTGAAGATGAAAAGACCTACATTCAAGCATGCTCGCTGTTGGAATTTTTGTGATCTCAAATAAACCCGGGGCAGTGATGATTAATAGGACCCGTTATATCTTCGAGACTTTGAGCCCATGATTGAATGATAATTGTAGTGTCACCCCAAATTAGTGAAGGGCGTGTGTGGGTCACTTGGAGGTTTTAATGTACCTTTGAGTCGTTGCTCGGTGACCCAAAGGTGTTGGACCCGATTTAAAGTGGGACAACTAGATTTAGGGTATAATATTATTGGGGTATATATATTTATGGTATAATAAATTATGGCTTAATATATTATACTATTATCCCCCCCCACCCACACACACACACACACACACATTTATATATATATATATATATATATATATATATATATATATATATATATATATATATATATATATATATATATATATATATATATTCCTTGGTTGGGCAGCGGAAAATCACCATCACCATATTATTACCACACGTAAATAGTGGATCGGAATCACCCAAACCCGTGAAGCTTTAGCCACCTTTTTCTTAGTGAAATTGCAGCCCACTTCCCTACCTCTATTTCTTTGGTGAAATTGGTCCTTCTTGTTTGTCCTTATTACTTGGTGTTACCTTTGTGGAGTTGGACAATATTAATCTGAGCTATGTTAATTGTTCTTGCAAGTCAACAAAGATCTGATGAACTATTTTGGGTTGTCGGATTAACGAAGAAGAAGAAGCACAAATCTGCCCGAATCTGTCCGTCAATTTGTCGGCTAAAACAGACGTCATCTTTGTGAACGGAGACCATATTACGGCTCCTAACGTCAAGGCGGAGCTGACGGTGATGCGCGTGCGGCACGTGGAGTAGCGAAGGCGACGCGTGGGAAACGCGCGAGACGCAAAGCGAGACCTTCCAGCGGCACGTGGGAGCGAGTTCAGGGTATTCCGGCGAGTGGCTGGAGGCATTGTGATCCTCATCCTATTTCTGACCTTCTGTGGTGGTCAATTATATTTTTTGTGGTCTAGACAGCTTAAACAGTAGTTTGATAGTGAACGATTCGGCTTTTGCAAAACCTTTTCGTGGTTTTCCAACATTGTGTGGTTCTTGATCTTCTTTGGAATTCTTTTAATTTGTTTCGCATCTCTCCTATTTAATACAGACCATCAAATTTGGTTCGCTTTGGTAAATTGTCTAATCTCTTTTACATTTCGGTACTAGCGGTCATCGTGTGAGGTGGCCATTAGGTGCTGGGGTTATCGTGTGGGGTAACTATTGCTGTTGCTAGTGACTTTAGGAATTTACATGTCCATTATTGACACTTGTGTTAGCTTTTGTTTTGGTGCTGATTATTTGCGATACTTTATTTTTATGGATTATTATTTAGAACTATCACCTGGACTTTACCCGTTTGACAATTCCCTTGATCTGAGATCGCGAATCTCACGAAACCTTGAGAATCTAAAACGGTGTATATTGAGGCCTTTAGATTTTTCTGCGTGACTATCTTGAGGTGCTTGTTGGTGTGTATTCTTATTTGTTGAGATGTCTGCACATCATTTTGACTTGAGTGTCTTTACTGGTAAATGTGATTTTTCTGTTTGGCAATAGAAAATGAAATGTATTTTGGTTCAGCAAAAGATTTCAAAAGTTATTGATAATTCTTATGGTCCTAATGTTATTGAGGATCGAAAAAGCGATTTTGATGAACTTGCTTACACTTCTATTATATTATATTTATCGGACCTGCTTTTGCGAAAAGTTGGAAAATTTGATTCCACAGAAAAGCTTTGGAAAAAATTAGAAGAGCTTTATTTAATCCAATCCACTCCAAATAAAATTTATTTCCTTGAAAATTTTTTTAGCTTCAAATTGACCCCTCAAGGGATTTGGATGACAATCTCGATGTTTTTAATAAGCTTGTGCAAGATATTACAAATTGTGGTGAAACGGTCCCTGAAATTAACGAAGCTATAATTTTGTTAAATGTCATTCCTGATTCATATAAGGAAGTCAAGAATGCAATTAAGTATGGGAGGGAGACCATTACACCTGACATTGTCATAGACTCTTTAAAAAGTAAGGAGAGGGAGTTGAAGTTCGAGAAAAATGAGAGAAAAAAATGGTGAAATCTATTTTGTGAGGGGTAGACCTCAGTCGGAGGATGGGAGTGGAAGTGGAGGTGGGCAAAACAGTGGTAGCAATAGAAATGGTAGAAGTCATTCTAAGTCACATAGAAGGGAAAAAGGAAAGAAATGTTACGGGTGTGGGAAAATAGGACATTTCATTAGTGACTGTTATAAAGAAAAGAACAAACAGAAAGGAGAAGATCAGACTGAGTCAAATGTAGTAACCTCTAGTGATGAGTCTGGTGAGGTTTACATGTTTTTAAATTCTGAGCCTGGTGAGATTAACTTGTCTATGAACTCCCATATACGTGAGTGGATTCTTGACTCCGGTGCATCTTTTCATGTCACTTTTAATAAATTTTAGTTTGATCATTTGCATGAAGCTGATCATGGACATGTAGTTATATGGGATGGAGTTGCATATAGAATTACCGGTGTTGGTAATGTAACTGTTAAGTTTGGACATTGGCTTTGTGCATACATTAAGGAAAGTCAGATATATTCTGCATATGGGTAAAAATTTGATTTCTATAGGGGAGTTAGAGAGTACAGGTTTCATGGGTAGGCTTGGTGATGGCATGATTAGAATGTGTAAGGGTGCACTTAGAGCTTTTAAAGCTACTAGGAAAAATGGCATATATATTACACATGCTGAAGTGATGAGTGGTCTAAATTCTACAATCTCTTCCATTGACACTGATCACACACAAAAGTGGCACGATGAGGTTAGCTCACGTTAGTGTTAAGGGACATAAGTTCCTTAACGACAAGGGTGTGTTTGGTAAGGATCAGGTGTCTGACATCCCATTTTGTGATCATTGTGTGCGTGAAAAACATTGTAGGATATTGTTTTCATCTAGCACACACAAGACAAGTAGAGTGTTAGAATACATTCATACTGATTTGTGGGGTCCCGGAAGCAATTCCACTTTTGGTGGTAACAAATATTTTTTTATCTATTATTGATGATTTCTCCAAACGTGTGTGGGTTTATCTATTGAAAGATAAAAGTGAAACTTTCATTAAATTTAAAAATTAGAAAGTTCAAGTGGAGAATCAGACATGTAAAAAGATAAAATATTTGCGTAATGATAATGGTCTTGAATTCTGCAATGCTGACTTTGATAATTTGTGTAATAAGTGTGGCATTACTAGACATAAAACTGTACCTTACACTCTCCAATAGAATGGGGTTGCTGAAAGGATGAATCGTACTTTGTTTGATAAGGTTAGATGTATGTTGTTGAGTTCTGGTATGCTTAAATCATTTTGGGGTGAAGCTGTTATGACTGCTTGCTATTTGAATAATATGACTCATTCTATTGTTTTAAATGGTGATACACCGTATGAAAAATGGTATGGTAAATGTGATGATTATTCCATACTTAAAACTTTTGGCTGTGATGCTTTCTTTTATCGTAATGAGAGAAAAATAGATCCAAAGACTAGAAAATGTATTTTCTTAGGATACCCAGATGGTGATAAGGGGTATAGGTTGTGGGATATGAGCCAAAAGGGTGTGAAAATCATCATTAGTCAGGACATCATTTTTAATGAGTCAGACATGCCTTGTTTAGAGAGTGAAAAACAGCAAGAAACCATTAGGAAAGAATCCCTATTTGAGGTGGAGAAAGTGAGTACCCACATCCCCATCACCCTTAGTGAGGTGGAGAGTGATACACATCAAAATCAGAAGAACATAGATGATAAGTGCGGATTTAGCACTTATTTTAGCCTTTAAAAATAGATAATTGTGAGTTCTTTCAAGTTGTTTACTACTTATTTATGTTCTTTTGTTTATTTAGGTAAAAATCCGAGCTTGGATGGTGATTGGAAGAGATCCACGCAAAAAATGAGCAAAAAGGACTAAATTTGTGCAAATCGAGAATTTCAGAGACCAAAAGATAAATATGTCTAAAGATAGAAGACCATTGTTGCAATTTATGGAGGACCTATATGAAAGATAACCAAAATTTAAGGACTAAAGTCGAAGATTTCGGATAGTTCGAGATCGAAATTGCAATTAATCAAAAGTCAAAATCAATCAATTTGTAATTTGGCCCATGCGATCGCATGGGCCAATTTATGTGCGATCGCGAGATGACCAAATTTCTAGCAGTGAGCTTTTATGCTCTTCCATGCAATCGCATGGATTATTACTATGCGATCGCATGGCCTATTTCTTCTGCTGTCTGCGTTTTTGTTCAGATTTTCAAGGACTTTTTGGTTTTTCAACTTTTATCTCTTGTAGGATTTTAAGTGGCCGTTTTTCTTACATTTTAGGGGCATTCTCTCATATACTCCCTCTCCCATAGAAAGCTCTCAAAGAAGAAGAAGATTAGGGTTCTTGGAAAACTCCATGGAAATGGGTTTTCCTTGATTTTTTGTACATCATTGTGAGCATTTTGTAAATAGAGGAAGATGAATGGAGGTTTATAGTGGGCAAATGAAGATAACCATGGGCTTAAGCTAAATCTTCCATTTCTCTTGACTTTATCAAATCCGGTGATGTATTTTGTAGCTATTTTCTATTTTGTCTTTGTAAATATTATGGGCTAATTTTATTTACTAGGAATGAGATGAATCCATTTATGAAGCTTTAAAGTGTATTGTTCTTGTTTTTTATTCCTTATGCTTGGCTTTTATGGTTGTTTATTATTGGACTTTATTGTGTATTGAGATGATTGATCACCATTGAAATGCTTTTGTGACTTAGTTTGCTACCGGGAGGTTGAAATTAGGTTTGGCACATTTAATTAACAACACAAGGTTTATGGAATGTAGGAATACTCTTTCATACTTTGTGTAATCAATTATGAATGTTCTTGAGTTTTAATGCATTTTTACATATACGTTCTCTCGGTAGGAATGCTTGGGAGTCTTGTGTAAAATTAGGTTTGGCTTTACTCGGGAGAGATTGCTAGACATTTTAGGAGCTTGGATTGCCATATTAACCTCATTTTGGAATTGATAATGGAAAATAAAACTTTAAAGTGGAATAATTGGTGAAGTCGAATTCCTAGTATCTTCTTCTAGTTGATTTTATTTCCTACAAATTTCTCTTTTAATATTTTTCTTATTAGCTTATTTTTCATCATCTTTGAATTATTAGTTTAATCATCAAACAATATGTTTTATTGTGTGTTTAAAATAGGGCTAGATTGATTTGGATGTTAGCAAAATTATCTATCATCGTGGGTTCGACACTCTCTCATCACTTTATTACTTGAACGCGACCCGTGCACT
The DNA here is from genome assembly GCA_023638005.1 of Forsythia suspensa. NCBI lineage: Eukaryota > Viridiplantae > Streptophyta > Magnoliopsida > Lamiales > Oleaceae > Forsythia > Forsythia suspensa. The sequence goes on from CM042676.1 coordinate 38,033,426, forward strand.
TGCGGTATATTTTTAGCAAACAATAGATGCACGAGGTAACGAGGATATGATGGAGGAAAATCCGTTGACCAAAATCTTTTGGCTAATTATCAATTGGCCAGAGATAGAGAGAGGATACCATGTAGAGAACTCCAAAGACTATCCGACTTCACTATAGCCTATGCTAGTTACCAAGAACTAGTTGATAAGGAGCCAAATACCTATGTGGAGGTTATAAAGAGTGAGAAGTCCGTAGAATAGTTTAGTACCATGAGATGAGAGATGAGTTCTCTTGTTAGAAATCAAACTTGGGATTTAGTTCCTAAACCTAAAGATAAATCTATAGTGGGATGCAAATGGGTTTATAAGGTGAAAGAGGAAACCACTGAAAGTGAGCCTGTGAGATACGATGCTAGGCTAGTAGCCAAAGGATAGTGGTATAGAATGTTTGATTCACATGTTTTTAATATTGGTTACAAGAGGAATGAGTTTGATAATTGCTTGTATTATCTGCACCACAACACAAATGATGATTGTGTGTATTTGTTACTTTATGTGGATGACATGTTATTGGATGGACCTAACATGAAAGTGGTAAACAAGATAAGTGTTGAATTAAGTAAAGATTTTGACATGAAATACCTAGGACATTCTAGAAGGTTCCTTGGTATGAAGATTTATAGAGATAGGTCAAATTCATGCTTATTTGTGTATCAAACTCCTTATGTGCTTGAAATTTTGAAGAAATTTGCCATTGTTAATTGCAAATCCACTACTGTGCCTCTTGATAACCAATTTATCTTATTTGAGGAACAATATAAGAAAAAGGAGTTTATGAGTAAAAACTCATACTCAAATATTATTGGCTCTGTTATGTACTTGATAGTTTGCACTAGGCCAGTCTTGGTCTTTCTTGTCGATGTTTTTTAGCGAGGCACATATTTGATCTCGGTCCCAAATATTGAGAAGCTTTAAAGTTGTTGCTTAGGTATTTGAAGATTTTATAACCTAGTAAATATGGGTACTAAAGTGCTCACAATGGTAAAGTTTAGAAGTTGGTGACACTTCTAAACTTCGGTAATGATATGTAAAGTTCCAATTTGTTTGGAATCCTTTTTAACAACTACTAAGCTATTTTTTTTTTTTTTCGCTGCTGGTATATTTGGATCAAGGTGGAGGTTGTTAGGATTTTGTGATCTCAAATAAACCCGGGACAGTAATGATTAATATGACATGTTATATCTTCATAGGCTTTGAGCTCGAAATTGAATGATAATTGTAGTGTCACCAAATTAATGAAGGACATGTGTGGATCACTTGAAGGTTTTAATGTACCTTTGGGTCGTTGCTCAGTAACCCAGTGTGTTAGACCCGATTTAAAGTGGGACGGCTAGGTTTATAGTATAATATTATTGGGGTATATATATTTAGGGTATAATATATTATGACTTAATATATTATGGGTTAATATATTATACTATTACCATAAACATATATATATATATATATGTATATATATATTCCTATGGAAGACATAATCTTCCTCATTTCTATCGTAAGCCAACTTTTTACGATATGCTCCTAGAAGAACCAAGTCAACCTCATAAAACGTTTTCGGCCTTGAAGTCATATCTTAGAATATTGATGGGATGATTGAACATCAAATCCTCCAAGTTATTGGCGAAATGTCTATGGCCTCCAGTGCTTACTTTGCATGAGGAAACACTGATAAAGATGCGGCCGTTAATCTTATGAATGGCCTCACAGGACAGCTCAAAAACTGGTGGTTTAACTATCTCTCTCGCGAAGAACGAGAGAATGTTACAAATGCTGTTAAATCTGAAAGAGATAGCCATTTAGACCCAATCAAACAAGACGCAATTTACACCCTCTTATTTATAATAATCAAACATTTCGTTGGAGAACCTTATTCCTTTAGTATACCATATATATAATATATATTACATTTATATATATTCCTTAGTTGGGTAGCCAGAAAATCACCATCACCATATTATTACCACACGTAAACAGTGGATCGGAATCAGCCAAAACCGTGAAGCTTGACCACATTTTCTTAGTAAATTGCACCCCACTTCCTACCTCTATTTCTTTGGTGAAATTGGTCTTTCTTGTTTGTCCTTACTTGGTGTTACCTTTGTGGACTTTGTAGAGTTGGAAAGTATTAATCTAAGCCCTATTGATTGTTCTTGCAAGTCAACAAAGATCCGGTGAACTATTTTCCCCAACACTCGCCAAAGGGGCCACAGGAGAAATGGATGAGGTGGGTGTTTCTATTGGGAATGCGAAGTTAACATCATATAAATAACTTTCAAACCTCTCCTGTAAATGATCTAGTTATTTTGTATATTAAATAATTGTACATCAGATAATGCTTGGACTTTTGAATTCAGATCTTTTGATTTTGTTGATAATGACTGAAACCAGAGGATAATCGTGAGGGCGCGTAAGGACAGTTACACGCTTGATGGTGTCTTTCATGAAGCTTTGAAAACAATAAGGAAATGAGGTTCCTCTTATACAGTTTGGCATCAACAACTTGGACATCCTAATTTAAAGTTATTAGCTTTGTTAAAGGGGAAAACTGTTCAGTTGTCAAATGGGAAAAAGCTGTAGACTTTCTTTTAAAACTAGCAATAGAATCTCAAAGTTTCCTATTGAAAAGATTCATTGTGATCTTTTGGGATCGGCCCCTATAGCTTCAAATTAAGATTTTCAGTACTATGCAATTTTTTCTATGAGAAAGTCTGATTTTCTTTACTGCTTCATTAAGTTTCAGAAAATTTGTTGAAAACCAATTTGATCGAAGGATTAAGATCTTCCAATGTGATGATAGGGGGTGGAGAGTTCGATTCAAATATTTTTATTAATCAAATCCAAAGTTGTGGCATTGAATTTTACATGATTCATGTTCAAGAACATGTTGAGAATAGAGTAGTGAAACGAAACATCGACATGTAGTTGAAACTGGGCTTGCCATGTTATTTCATGCTGATATGCCTCTATCTTTATGGGTTGAAGCCATTTCACAATGTGTATTTGATTAACAGATTTGGTTATCCTTTCAAAACTTTATATTAGGAAAAAATTCTATCTACTCAACAATGAATTACTTTAGGAAATGGATAAATTACTCCATTTGTATGTAATGCTCTTAGCACACTAGAATCCACAATCCAAATTACATATCATCGTGGAAAAAATCTACTTCCTAATTTCTTTAGCAATTTTAATGATGCTGTACATTTTGGCTTGCTTAAACAGTCCAACTACAGGGATAAGGGTAGATCAATATGCTCTTCATTCTTCAAAGGAGAGTATCACTATTGAACACAGAACAGTAAAGAACTGGTCCATAAATGCATCTACATGCAGCTGGATTGGAGTCATCTGCAATTGCGAGCTAGGATACCTCTCTTTTCTAGTTTACCTTAATCTTAGTGGCAACCGTTTCCATGGCAAGCTTCCGGAGAGTTAGCTCATGAGTTAAAAGTCATGGATTTCAAAGATCCTTATTTTCTAGGAGCATGCCATCTAGTTCGTGTCTCTTGCCAAAACTCGAGGCTTGGATTTTTATGTTGGGTTGGGTTTAGATGGTTTGGGTTCAATTCGATGATGGGTTTAGGGTTGATGGTGGGTTGGGTTTGGAATTGGGCTTAAGTTTTTATTTTAAATTTGGGTTTGGAATTGGGATGAGTTTTTATGTTGGGTTGGGTTTAGATGGTGTGGGTTGGGTTTTATGTTGGGTTGGGTTTGGAATTGGGCTTGGGTTTTTATGTTGGGTTTGGGTTGGGTTTTATGGGTTTGGGTTTATTTTGTTGGGCTGGGTTTGGAATTTGGATAGGGTTTTTAATGTTGGGCTGGGTTTGGAATTGGCCTTGAGGGTTTTATGGGTTTGGGTTTATGATGGGTTGGTTTGGAATTGAGATTGGGTATTTAAGTTGGGCCGGGTTTGGAATTGGGCTTGGATTTTGATGTTGGGTTGGGTTCAATGATGGGTTGGGTGTGGAATTAGGCTTAGGTTTTAAGTTGGGCTGGGTTTAAATTTGTACTTGGATTTTTAGGTTGGGTTGGGTTTGTAATTGGGCTTGGATTTTTATGTTGGGTTGGATTTGGAATTAGATTTGGATTTTTATGTTGGGCTGAGTTTGGAATTGGGTTATGTTGGGTTGGGTTTTTATAGGTTTTTTATGTTGGGGCTGGGTTTGGAATTGGACTTGAGTGTTTTGTGGGTTTGGGTTTGAAATTGAGATTGGGTTTTTAGGTTGGGCTGGGTTTGGAATTGGGCTTGGATTTTATGTTGGATTGTGTTTAGATGGTTTGGGTTATGTGTGGAATTGGGCTTGGGTTTCTATGTTGGGCTAGGTTTAAATTTGGGCTTGGATTTCTATGTTGGGCTAGGTTTAAATTTGGGCTTGGATTTTTAGGTTAGGTTGGGTTTATGGCGGGCTTGGATTTTTATGTTGGGTTTGTTTTAGAGGCTTGAAATTGGGCTTGAGTTTTTATGTTGGGTTTGGTTTGGATGGTTTGGGTTGGGTTTAGAATTGGGATAATGTTTTTATGTTGGCCTAGGTTTGGAATTAGACTTGGGGTTTTATGGGTTTGGGTTTTGATGATGGGTTGGGTTTGGAATTGAGATCGAATTGAGCTTGAGGTTGAATTTGGTTTGGGTTTGGAGAGGTTTTGGGTCAATGTTGGGTTAGATTGGATTTTTTATGGGTTTGATGTTGGGTTTAAATTTGGATTGTGTTTGGAAGGTTTTGGGTTCAATCTCGGGTTGGGTTTTTGATTGGTTTGATTTGATATTGGGTTGGGCTGGTTTTGAATTTAGATTGAATTTGAAGGAGCAGGTGAAAATTAGGGGGCCGTATGAACGAAATTGAAATGTATCCTATTTAAAATTATATTATATTTTGATTTTTACAATATAATAATATTTTCATTTAATTTTAATTTCTTAATACGTTCCATGTCAGTTCCATATTTGAAGAAAATGTCACTGAAAAATTCTTAAAATCTAGATACATAAAAATAAGCTTCCTTATTGTCTGAACGAAAAACCCGACCACAATCAATCGGAGATTCTATACTACTTTCATCATTTGAAACCCCTAATCTAAAGATTTCCAAAGAAAATAGGTCGTCAACAGTTCAAATCCAAATTTATCAAAACCGTAATCAATAAGGGTGGCTTTTCTATACTTCTATTTTTCTAAAGGAATAGTGGTAAATCGTCGAATGACCCGACCACTTTATTTAAATGACCTTCCACTAATTTTACAATATAAAATAAAATTATCCAATATACTCGTGTAAATTCCTTGCTTATTCCATTTCATACATTTCAAATTCATCTCTTTAACTTAATCGCTATTCCATTTCATACATTTCAAATTCACCTCTTTAACTTAATCGCTAAAACCGAGAAAAATAGGCTTCAAAGTTTGTTAGAAATTGACATATCATTGATCTCAAAACAATTTCAAACAAGTGTCGAAAATTTCATTTCAAGGTTAGAATCTAACACGTCTCATTTTTTATATAATGTGTGATTATTTCTTATTCCTTTAACTTATGTTAGAAATTATACTCACATGCTCCATTCTTTTAGCTTTGTAACAATATCATTACCATTTAATTTTATTCGCAAATACCGTCCCCCACTCTTTCATTAAATTTCACATATTGTTCCCAAATAGTTATTTTTGACGATTTTGTCCTTAGCTTAAATAAATTCAAATAATAGAGAAAAGAAAAGATAATAGAAAATTACAATTGAGGACCCTAACCTTTTCAAAAGTGCAAATAAATCATAAATCCTCTTCTTTTTTTTTGTATAGATTTCACTTAAATTTAAAAAAATGTATAATCAAGTCCCAAATCTTCTAATTATATTCACCGAAATGACTTTTGGAGTCTAAACAGATTTCGTATAGAAATCCGTTAATTGACAAAAAATCAAACCCGTAACCTAAATTTGATTAATTTTAATAAGGACAAAGTAGTATATTCACATTCTATTATTTAAAACAATTAAAAAGAAAGAAAGAAAAAAGAAAAAAAGAAAAAGAAAAAGAAAAAGAAAAAGGGTAATCTTCCCTACCCCACCCCCTAAAAAAATGTAAAATTGGAGGGATTTCTCCCCACGTTTGACAATCCAAACCGTCAGGGTTAGGACATGCAATCGGGGGGAGAGATCCATCCCGATTGCGTGAAAACCAGCGAAAACCATTGCTTTTTTTTTAGGCCGAAATGGATTTATCCCCTCGGTTCCGTGGAATTTGGGTAAGCAAACGTGGGAGAAATCCTCCGCTTTTACCTTGGGGTGTGGGGTAGAGAAGATGACCTTTTTTTTTTTTTTCTCTTTCAATTTTTTCAATTTTTTTTCAATTTTTAGAAATGAAAGATTTATGATTTATTTACACTTTTAAAAGATTAAAGACATCGATTGTAATTTTTTTTTTTTTTCTCTTTAATTTATTTAAGTAATGGGCAAAATTGTTAATAGTGACCATCTGTGCAAATTAATGAAAGTATGAGAATGATAACTGTGAATAAAATTGAATGAGGATGATATTGTTACAAAGTTGAGAGAATTGAAATTGTGAGTGTAATTAATCCTATATATATTCTTACTATAATATAAATGTCTATCACACATTTCTTCGTTCACCCTTCAACCAACACGACCTTGTTTTATTGATTTAGTATTCTTAATTTCGTCCAAAGCTCACCCTTTTGTCCTAATCTTTTGACACTTTTTTTATATTAAATTAATATCTTTGGCCGCAATTTTTGACTTCTTCATCTTTTCTTTTCTTTTATTTATTTTAATATATATATATATATTTTAGTGCCTTTTAGCCGCAATTATTAACTTCTTATATATTATAGTAAAGATATATTCATTTTTTCCTTAATAAGTCATCAAATTTGGTGTTTTTTATCCCCAGTTGCTATGGAGAACAAAGGACGAAATACAATCGATTCCTAAAAGTTTTGGTAAATTTAATTTTCTCTAAACTGCAGTTTTTGTTGTCCAACTTAAATATTTGCTGCAGCTTATACATTAAGTATTTTTACATAATTCCAGTTGGAGACGATATCCCTATGGGTTACCTAACCATTGGCTTTGGTTTCACATAATTTCATGTTATATAACTCAAGTTATGGACAATTTTGTAAATTGCGACAGCATGAATCCGAGAAACTGCCTTGGATGTTTCGGTGAGCATTTTAGTATGTCAAAACATGCCGTCAGATTATCAAATTTTTATATGTGGTAGCTACATGGGTATCTACGTTCCGTGAAAATTTCATATTGTTCGGTGATCGTTTTCTATGTCAAAGAAATTATTTTTGCTCCATGACTGGGTGAATTGTTTCTCCAAACTGCACTTTCTGTTGACCAACTCAAAAATATGTTGCACCTTATATATTAAGTATTTTTACATAATTCTAGTTGGAGACGATAGCTCTATGAGTTACCTAACCATTGGCTTTGGTTTCACATAATTTCATGGTATATAACTCAAGTTATGGACAATTTTGTAAACTGCGACCGCATAAATCCGAGAAACTGCTTAGGGTGTTTCGGTGAGGATTTTAGTAAGCGAAACATGCCATCGTACTATCAAATTTTGATATGTGGTATCTAAATGAGTATTCTATGTTCCCTAAAAATTTCATATTTTTCGGTGATCGTTTTCTATGTCAAACAAATTTTTGTTACTCCATGACCGGGTGAAGAAATTTTAGTAACACTGCCCTTATTTTGAAAATTTTATTCACCTGGTCATGGAGTAACAAAAATTATTGACATAGAAAACGATCACCAAATAATCTGGTTTCAGAGGACATAGAATACTCAGGTAGCTACCATATATCAAAAATTGGTAGTCCGACGGCATGTTTAGGCATACTAAAATACTCACCGCGAAACCTCCTAGGCTGTTTTTCAGATTTATGCCATCGGCGTCTTGGGAATCGCTATTATAAACCAATCAAAAACTTTAAGTAGTGTAAATATCTTCTTAAACTTTTGTGGACCTTTGTTTTGTGGTAGTTTTAGTGGATTTATATGTTTTGGTTACACGTTAATGATGTGAACTTGAAAGGTTTTGCTAAATTTTATGTTTCTCTAAGATGCGTTTACGTTGTCCAACTCAAAATTTACTGCACCTTATATATTAAGTATTTTTTACATAATTCTAGTTGGAGACGATAGCCCTATGGGTTACCTAACCATTGGCTTTAGTTTCACATAATTTAATGTTATATAACTCAATTTATGGACAATTTTGTAAATTGTGACAGCATGAATTCGAAAAATTAACTATGATGTTTTGGTTAGCATTTTAGTAAGCGAAACATGCCGTCGGACTATCAAATTTTGATATGTGGTAGCTACATGAGTATTCTATGTTCTCTGAAAATTTCATATTTTTCGGTGATCGTTTCTATGTCACATGAATTTTGTTAATCCATGACTAAGTGAAGTTTTGAAATTTTTTATTTTCGTTTTTCCCTACTTTGCCTCATAACTCGGCAAAGTTAGTATTAAAAAAATTCCCAAAAAAAAAAAATTAAAAATAAAAGACTTTCTCGAGTTACTCGAGAAAGTAAAAAAAAAAAAATCAAAAAAATTTGTCGAGTTACTCGACATACTCAAAACAAAAACAAAAAATATACAAAATTCAAAAGATTCGACAAAGTCATTACAAAAAAAAATTCAATCAAAAGATTAACTCGAAAAAGTCTTGATTTTATTTTTAATTTTTTATTGTAACTCAACAAATTGTTGTCGAGTTGCCCGATAAAGATTTAAATTTTTTTTTTTGTAACTCAGTAAAATCTTAATTTTTTTAACAAAAAATAAAATCAAATAAAAATCAAATGGCCAAAATAAGGTAGTGTTAAAATTTCTTTACTTAGTCATGGATTAAAAAATTCTTTTGACATAGAAAACGATCACCGAACAAGATGAAACTTTCGAGAACATAAAATACTCGTGTAGCTACCACATATCAAAATTTGATACTCCGACGGCATGTTTCGACTTACTAAAATGTATACCAAAACATACTACTGGAATAGGGAGGAAAAAAATGGAAAAAGTCGACAAAAAAAAAATAAAAAAAATTGGGCCTTGTCGGGAATTTTTTTTTTAACCTTTGTCGAGTTACTCGACCAAAAAAGAAAATAAATTAATTTTTTTTCCCTTAGTCGAGTTATTCGAACAAAATAATTAAATTTTTTTTCCTACCAAAAAACCCAAAAAATTATATTTTTCCCCTTTATCGAGTAACTCGACACAAAAAAAAAAAAAAAAAAAATTGTCAAATTGGACTTTGTTGAGTAACCGGACAAAATGATATTAAACATTAATCTTATTTTTAAAAAAAGTTTGTCGACTAACGCGACAAAAATCCAAAAAAAGGAAAAAAAAAATTCCAAATTAAAAAACATATTTAGGAAAAATTTAAAAAAAATTTGTCCAGTAAAAATAAAATATTTACAATTTTATTTTAATTTGTTGTTATTAGTTTTTATTTTGTTTATTTAAAAGAAAGACAAAACAAAATATGAAACAAAATTCAAAGGTCGTGGATGGTCAATGCAAAAAAAAAGATTATGGGTAAATTTGTTATAAATTAAAAAGGTTGTTGACCAAAACTGCAAATTACAAAAAAAAAAAAAAAAACCAAAAAGTCACACAACAAATAAATAAAAAAAGAGAATTCACCTGGTCATGTAGTAACAAAAATTTGTTTGACATAGAAAACGATCATCGAACAATACGAAATTTTCAGGGGACATAGAATACTCAGGTAGCTACCACATATAAAAAATTGGTAGTCCGACGGCATGTTTAGGCATACTAAAATACTCACCGCGAAATCTCCTAGGCTGTTTTTTGGATTTTTGCCGTCGGCGTGCCGGAATCGCTATTATAAACCAATCAAAAAATTTTAAGTTGTGTAAATATCTTCTTAAACTTTTGTGGACCTTGGTTTTGTGGTAGTTTTAGTAGATTCTCATGTTTTGGTTACATGTTAATGATGTGAACTTGAAAGGTTTTGCTAAACTTCATGTTTATCTAAGATGCGTTTCTATTGTCCAACTCAAAATTTGTTGCACCTTATATATTAAGTATTTTACATAATTCCAGTTGGATACGGTAGCCCTATGGGTTACCTAACCATTAACTTTGGTTTCACATAATTTCATGTTATATAACTCAAGTTATGGACAATTTTGTAAATTGTGACAACATGAATCCGAGAAACTGCCTTGGATGTTTCGGTGAGCATTTTAGTATGTCAAAACATGCCGTCGGATTATCAAATTTTTATATGTGGTAGCTACATGGGTATCTACGTTCCGTGAAAATTTCATATTGTTCGGTGATCTTTTTCTATGTCAAAGAAATTTTTTTGCTCCATGACCTGGGTGAATTGTTTCTCCAAACTGCACTTTCGTTGACCAACTCAAAAATATGCTGCACCTTATATATTAAGTATTTTACATAATTCTAGTTGGAGACGATAGCTCTATGGGTTACCTAACCATTGGCTTTGGTTTCACATAATTTAATGTTATATAACTCAAGTTATGGATAATTTTGTAAACTGCGACCGCATGAATCCGAGAAATTGCCTAGGATGTTTGGTGAGCATTTTAGTAAGTCGAAACATGCCGTCGGACTATCAAATTTTGATATGTGGTAGCTAAATGAGTATTCTATATTCCCTAAAAATTCATATTTTTCGGTGATCGTTTTCTATATCAAACAAATTTTTGTTACTCCATGACCGGGTGAAGAAATTTTAGTAACACTGCCCTTATTTTGAAAATTTTATTCACTGGTCATGGAGTAACAAAAATTCTTTTGACATAGAAAACGATCAATCGAACTATACGAAATTTTCAGGGGACATAGAATACTCAGGTAGCTACCACATATCAAAAATTGGTAGTCCGACGGCATGTTTAGGCATACTAAAATACTCACCGCGAAACCTCCTAGGCTGTTTTTCAATTTATGCCGCGTCGGTGTCGAATCGCTATTATAAACCAATCAAAAACTTTAAGTAGTGTAAATATCTTCTTAAACTTTTGTGGACCTTGGTTTTGTGGTAGTTTTAGTGGATTCCCATGTTTTGGTTACACGTTAATGATGTGAACTTGAAATGTTTTGCTAAATTTTATGTTTCTCTAAGATGCAGTTTCTGTTGTCCAACTCAAAAATTTACTGCACCTTATATATTAAGTATTTTTACATAATTCTAGTTGGAGACGATAGCCCTATGGGTTACCTAACCATTGGCTTTGGTTTCACATAATTTCATGTTATATAACTCAATTTATGGACAATTTTGTAAATTGTGACAGCATGAATTCGAAAAACTAACTAGGATGTTTCGGTTAGCATTTTAGTAAGCCGAAACATGCCGTCGAACTATCAAATTTTGATATGTGGCAACTACATGAGTATTCTATGTTCTCTGAAAATTTCATATTTTTCGGTGATTGTTTTTTATGTCAAATGAATTTTTGTTAATCCATGACTAAGTGAAGTTTTGAAATTTTTTTTTTTCCTTTTTCCCCACTTTGCCTCATAACTCGACAAAGTTAGTATTTAAAAAAAAAATAAAAAATAATCCCAAATGACTTTCTCGAGTTACTCGAGAAAGTAAAAAAAAAAAAATTCAAAAAAACTTGTCGAGTTACTCGACATACTCAAAAAAAAAATATATATATATATACAAAATTCAAAAGATTCGACAAAGTCATTACGAAAAAAATTCAATCAAAAGATTAACTCAAAAAAGTCTTGATTTTATTTTTAATTTTTTTATTGTAACTCAACAAATTGTTGTCGAGTTGCTCGATAAAGATTTAAATTTTATTTTTTTGTAACTCGTAAAAATCTTAATTTTTTTTTAACAAAAAATAAAATCAAATAAAAATCAAATGGCCAAAATAAGGTAATGTTACTAAAATTTCTTCACTTAATCATGGATTAAAAAAAATTCTTTTGACATAGAAAACGATCACCGAACAAGATGAAATTTTCAGGGAATATAGAATACTCGTGTAGCTACCACATATCAAAATTTGATACTCCGACGGGATGTTTCGGCTTATTAAAATGCTTACCGAAACATCCTACTGGAATAGGGAGGAAAAAAAAATGGAAAAAGTCGACAAAAAAATAAATAAAAAAAAAAAATTAGGCCTTGTCGGGATTTTTTTTTTTTTTTTTACCTTTGTCGAGTTACTCGACCAAAAAAGAAAAACAAATAATTTTTTTTTTCCCTTTGTCGAGTTATTCGACCAAAAAAATTAAAAAAATTTTTCCTACCAAAAACCCCAAAAAATTATATTTTTTTCCCCTTTATCGAGTAACTCGACACAAAAAAAAAGTTAAAAAATTGTCAAATTGGACTTTGTTGAGTAACTGGACAAAATGATATTAAATATTAATCTTATTTAAAAAAAAAAAGTTTGTCGACTAACGCAACAAAAACCCGAAAAAGGAAAAAAAAAATTCCAAAATAAAAACATATTTAGGAAAATTTAAAAAAAATGTTGTCCAAGAAAATAAAATATTTACAATTTTATTTTTTTTGTTGTTATTAGTTTTTATTTTGTTTATTTAAATTTGTTAAGAGTACTTTACTCAAAATAATAGTTTTATTACCTTATTCATCTCAAGGTTGGGATCTATCCGAGTTACATAAAAGTACAAGATTACAACTACACCACGCCAGAACGACGTGCTAATTAATCCTATATATATATATATATATATATATATATATGAATATGTGATATTTGCTTTAAATTTATGTAAATTTGAGTCCATTTGTTAAATATTGAGTAGGGTAAAATGAAAAACAAGTTTAACAGACATAAACAGACCAAGTATGTTAGAAATTGGTATTAACAGGCTATATAGCCTCCTTAACAGGCATATGATATGTTAGTTTGTTAACACACCTATAGTTAACAGACTATTTGTTTATAGATGTTTTGTTAACATAATATCTATTATCAAACCAAATTCTAACAAATCTCATCGGCAAGAGTATTTAAATATTTTCATACCAAAAAAAAAACATTTACAACTTAAATTTTATAAGTTAAATTCTTTGTCGATTTGGCATGTTTGACTCAACCCTTTAGCCAATTCAGCGTAACTTTCTGCTCAAATCAGAAATTATATTGTTTTCAAATGTTTTACCGAAATTAGGAGTCTAGTTTTGATGAATTTTGATTTTCTATTGCTGCTGCTCCTAATTTCTCAGATCGTATTCTCTCATATCGTTTGGAAATAGTGAGTACGCACAGTAGAAACAAATTTCGTTCTGGAGTTCGACGTCCATTTTCCACGGTTTGGGTTGGGTTTGAATTTTTGGTAGAGTTTGAGTGCGTGGTTGGATTTTCAATGGGTTTGGGTTCGATGGGGGTTTAATGTTCTTCCGCTCAATTATGTCGAGGCAATAGTATCTAGTTAAACTTAAATATTAATAATTGTATTTAATAAAATTTAACATGTACCCTAAATTATAAATAGTTACATCACGCAATTAATTCCTCGTAATGAAATTCTAAAACCTCTTTCAATAAAACACTTGTCGTGTTTTTTCAATTTTGCTATGTTCAATGACAAGAGGTTTTGTTTCTCTTTAACCTGTTACTTGTTAGTAGCTCGGCCTGCAATATCCTGCCTTTCACCTGAAGAATCGTTGATGAATTGCTGGCATGTGTACAATCTACAATACTGATTGTCGGCAGTCGGGTTCTGAAACTGCATATTTTCATGCTTCGTCTCCACTACTATCAATGACAACAAGACCTTTTTTGGTTTTCGACTTTTTAGGAGCTCTGCCTGCAGTATCTTGCCCCTCATCTGAAAAATCATCATCCATTTGGTGCTTAGATTCATAGTTGTCAATTTCTTCAAGAATTTTCTTCCCATATTTATCTGCCTTCAACTTTCCGATAATCTTCTCCAACTGCAAGTAAAAGAAAGAAAAATATATAAGGATCATCTGTAATGTGAGCAACTGGCACCTATGGGAGTGTGCTTCTTAGTGAATTGCAGCAGCAGCATCAAGAAGATATCCAAAACTAATGGCATGTTTGGTATGTTAGACTATATTGTAATGGACAAGAACAAAGAAGAAAAAAAAAGTTCAAATTTTGCCAATTTTCCCAATATGGTGTACCAAACATGCCTTAAGAGGATCCTCCAGACACCTCAACACATCAACACAAACCTATAAGCCATGTGCATATGACATGACAGCAGCATAGTACACCAGTGTGGATGTAAATTATCTACAAACCAGATTTGAAGTCCGAAAACGTAATTGCAAGATCCATAGGTGAAGGTTTCATTTCGTGGCAGTAATTATAAGAACTTAGAAGGAACGCTGATGAAAAAAAAAAATCAAAAGTGGTCAAGATATTAGAGATTCAACCTGTTCCATTGATCTTGGTTTCTCAGCGCTCAACATGTTAATTTGTTGAGTAGATAATACTGAGTGAGGAAATATTCCCCCATCAAGAGAAGCAAGTTCCATTCGCAGCTCATCAAGCTTAAATTGCAGACCACAAGATCTACCGCGCTTGCTCAATTTCGTACTTGTCGAGCTATTTCTCCGTCCACTAAAAACCTCGAGCTTAACAATTTTCTTTCCTGCAAGTGACAATAAGTAATAATTACAGCACTCATGGAATCAATGACAAGAAAAATATGCTTCATTTTGTCTTTTTTTCTCTGTGATAACATCATCTCAAATTCCAGGTTATATTGAATTTTCCAAAATGTACCATCCTTACCATGCAATACTTGCTTTGCTAATGGTCCTATGGTAACATAAGCATTCGTGGAATAAGCAGTATGCTGGAATTCTTCTTTCTGTAAGAGAAAGTGCAAGATGATACAGTCAAAAGGAATAACAAATGAGTTGAATTTACATTTTAAGTGCCTATTAATGGTACATGCAGCAATAGAACAGGTTTGTGACTCAATGCCTGACAAATCATGAGCCATGAATTCTCAAGTTCCTTGGCGCAAACATTTTGTTCTTGCATTACTGCTGATCTATTTAGTAGTCAATGGACCAATAAGCTCACGGGTCTTCACTAACACAGCCCACTTTAGTTTGCTCATTTAATCACTCACTTCCATCTCATTTACAGTTAAATGTTACAACAGGATAATACAATTTGCAAACCACACTTCTTTGTTATTCACTGTCGTGATCAAACAGGAAGATATGGAGCATCATTTATGCATCAAGTGTTGAAGACTATTCTTATTGACATGTGAACCAGGAAAAAGAGGAGAGAGGGACAAGGAAGAACAGGAACTCTTACCAAAACATGATCCAGTATAAGCTGAATAACAAGTTGTTCTAATTCCTCCTTTTTTAGCTCAGGACCTGCTTTAATATCATGAAATTCAGTATTCAAGTAGATAACTGCAAATCAAGTTTATAAGTAGATGGCTGAAAACAAGTTGTTCTAATTCATCCTTTAAGTCCTGATATTTATTCATAAAGGTTGGGTACTTTTTGCGAGTAGACAACTACAAATCAAGTTTTTAAGAGCCTATAAAATGCCATTTTATGTAACCACGAAATTAGTGAATATTTATTCATTGACAAGATTTGTGATTGGAGTTCTTTTTAAGAACTTCTAGCTTATCCTAATAGATCAGAGGCCAGCCCCAATTCAAGGCTCTCTGTTGGTTTCCCTATAAGAAACCTAGACCTCGACATGTATCAAAGTAAATATGTTCTTCTTGCTTTCATCTTCACCAGCTTAGGCTTCTAATATCTTGTTATCTCTGTGACAAATCGTTCTTATAACCATGATAGCTACAAATCAAGTTTTTAAGAGCCTATAAATATGCCTTTTCTGTAACCAAGAAATTAGTGAATATATATCATTAACAAGATTTGTGATTGGAGTTCTTGTTAAGAACTTCTAGCATATGCTAATGGATCAGAGGTCAGCCCATATTCAAGGCTCTCTGTTGGTTTCCCTATAAGAAACCTAGGCCTTGACATGTATCAAAGTAAATATGTTCTTCTTGCTTTCATCTTCATCAGCTTAGGCTTCTAATATCTTGTTATCTCTGTGACTAATCGTTCTTATAACCATGATAGCTACAAACTCCTCAAGACATTGCATACAGAAGAGGATACATCAAAACTCAATAAGCTGCACCACACATCATAGCTAATCCAGAAAGTTGAAATTATTGGCTTTCTTAAGTCAGGAAAAAGTATATATCTGTTGCAGATGCCTTGGGCTCCAAATATTTAGCACTTGCTTGGTTACCATTCTTTAAACTCTTTTTTTCCCAAATTCATTTCCAACCACACATCATGGGACCCACAACTTTTATCAACTTTTCAACCACACATTTCATTAACTTTTGTCAAAATCTCCTAAAAAACTATTTTTTATCTAAACCAAACAGGCACTTAGTTCTGTCTGAATGGTCTTTCTTTTAACCATGACCTATAAATCCTTGAGACCATGCACGAGGAACATATTCTATAAAAATTAATATGGTGCAGAACTTACTTAGATTCTTGTTCTTGATCTTCATCTTTTCAACCAATTGCAACATTGTCAGCCTTTGGTCATTCTCTTGCGTATCTTGCAACAAAGATACCATAAGTTTTGCATGACCTGCAAATCATCTCCATATTAAAAAATGCAACATATAATTTCAACTTTATCCACAGAATGTACTACACGATAAGTTCAGTTGCCTGCTTGTCGAATAGTTGGGAAGATTTTTGCATTAAGGGGTTACACTCAGATCATAAATGATCATAACCCCAACAGATTGAATACTACAGCAGCACTAAAGCTGATTGACCAGACAATGAGTTAATTGGATACATGTGACCACAATGGCTTCTTCACCTATTGTCTTCTAGTTTAATAATAGTGCAAGGCAAGTGGGATTCAATAGAAGGATTGATTGTCAAATTTGTTTAAAATCAGGTTCCCAGTGAGTCTGGATGAAATTTGTGGGGTGTAGAGATAACCAGTTAAGCATTAAGAGATACCATGAAGCTGAGAAAGACACAACTAAAATCCAGTCCAGAAGCTAGAGCTCAAATTCTCTGTTTGAGAAGAGAATACAATCTAATGTCACTGATGGCTCAGGGTGGAGATTCATTCTTCATTTTTTATTTTTTGGACTCACTGTGGAGCAACCTAGAGGCATCCTAATTGTTAGGGGAAATTGCAGCATTGGTCCCCAACCTATGTATTTTGTAGCAACTGGATACCTAACGTATATTTCTTGTCAGCATGGTCCTTAACCTACCAATTTTATGGTACCATTAGTCCTCAAAACCTGTTTTCCGTCACTTTAGCCGTTAAACAAGCATGTGCATCTCACATGTTTAGCTTTTGAGGGGGTAAAATGGTGAATACACATTTTAGATTAAAAAATAAAAATAAAAGAATAAAAGAAAAGGAGAAAAAAGAAAGGAAATAAAAGAGAAAAATCACAGCACCTCCACCACCACTGCCGGTCCTCCCTGCCACCACTACCACTATCGTCCCTCTCGTTGCCGCCCCCCACCAGACAGGAAACTAAGAAACCACCCCATTGCCTACCTCAAAACGCATCCCACCACCCCTGAAATTCACCAAACCCATCCCAATGGGTTGTTTAATAAAGGGAAATTACAACACCTGAAAAAGAGATTGTTTGAACCCCAGATCCATGATTCTCACAATTAAAATATAAAAGACCCACATTTGATTTCATTTTTAAGATAATAAAGGAGACAAGAAATTATTGGATGTACGTCTTTTTGGGACATCTTGTTCATGTATGAATGTGGTCAAAAGCAGTCTTCTCCAATCAAGAATAATACGACTATGGTATGTGAAAGGAAGGACTCGAGGTGTGAACCAGCCATGGGATGTGAATAGGAAGGATTCAAGGTTGTTGGTGGTAGGGTCTTGGGTGGCTCTTTGTATTTTGTTTTTGTGTTTTTCTTCCAGCAATGGCGGTAATGGTGACGGTTGGTGTAGGAGACATGGAAGGTTGCAGTGGGTGGTGGTCGGTGGAGGAGGTGGCGGTGAGTGGAAGGGGTGGAGGGATTGGGTTTTGGGGTGGAAAGTTCTTTTTCATTTTTCCTTTTTCCTTTTGTTTTAATATTTTAAAGGGTGCAATGGTCTTTTAAATAATTTTTTTTACTTTTAACAGTTAAATGGATGGAAGGATTAACGGTGCCACAAAATCGATAGGTTGGGGACGACCCTGCCAAGAAATGTACGTTGGGGACTAAGTTGCGATAAGGTGCATAGGTTGGGGACCAATGTTGCAATTTTCCCTAATTGTTATTTCATTGTTTTTCTTGATTATTTCTAGTACAGTGCATTAATTTTCTGACTGTTTAGTTTTTCAAATGCAGACCAAAACAGCCACTCAAGGCAAGAAACAAAAACCTGCAATGGTAAATTTCTCCAGTTAAAAGATCCACGCTCATCTCAAACACTTAACCACTTTTCTCAATATAAGTTGTTTCCACAATGCCTCGTTGGAAATTTTAAATTATCACAGTATTTAAGTTTGTTTTAATGCTTAATTTGGAGATACGAGGAGTTGCCCTTTCTAAATCAATAAAGGAAAATTTTGATTAGCCAAAAAGGTATACTTACCAGAGACATCCAATTCCTTGACCTCGCTAGAGAAAGCACAGTTATCACACATTCCTGAGAAAGAAGAACTGTTGACGCTTAGCATGGAACTTCAATCAACATTAACAATAAAGAGAGATATTAAACATTGATAGTAGTCAGCAACAAGTTGTACCGTTGCAGTCTTGTAAAGGCTCAGTAAAGTGTCTGAAGAAAGCACCTCGCCGGCATTGTGTTTTAGACTGCATAACAGAAATAAAAGCTGAATCAACAACTAAGGGTACCATGGCAGCTCCAATATATTGTGGAAAAGTCAAAAGTATTATGATCACTATGAACACAACACCCCAGTTTCAGAGGGAGGAACATGGTGGTAGACTTCCTAGCAAACGAAGGTTTACAAGTGGAGAGCTTGGCAGTGCTTAGTGATGGAAAGGTGCATGGATTACTACGGGGTTTGTTGCCAAATGGACATGCAGGGCCTCCTTTACATTTGATACAAACGTGCTTAAAATCCTATAGAAAATTTTTGTAATGGAGGGGTAGTACCTCTAAGCTTACTTGTACTCACGCTTCTTCCTAATCTCTTGTATTCTGGAGGTCAGGTGTTAAGCACCCCCATCCCTTTTGTTTTGATATCCTTCATATAATATATAGGTAGGGGTCTTCCAAGCCCCTCACCTAGGCATAGGTGGTATTATATATAAAAAAGTTGAATCAACAACTGCTTGTCCAATTGTAGAGAAGTTATTATAAAGCAGAATTCGTTAATCCACAATTTTCCAAATGACATAACTGCAAGGAAAGACTCACGATTTAGAGCATGTTTGGGTATTTGAGGAGCTTTTAAGCACACCCAAACATGCTCTTCAATCACCAGAAAGTAATTACTGTGGTACATGGTTATGAATGGTTACAAGATGAAACTGCTAATTCTCTATCAAATATTTCAGTACTGATGATTGAACAACCACGAACATATTTCAGGGAAGCCCTTCCGTACGGGATCATAAGGCTCCCGTCGTTCATCTCATGTTGGAGGCTTTCAAAAGAATGATAAGGGTCATTTGATGTTTTCACAACCTTGATTTTATGACACAATTTTATAGTTAAATTCTCAGGATTCCCTATTGAGAAGAAAAATAACCATTTGAAGGACATCACTCTTTTGAGGAACTGTTCATTGTATGGAATGCTGGCCTTCAGGAATTAATTGAATGGTAAAAATTGTTTACACTCGACAATGTAGTAAAATAAGCTTTAATTTTTGTAGTACAAAAAAGATTGAGCTGAAAACGTCCCAATGGTATCAGGTAAAGCTCAATTCAAACTCTTGTAGATATCTATCCACCTTTGACAAAGCTTTGTTAGTTGGATTTCTATCAAATTTGATGGACATTTAGGAAGAGACAGCCTCACTTAATATCTGATGGATATGAAGAGATTTCAGCTTGTCTAAAGTTTTATAGACCATCAAGCATTTAGGAAGGAAATGATGTTGGAGAAGCCTTGTGAAATGCTTCTGTTTTCGACGCCATAACCTTTCTTGTGGACTCTATTTATTTGCCTACACCATTTTCAGGTAAGTTGATGGTAGAACACGGTGGTTATGTTTACAAGGTAGTTGGTAGTCATGGGGCATTTCTTTGATATCAACTTCATCTGATAGTGCTATTATCTTGGTCAATGTACTCGGTGGAGGTCCATGCAAAATCCTTCCTCTGAAGGATTTTGCCTCTTAAATATTCACGTAAATAATAGAAAATCGCTGAATAGTTTGTGTTAAATCACAGAACGTCTGAAAAAACCAAGTCATCCATTGCTGGATCAGACAAACAATATATTGAAAAACAACTGAATATAAAGATACATATGGATGATTACGCTAACAGATCTCATAGAAAGGTAAATTATTTTGTTAGTGCACAATTTCCAAGGAAAATATTATATTAACCAAAAGTATGGCCCAGTGAGATAGCTAAATTTATTTTTTCAAGCGCACAACTAATTACAAAAACCATACCAGACAGTATCGCACAATGTCATAGAGATTCTGCAACCCAGAATTTTCATAGAAGACCATTGAGCTCTGCAAATAAAGTATTATTACACAGATTTTGTAACATTTTAAATAATTGCAAAATGCAGAAATCGACAAACAAAATATTACCTGCCTGGGAACATCGGCTGGTCTAAAGTATAGCAAACATTCAGAAGGAAGTCCGTCTCTTCCAGCTCTACCACTTTCCTGCAATGAGAGACGTTACAGAAAGAAAGACTGTGTAGTAAAAAGTAAGCTTATCTCAGGGGGACATGAACCTGGTAATATGTTTCCATTGATTTGCTTAAGCTGTGATGGATGACAAACCTGACTACAAGCAACCATCATTATTATGCAGTCACAAAATGGTACACTCATTATTATGCGTACAACAAAAACCGACATATATGCACACTCATACACAGAGAGACATGTATATAAGTGCCAACTTAAAATCAGCAGAAAAAAACAGAAGGAAAATTCTTCAGCTTGCTGTTATGTCAAGCAGGTTCTGTATAACCACAAACTAAGCCTCATTCCTAATAAATTTAGGGTCGACTACATGAATCCTTTATAACCACTCCGTTCAATCCATTGCTCCTTCTACTGAAAGATCCACAGAAGTCAAAAAAAATTATCAATAAAAAATGTAACGGAGGAAAGGAAAAGGGTTGAAAATTTGCAAAAGGTAAATTCACTGCAGCATGCATATTTTCAACAGAAAAAACATTTTTATATTAAAATCTCCGACAAATTAGAAGGATAATGTTTCATGTTTGCCTTCATCATAAGCAAATTTGCTTCAATTTTTGGAATTAGAAGGAGATCCATACATTTTCCATAGACCCACCGAATGGCTTCTTTCTTGGAGTTCATAACTCATAATCTACAAATTATGGGCTAATAGGAGAATCTCGGGAACTCAGACATATGGAAACTTCTTGGTTAGCCAACGATCAACTGAACAAAGCATGGAAACTTCTTAACACTATCCTTGACTTTTCTTTAGTTTTGAGATAGGAGTTCGAAATTATGGCTTCATCAACCGCATCTTGCAGGAAAATTAAAGAAGGAAAATGTGCATGGCTTGTGGTGAGCGTCCAGACAAGGCAGAACAAAATAAACAACAATCACTAACCATCTGGTTTGTTGATTCCCATGCCAAATGCAACCTGCAAGAGAATGAAACCATAATAAAATTTTGACATCATGACACTAAAGGAACAAGAATTTTCCTCCACCTACCGTGCCAACAATGACCTGTAACTTGCCCTTGCTCCACCTATGACATCAAAGACACACGAAAGGCTTAAGTCAAACATCTGATAAAGCACATAAAAACCACCTTTTAGCAATCATGAAGGCCAGTAATTTCAAATCAAGATCTAGAAGTTTGGAAGGCTGAACGAGCTCCAAAATGCAATCACAATAACAAAAAAATCACTGTGATACTTGAAACAAAATATGGATTTCATATTATTCTTATCTATTTTATCTAAAGCTTCCTTTCCGGAAATAGAGAAGCATAAAAGTTCTGTTTCCATCTCACTGTTCGCTACCAATTCACTGAACTGCAACAATCCACAACTGAACAAACAATACAATGCCAGCAGGAAAGGTAATTTCTAACACTATCTGACACACTAGAGTCTCCCTAATTTGAACTTGTACATGTTCATATGAAACCCCTAAACATTCATCAAACCATTTGAACTTTCAAGTACGTTTTTTTTTTTTTTCCATTCATTCATTCATATTAAAACCAAATGCAATTTTCTCATTTTAAGAAGATGAAATTAGTAAAGGATATATACATAACCTAAAAGTTTTTTTAACCTCACAACCACAGTGGAATGATTCTTTCACCATCAGTACAAGAGTGCAAGTAATGTGACAAAGCAGGCCAAAAGTGTCATGGCCCACCAACATGAACAAATAAATTGAAAATTAGCACATGTTTGGGTGTGCTTATAACTAACGAGGACCACTACTTTTTGCGGCTCAAAATAAACAAATTATGGGTCCCACGCAATAATTGTGGCTCCTACTTTATCTACTTTTTGAAAAAACATCTTTTAAGCATGACCAAGCAAGCAGTTAGTGTACCACGTATGAACTTTCTCACGAGCATTGACATCCATGTCTGCATGATAATAATCAGCCGAAATCCCCCTCTCACGCAGTTCTTTTGCGACCTACATTTATTGACAACAAGAAGAAAAGAAACCATAGCTTCATGGATAAGGATCAGAAGACAAACTTCAGTAGCCACCCATCCATACAAATCAATTGAAGTTACCATAATTGAAAAGCAATTACAGTAGATGGCTATGCATCAGACTTCTTGTCGGATGATGATGACGATAAAATAAGAGAGAATATCAAATACCTGTTCACACTCCTTTCTGGAGAAGCAATACACTATCCCAGATTCATTATTTGGATATGAAGTTTGTATATATTCAGCTATTCCATCAACTACTACCTTTCCGACAGATGATTTTTCTCGTACCTACACAATCTATTACGTTATTGTAATGCATATAATGTGCGGCTGAAGTTAATCAATTTAAAGAAGAATATGATTTACACAAAAGGAGGGAAAAAGAAATTGACTATAACTATACCGTATAAAAGAGATTGGGCCTGTTCACAGTGCTGACAAATTTAATGCATTTTGGAATATGCAGCATCTCCTTCAGATCATCTTGTACCTTCTTTGTAGCAGTTGCCTGGAAACAATCAACATATTGAAAATTCCAACAGCTAATAAAAACAATTCCAGTTGCGTGGAGCAAGAAGGAAATGAAAATTCCATAATTAAATAGATAATAACATGACATACAGTTAAAGCAATCACAGGAACATCAGGAAACTGAGTCTTTAATATACCAAGATTCTTGTAGTCTGGACGAAAATCATGGCCCCACTGACTACAGCAATGTGCCTCCTGTAAGGTATTTGAAAGATACAATCAATCAAAATCAGTAATTGAGTGTTATGTAGCTTCTTGAATAACATACTACAATTAGCATTGACACCAATAAATTGAGACTTCAACTGCCCTTTCTCATAACAAGATTATTGTACTGAACTTGCAATAAGTGGACCCACGTAAAAACAAATGATCTATTTTTCTACAGACAGAACTGAATGCACCAAAAAAGTGAAATGGAAAACAATGGAACAGTATGTTTAGATCACTGTCCTCTAAGAAGTAAATTGTGTCCAAAACAGATTATCTAAGCGGCCAAGTTGTTGCTCTATCCCATCAAAAGCTTTTGTCCATCTCTCCATCCATAATGTCCAAATAGGGAAACATCCATTCATAAAGCGTAAAAGATTTAAATAGAGTCGATAACGTGGTCTAGAAAATTCCAAACAAACAAAATTGTAGCTGCTTAAAAATTTCTCTTAATATATGACAAGACCTAGCACTGTCAATTTATCTTCTCTTTCCCTTTTCTCAAAGCCTCTAAACCCCTGGAATTGTTTTATCCTGGATCCTTCCCCTTTCCCTCATTTTCGTCATTCCCTTATCTCTCGTCATCCCACTGTCAATAATCAAAATTTGTACCCAATTATCAACCCACCAATTAACTCTCAATGTTCTATAAAAGTTTCTCCCACTTTGCATAGTAGTCCCTACCCCTAAATGGAAGTTCATCTTTACAATCAAATATTTCCCAATGAGTTACGAAAGCATTGAAACTTCCTACTGTCATAAAACTGTCAACTTTGTATTTAATTGTAATCCACTGTAACAAACTGGGGCAACGTTCCAAATCTCTGAGTTCCCAAAGAACACAATCTCCTCATAGTTGCATCTCTGTTTCCTCATGATTCCACTCTACCAAGTTGGTATAAATACACCTTTTGTACTTTCCAAAGAACAGGCTCTCTCAACAACTGTAGTCTCTGTTTCCAAGTATACCAGTATATCAAGCTAGACAGAAAATCAACAAAACAAACTAACTAATGTATAAAGACAAGTGGCATGTGAACACTGATATCGATGTCTCATCCAAGTCATACATATATCTCCGTTTAACAAGTAAAAAAAATGAATAGTAGAGAGTGAGTCTGATTACTACATATTTTTAAAATAAAAAACAAAAGTTTAATAATCATACAAAAAACTATCCATAGTAGAAGAAAAGCAAGTCTAGAGGTATAATCATGAATATATCACATTCTTCCAACCAAGAACGAGTAAAGATAAAGGGAAATGCTTAAACCCCTTTGATGGATAACCCAATAAAGAATGCAAAAACTTTGTTCTCTCCTGTAAGTCGCCAAGTAGTTGTTCTTTTCTTCAAAAATTCTGGACTTCCTTTCTGTCCAAACTACCAAAAATAGCCAACACCACAGCTTTATGTGTAACATTAGTCAACTATCCTAAACCTTATACGCGTCAATGAGAGGACAAGGGAGGGCAGCTAATAGTGTGTGCCATGTAGAGTTCAGCAAAATCACGCAATCGTATACTTACATCAATAGAAATTAGAGAGAGGCGACCAGCATGATGACATTTTTCAAGTTTTGACATAAATCTCTTGCTTTTTGATATCTTTTCAGGCGTGACATACAATATTTTGAGCTCCCCTTCTCCCTTTTCAAGAGCTTTATATATGAACTTCTCATCTTCCTTGCTTGTTGTTGATGTCAACATGAATGATGGGATGCCTAAAGCAGCCAAACTCATTACCTGGTGCAATGACCAAAGTCAGAGAAACTGTGCTGTTTCACTACTAAAATGACATCAAATAATAGGCCAACCTGATCTTGGATAAGAGAAAGTAAAGGACTGACGACAAGAGTGACTCCATTGCGAAGGACTGCTGGAAGTTGGTAGCACAGACTCTTGCCTCCACCAGCAGCCATTATTACCAGGACATCTCTTCCACTCATGATTGCATTTATAATCTGTTCATAAAAAGCAGTTTAGTGGTGGGCAACTGTCGAACAATCTTAGACAAAATCAGCAGCATGTGAACAAACATAAAAATTCTATTGGCATGTAACTGACACAACTCGACCTGAAAAAATGATGTTTTCCCTCAATTAGTAACACGGAATTAAACAATTGAATCAACTCAACCTGCTTAAACTTTTGAACGAGGCAGTAGTTCAATAAGTAGATTAGGAAGAAAAAAAATTCTAGTTTCTCTCCATTGATGTTAACCCCAATGACTAACAATGAGAACTTTTGTGTATTGTTTAATTTGTCATTATTAGTGCCTTGGGATTTCCTTATGAAGGCATAATGTTTCTTCAGATATAGAATTCCTAGGGAATGGGCACTTGGGGACAAAAACAATAAATAATTACCATCAGGAAGTGAACCCATGTTTTTCTATTGCATATCTCTTTACCATTTTCAACATCATGCTTGGAGCTCAGTACGCCAATCAGCTTGAAAAAATGAAATGAATGAAGAGAGTAAAACATCCATGTCAGTTGTGGCAAACAACTGCTAAATTTCCCAATAATCGATCAGGAATGAAGAACAATGTTATAGCCAGAAACAAGCTCTTGTAGCAATGCGGCAAGAACATATTCATGAGACAAGTCATTGAAAATATTTAGTATTAGTACCATCACATATTTCCTTCACTTTCTAGTAATATCAAACCATCTGTTTTCAAGGTTTTAATACATGGGAAATGGATCATATGTACTGAACTCCATCAAATCATGATTTTGCCAAAAGGAGGAAAAGGACAAAGATACATAATCAACTGGAAAACCAGGTTAAGGGTGTAAAAACTTGGGATCAAAAAACAGCTTAAACAGACTTGCATATCACATTCGCAAAGATTAATGACTTGCATGTTGATCACATTTTGCAAAAAGACTAATGGTTTAACATATGCACCCCTGAACATGTTGGGTAAGCTTAAGAATAGTAAGCGTGGATGAGTTACTTTTATCTTTTAAGTAACAAAATTCAATCAAAGTAAGTTATTTACTTGTAAGTAAAACTTTAAAGCTAAGACAAACATGCTCTTCGCCCAGAATATCTTCAAATCAACCTTTTTTTCTTCTTCAAGTAAGCCTTACAGAGTAACAATTGACAAAATGGTCGAGAAAAGCTCTAACCTCACGCTGATTTAAACGATATGAAGATATGCCAAAAACATTAAATCTAATGTCGTCAGCCCCGGAGTCCCATTCAAAAATCCCAGACCAGTTCTTCACGGAAACAGAAGTTTCATCAACACCACAGCTTCTAGGTGATTCAAAATGTTCTAACAGAGCTTTCAGTTCAGATTGTCTCTCATACAGCTCTTCTTGCCGATCAAGCAAAGCTCTTATTCGGTCTGAACAATCAGAGAAACAGATTAAGAAACTAAATAATAAT
Source organism: Forsythia suspensa (assembly GCA_023638005.1). Lineage (NCBI taxonomy): Eukaryota > Viridiplantae > Streptophyta > Magnoliopsida > Lamiales > Oleaceae > Forsythia > Forsythia suspensa. Next base: position 38,060,527 of record CM042676.1, read on the forward strand.
AATTAGGTATCTAATTATTATATTATTTAACATACAAAGAGATACCTTGAACATCTTGGAGCTTGATTTCAACGTCGAGCAGCTCCTCCAAAAATTCTTCTTTACTTCCCATTTTAAACTCTCCTTTTTTTGCTTGTGCGAAATTTCCTAATGAAAATTATGAAAACTTAAGAGGAGAACGAAAAGTGGAGGTTTTTGGACTTGAACATGGCGGGTTATTTTCCTGGGCCTATCGTTGGGTATAATGGGCTTTGGAAGCCAATTGTTTAAGCCTGTTATGTTGTGTTCCAGATATGAAATGTAAAGTGATAATTAGGATTTGTGATATTACAACCACTACTTACAAATATTAAAATAATTCTAAATCTAACAACTTAACTTATTTATTTCAAAAATATTACATAATTACTATTATATTAAATAATAAAATAATAAATTAAAATTAAATAACTATTTCCACGTGAATTCACTCAAATTTGTTTTTGAGTCCTTGATTATTTGCACAATAAGTCCTTCATCTTTATAAAATTTTCACTTTAGTCCCTATACTTTGTCTTTCATTTCAATTTGCAATCCAAGTCCTTCAACTTTTAAATTTGTACAAATTAGTCCCCATATTTATACTTTTATATCAATTTAGTCATTTATATCACTATTTGATACGGATGTTACAAATGATATTTTGTATCACTGAATATGTTACGTATTATATTATGTTATTTTACACATCACATGTATTACGTGAATTGATATTTTGTATCACTGATGTTAGTATGTTACGTATGTTACAAATGATGAAATCAATAGTTTTATTTGTTAAATTTAACATTGTGTTTCATATCTATATCATACTATAAACGAACTTATTAAAGTTTAGAGTTGATTTTGCGGTTATAATGATTTGTAACAATTTCATTTATTATCGCAATCTGTTACAAATGTTACAAATCATATCATTGTGTATCATTGTTTGATACAAATGTTACAAATAATATTTTGTATCATTGAATATATTCTGATTATATTATGTTATTTTACACAATACATGTTATACGTGAATTAATATTTTATATCATTGATATTTTATATTGCAATTTATAAACACGATTGTTGCAAAATATCATTTGTAACATTTGTATCATACATTGATACATAATATTATTTTAGAACATATGTATCAAATATTGATACTATAAAGGACTAAATTGATATTAAAGTATAAATATGAGGACCAACTTGTACAAATTTAAAAGTTGAAGGACTTGGGTTACAAATAAAAAAGGACGAAATTGAAATGAAAGATGAAGTATAGGGACTAAAGTGAAAATTTTATAAAGATGAAGGACTTATTGTGCAAATAATAAAGGACTTAAATGCAAATTTAAGTGAATTCACATGGAAATATATATATTTTGTGGTATAAATTTTATTTTAATTTATTATTTTATTAATTAATATAATTTTAAGAATGTAGTATTTTTAGAATAAATTTGTTAAGTTGATAAAATTAGAATTATTTTTAAAAAGTGGTTTATTTATGAAAAAATCTCTTAGGATTTTCACCACATTTTTTTTTATAAATACACTATGTTTTAATTGTTTCAAAAAATTTTGAATTTTTTTCATCGATTTTTATCATTAAATTTCTATTAATTATTAGATCTAATGATGGTTTTCATCTAATAATTCTATTAGTATGCTCTCTAAAACAAGGAACATATATTTTATCGTAATTTTTATTTAATTATTTTTTTACTTATTTAAAAATACAAATAAAGAAAAATTTGGATGAAAATTGTCATCACGAACAAGATGTGATAATTAATGAAATGTTAATTATAAGAATGTAATAAAAAGTTGAGGACATAAATGTGATAATAAATAAATTTTATGGATTTTTCATTCAATTAAAATGTAGTGTACTTATAAAAAAAATGTAGTGTCAATATATTTAGTCAATTACTAATGCTACCTACTTTTTTTCATTAATTTAAAATATACTAGATTGTTTTAATTTTTTAATATTAAGACTTTTAAAGACTTTTATAGAGTTTAAAGTCTAGGTGTATTCAATTTAGACTTTTTAAATTCCATAAAAGTATTGGGATATTCAATATAGATTTGTAAAGACTTTTAAAAAGTCTTATAAAATCACGCGATATTCAATTCAAACATTTTAATCCTACGAAATTCAAGGGTATTCAAAATGTCGATGACTTTTAATGACTTTATAGATCATTTTATATGTACAAACTTTAAAGCACAATGTATAAATAAACGATATCACAATTTCTCTCACATTCATCCCCAAGATTTTGAAGGACTTTGGGGAAGAAAAAAAAAATTCATTCCCTTATTTTTTTTTTTCTATACAAGATTTCTCCTTTCTTTTTTATTTTTTCCTTCAACAAATTATAGAGTCAAGATTAATATTTTTCTCTTTCTTCAATGTCATTTTTTTCCCTCTCCAATATATTCTCCTAACTATTTTTTTATTCTCTTCTTTCTTTTTCATTCTACAAATCCTATAACCATGATTAATTACCAATATTTTTTATCTCTAGTCGATTTGATTTTTTCATTTTTTCAATATTCTCTTAACCATTTTTTTCATTTTCTTCTTTTTCCTTCTATAAACTTTTAGAGACAATGTGATTTTTTCTTCAATATTCCCATAACTATTTTTTTCTCTTTTTTTTTCATCATTTTTTTTTTCATTTTTCATTAAAAACAAGATAAATTTATAATTAAATTCTTATATAATTGTTGATCATAGTTTATTAATTAATATCATTGGAATAAAAATTAGTTTTTTATTAATGTATTTTTTTTTTCATTTTCATTCTTGTTTTTTCTATATAATGGTTGCATTTTTTTTCTTCGTAAATTGGTATTTTGGTTATTTATTATGCAATTGTCGTGATTAATAATGATATGTTACCTATAGATTATTAAATATAAAAATGAAGATTATAAACTGGATAAATTTTTTTGTCAAAAAATATTTTTAAAAAGAATTGCATGCCATTATTTTTTGAATTTATCCACAAGTCATTTGAAAATTTATAGGTTTAGCAAAAAAAAAAAAATAGAGTGAGTTAATAATTTATTATATCATTAACTTTTGATGTAGTTACTTGCAACAATTAAATAGAACATTTTTTTGTGAATTTAATAATATTAATATAATTAAATAAATTATTACTAGACTTTTTCCTTTGACATTTTTTTATTGTGGGACATTAAGTTTTTATATTCAAAATTTTTAATTAAAAAAAAGTCTATAAAAGTCCATAAAAATATGTGAAAGTCTAGGAAAATCTTTCAAAATGGAATCTATACAAATCCATAAAAAATTTTAGGAGTCTATTTAAATCTATAAAAGTCAATAAAAATCAATGAAATCTATCAAAATTAGTCACTTAAAAAATGTCAATCAAAATTTTTAAAAGTCTATATTAAATACACCCCCTAAATATTATATATATTTAATGTACTTATCATTGAATCATTAATTTATATATTTTAAAATTCAAATGCAATTAATAACCAATTTGTCAGGTCATCTTTAATTATTGAGATTAATATTCAAAAATCCAAAAATACTTTTAAAGTCATTCAATTTTCAATGTAACCCACACTAGTTTCTTCTCTATCACAAAAGCAAAACTAATTATCTACCTCTTTCTTCCTCACATACTCTATCTTTACCAAAATCCAATAAATAGTTTTTTCATTGTCAGATTAAGAGGGCTCACTAATTTCATTAATGTGGGTATATTATCCTTCATTTCTTTAATTAGCAACATTTATATTTTTTGAGATCTTTCAATAGTAGAATACATTTTTTTTTTTCACTTTTTATGTATTCATGTTTATGCTTGTTTATACAAAAAAAAAATTAAGAATGGCATCATCCCGTAACATCACCAAATCAAGACGAAAAAGTTCACTCATGCGTAATAGTTCAACCCAAAAAAGAAATCGTCGCTACACCAAAACCCAAAACAAGGCAAAAAAAAAAAAAAAAAAAAAAACCACATTACCGGTGAATGGAGGGGAAAATGTGTAATTTTATTTAGTATCATATGTTTTTTCATCTGCATGTGCAAAATTTATTTTTCCAACAGATTTTCAATTTTTTTGTGATTTTTTTTTTTTGTATATTTCAATTTTGTCATCGTTTCTTTGTGATTGCTATTGTTTGTGGTTATTGGGTCTTCATATAGTATTTTAAAAAACACAAATTTGTGGTTATCCGTTGATATTGTTATATCAATGGAAGTACCTTGCTCATCTTTATCTAATTTGATTGATGAGTTCATTGGAGTATCCATTTGCTTCAATTCTTCCATTTCAAACTTTTGAGCATATCCAAGATATACTTGGTTTGACTAATGAATATTCCATCATTAGTTTGTTTGATTTGAAGCCCAAGAAAGAACTTGAGTTCACCCATCATACTCATCTCAAATTCTCTGCTCATACACTTAGAAAATTCTTCACATATGAAAATGTTAGTAGCACAAAAAATGATATCGTCAACATAAATTTGAACAACAATCATATCGTTCTTTTTTGTTTTTATAAATAGTGTTGTATCCGCCTTGCCCATTAAAAAATCATTTGATAAGAAAAATTTACTTAATCTCTCATATCATGCTCGAGGAGCTTGCTTTAATCCGTAAAGGGCTTTTCTAAGTTTGAAAACTTTGTCCGAATACTTATGATTTTTAAACTCGAGCGGTTTCTCAACAAAAACTTCTTCTTTAATGACTTCATTCAAGAATGCACTTTTGATATCCATTTGAAAGAGAGTAAAATTCTTATGACAAGCAAAAGCAAGAAGCATGCGAATTGATTCTAATCTAGCAACCGGTGCAAAAGTTTCTTGAAATCAATGCCTTCTTTTTTATTGTAACCTTGAGCCACTAATCTAGCTTTGTTACGCACAATTATACCATTTTCATCTCGTTTGTTTCGAAAAATCTATTTTGTGCCAATTACGATTTGTGAATTTGGTCTAGCAACTAAATCTCAAACATGATTTTTTTCAAATTGATTTAGTTCATATTGCATAGCTAGAATCCAAAATTCATCAAACTCGACTTCTTTAAAATTCTTTGGCTCGATTTGTGAAAGAAAGGCACAATTGTTATTAAAATTTTTAGTAGAATTTCTTGTGCTTACCCCTTTTGATGGATTGCCAATGATGAGATCTTTTGGGTGAGAATGGACAAATCTCTATTCTTTAGGTAATGATGAAGTGTTAAGATCTTCATGAGGTTCTTCTTCATTTTGTTACATAATCGTTTCCTCCTCATGTTGAATTTCAACGTTATTTGGATTTCCTTTGTCTTGATTTTGTACACTTAGTTGTTCAAATGAGATTTCCAAATCTTCATCATCAATGACTTTTTCTTGTTCAATGGAGTTAGTTTCATCAAAGACCACATGCATGGATTTTTCAACTACTAAAGTTCTTTTGTTAAAAACTCTAAAAGCTTTACTAGTAGATGAATATCCAAGAAAAATTCCAACATCGAATTTTGGATCAAATTTTCCCAAATTTTTGTGTGTGTTTAATATAAAGCATTTACACCCAAAAACTTTAAAATATCCGATATTGAGAATTCTATTTTTCCAAAGCTCATATGGAGTTTTGGTTTTCTTTCGACTAACCAAAACTCTATTTAAAATATAACATGAAGTATTTACGGTTTCGGCTCAAAAGTATTTTGGAAATTTGTTTTCATTAAACATGGTCCGAGCCATTTCTTGCAATGTTCGATTCTTCCTTTCTACTACACCATTTTGTTGAGTAATTCTAGGAGCCAAAAAATTATGTTCATATCTATTTAATTTGTAAAACTCATCAAAAGCTATATTTTCAAATTCTCTACTGTGATAACTCCTAATTATGGTAACGGTGTATCCCTTTTCATTTTGAATTCTTTTGCAAAAATGTTTAAATGTATTTAAAGCTTCATCTTTTAAACTTAAAACATGACCTATGTGAATCTTGAGAAATCATCAACAATAACAAATGCATAATATTTTCTACTTAAACAAGCGATTCTAGAATGACCAAATAAATTCATATGGAGAAGTTGTAAAGGTCTTGTAGTATAATATTTTAGTTTTAGTTTAAAAGAACTCCTTACGTGTTTTCCAAATTGACAAGCATCACAAATTTTATGTTTTTCAAGCTTTATATTTGGTAAACCTTTTACAAAACTATTTTTGGATATTTTTGAAAGTAAGTCCATGCTAACATGTCTTAATCTCCTGTGCCATAACCAAGAATCATCCTTTATACTTAAAAGACATTTTATTTCTTTTTCAAGTTCAAATTCAATAGTTATGATATAAACATCCTTACTTCGGCTCCCCATGAACAATATCTCTTTAGATATAGTATCCTCAATAAGGCATTTGGAAGTATCAAATTTAATGAGTTAACATTTATCACATAATTGACTTATACTAAGCAAGTTATGTTTAAGATTATCAACTAATAAAATATTTTCAATAGAAGGAGATGAATGATTACCAATATTTCAAAATGCCTATGATTTTTTCTTTAGCATTGTCTCCAAAAGTCACATGACCTCCATCTTTTCTTGAGACTTGATAGTAATGATTGATTCCCCGTCATATGTTTTGAACAACCTCTATCCAAGAACCAACTGCTCTTAATCTTTCGTGGTACCTACAAAAGTAATTTTTATTTTTTATTTTTGGTACCCACATAAGTTTGGGTCCTTGATAGTTAGTGTTTGTGGATTCTTTTATCCACTTATGTTTTCTTTAAAAGTATAGTCTCTTTTTAGTTGAACAATTATAAGCAACATGACCAATTTTCTTGTAAAAACTACATGTTATGTTTGGTTGAGAAAAATTGGATAATTTCACAAATATGATTTCAAGGGATTTTTGTTTCAAGAGAGGTTTATATCTAATTCCTCCTTTGTTGAACAAACATTTTTGCTCACCAAACATTAATTCAAAATTTTTCTTTCATTGGGTAAACTTGTGAATAATGCTTGTTAAATCAACAATTTTTTCTTTCAATGAAACATTTTCTTTAATTAAAGATTTATGATCATCATTTTCCTTTTCAAAGTCCCTTTATGCAATAAAGAGTTTATTGACTATCCTTTTCAATAATGAGTATTTATTGTTAAGAATAGAGTATCTTGAAATAAGTTTTTCAAAATCCTCAAGAATTTCATCATAAGAAGTAGATAAGTCAATGTAAAAGCCATTGTTATTTGTACTTACCTCATTCTCAATAGCCATGAAGCACATGTTGGCGATTTTTTCTTGAACTTCATATTCTTCAAGATCATCTTCATCACTATCGTCTCATGTAACTTGAAGAGCTTTCTTTTTGGTGAACTTCTTTTTGTTCGAGCATTCGGTCCTCTTATGACCGGGTTTGTCACAATCATAACATATGATCTTTTTATTTTTCTCTTCACCTTTATCATCATTCTTTTGAAATCGCATATTGTTTCTAAATCATCTCCATTTCTTGACAAGAAGAACTAGGACGTCAAGTTCTTCATCACTCATGTTTGTGTTGGAGGATCCTTCATCGTTTGTCGATTTCAATGCAATTTGCCTCTTGGGAGGCTCCTTCATCTCTTCTTTGCTTCTTCTTGTTTTCTCATTTGTTTCGGCATTGTTGAGCTCATACATCATCAATGTTCCATATAACTCCTCTAATGGATAAGTGTTGACATCTTTTGTATTCTCTATCAACATCCTCAAAGAGTTCCAATCTTCCGAGAGAAACTTAAGCATTTTACTTACAAGTTCACCGTTAGTAAACTTTCGATCAAAACCTTTAAGGCCATTAATAATATCGGTAAAGCGAGTAATCATATCAACAATAGGTTCATCTTGCTTTATAAAGAAGTTTTCAAAATCTTTTGTCAATAGATTTATCTTAGTTTCTTTAACCTTGTTAGTACCTAAATGAGTTATCTCTAATGCATGCCAAATATCAAATGCGGAATCACATGTGTTAATACGATTAAACTCATTTTTATCTAAAACACAATAGAATAGGTTTTTTGCTCTAGCATTCAAAGATAATTTTCTTTTATCCTCTTCATCATATTCTTCTCTAGGCTTAGGAATAGTTTGGTCCGATTTATCATCAACTTTAATAATTTTTGTTGGCACGTATGGACCAAACTCAATGACTTCCCAAATGTTATAATCAATAGATTGAATATAAATAATCATTCTAGTTTTCCAAATAACCATTAAAGAAGGGATGACGATTTGTAAAGTGTCCCTCAAGACTTTGAATATTTTGGTTAGCCATAACTCAAGATTGTATAATAAAAAAAAAAAAAAAATGAGCACCTTTTTTTTATACCAATTGATAGCCCAAGAATAACTAACCAAGAGGGGGGTCAATTAGTTTTCTCAAACTTTTTGAAAAATATTCTCAAAATATGATATTTAAGAAATGAAAATTAATCCACAAAAATATAAGTACAATATAAGTAAATAAAAGGGAAGAGAGAGTGCAAACGATATTTTTATGGAGGTTCGATCTAACCAATGATCTACGTCCCCAGTTACCAAGCTCTCCAACACGAGCACAACCTTTCTACTATTTTGATTAACTTATGGTGCAATCCAAACCTTTACAATGTATCCAGTGACTTACAAACAAGGAACACCGATCCTTATACAATATTGAGTTTTCAAGGGACCTCAATATGACCCAAAAATGTAAAAAGATTGATTTGAGTATTTTTCTCTTGATGAATGATAAATACAAGTTTAGTTCTAAGAGAAACTAACACTTTAACGAATAGCAATAGATGAGGAAAGTTCAAGTGTTAGAAGAAAACTTTGTTGAGAATATGAATCAAAAGTTTTATTTGATCAAACAAAGATTTTCAATTAATGATATTGAATATATAAATGTAATAAAACTTTGAATGAAGTTTTTTCAATATGATTCTCTCTATAAATGCTCTTGTAAGTGCTATTGAATGATAATAAATGAAGTGTTATTTATAGAGATAAATTTTCGTAACTTTCTGTTGAAACGGATGACCGGGACGGTCGACCCGGTCGAGATGGTCGAAATTAGCCGTTGAACCGCAAAAATCGTAATGCACACTTTTTGAAAGTGATGATCAGACGATCGATCGGTTCATTCAAACGATCGACCGGTTCAACTGGTTCATCAAACGGATGACCGTTTCCACAGTTTTGAAAAATTGATTTTTTGTTTTGATAAAAATATTTTATGCAAGTGATAATGACATATGTTTTGTGCATAAAAATATTTTTGAGCTTTCATTCATTTAATTGCTAAAAATCAAAGAGTTAATACATTTACAATTTTATCTAGAAATCTATTCTTCGATCTTGATAATTGAATCTTGAATTTTAGATATTGAGATACTTGAACTCTTGTATTGATTTTGAATTGATCTTGACATTGCATGAGAATTTGATTTGTAGCACTTTGAATATTACTTGAAAAAGAGATTGTTAGTAAACACAACTAATTTGTTTATTATAATCAAAACATTAATGTTTAAAGTTAACTATATGTCAACAATATATCACTGTTACTTTTAATAGTTGTGCTCCATTAAACTCTCAAAATGACTATATTATTGTTTATCGTATGCCATGTTCTTAGAAAGAATAAAACTGTCCGCAATCGACAAGGAAATCTGCTCCACAAAGTTATGAGACCATATGGAGACAAGACAATTGGTAAGACAGACATTCCTAGCTTCGATCTAGGAATTAGTTTTCAATCTAATCCTCATTGTCTTCTACGAGATGACGGACTTGTCTTGACTGAAGATGACATCAACATAATTGACAATACTGTTGAATTAAAGGCCAGCAAGCCAATTTGGAGTACGGTGGCTTTAATGTTCCGTACATGATTTTGTTTATGTATATAAATGTTTTCTATCTATCAGTAGTCCACAATTCTTGCAAACCATAGTTGTTTACTTTTTAAAATTTTTTGTGTATAATTTAATCATGTGACTATGCTTGTTTTTATGAATCCTACATAATTTTCTTCAAGTGACTAACCAAACATTATTAATCTAAGCTGGTTGAAATGGGTCAAAGGTGGAGGGGATTAACGATGATGATAAAATTGGCCCTCGAACCAAAATAAACGTAGGACTAGAAGTCAAAGCCAACCATGCAGCGACGTTGTCATAAGTGATAGGGGTTTTGAAACACCCGAAACCTTCTAAACGAGTCCATGTGTTTAGTGATGAAGACTTCAGGAGTATCGATGAATTTGTCTAGAAAAATGGCAGTTGTGTCATGAAAGGCGAAATGAATGTTCATATTTTCCTTGGAAAAAACAAGGCTAACTTCATATATTTATTCACTATATAGAATTTGATATTTTTTTCTTTACATTGACCCAATCTATTATTCCACATGTGATTACACCACCTCGTTCATGGTTGAGGATAATACAACCTCTGAACCTTCCCGAAGAAGATTACCATATCTGATGCGTGTCTCCAATCTCCATACGTAAGAAGTTTCCGTTCGCAGGGGAAAGATTTCCGAACGACCCCTTTTTCTCGTTTCGATAGAAGTTCTGCTTAGATTTTCCTAGCAATCGGATTTTGTTGTTTTCAATAAGTGGTATAGCCAAGGTCTACGTCTCGGTAACAAGTGATTATATGATTGTGTTGTTACTAAACACATTAATTTTATAATAATGTCCTTACATTACAATATTTATCACTGATTAGGCTTCGAAAATTTCTCAAATATGAACTAAGAATATCACCTTCAATGGATCTTGGACCGGTTCACATTGTTTAAAAAATGTGGTTGGTATGACATGAAGCAAGTTGGAGTACCATTGAACAACGGGGGTACAATTTTCAACATCTTCCCGCTTTTATCTTTTATTCTATATGAATCATTCATATGTTTACACTGTTCTCAAACCGCTGTAGCATATCGAGGTAATTTTTACTTCATGAGAATGAAGATGAAGTTCTGCAGTGTCTGAATCAATCCAAGGCCACGTCTGCTGAATGTGTCTTCGATTCTAAGATCCGATCCATCTTTGATAAATTTATGAAGGATAGCAAAGCCATTGATAAATAGAGTTCACTTATGTCGTATCTAATTGGGAACAAGATATGGCTTGGGAATAATTGAGAAAACATTGACCATGTTTTTATTCCCGTTTTCATGGATAAACGCACCCATTGGATTTTAGCACATTTTGACATAGCGAACTAGCATTTGGATGTGTATAATTCTTCATTCAAAACAATAAGAGACGTCGATTTACTTGGTGATATAGACCCATTGTGGCACATTATCCTCTATCTTCTTCGGCAATTAAGGTGCTGAAGTATGTAACATCCGATAGCCTATTGTTCTGCAGAATGTGTAAAGACATTCTGCAGTAAACAAATGTGTAAGGTTTCTAACTTGAACTGTTTGTACATTTCATCCTACAACTGCAAGTTCTCTGCTAAAAACTCCATCTTCTTAATTCAATGATTCTTTACCATCTTTGATATCTTTTCCAGCAGTGATTGTGGGATATTTGTTATCAAGTACGTGTAGTACATCTTCATAAAAAGATAAATGAGATGTCGAAGAAGTTTGATACATGATTGACTCGATACAACATGGCGATTTAACTGTACAAGTACACAATCGAGAAAACTGATATACCATAGTCAAGGGTGTCGAAGTAGCATCAGTGTTATGGATCTAACCCCATGCAGTAGTACGTCGAAATCATAACTAGACTTGTATTAGATATTTCGTGGAGGATCATTGTCTTTTTGAATTTTGAAATATTTAACTGCCATGGGTATCCGTTGTTTTTGATCAATGAAATATGAACATCTAAATATGTTGGAATGTTTTGCAAAGTTGGTTTTCTCTTCATAATACATTGAATCAGTGTAATGACGTGGACAATATTATTGCAACTCTATAAGATGACGTTTCTGCTTTTTTGCGATTTTAGATTTTATTCTTATTTGGGTCACTAATATATTTGTCTAAATGAACTTGTCGAAACATTTAAATTGATTTTGTGACCAAATCAGCAGAATTGATTGAATCATGTATAGCAACCTTGGAAATGCCACAAACCACACCACAACCAGTAGCACCACCCAAGAAACCACAATGCCTACCCCTCCACGACCAGCACCACATGATTCTCCTTCCTCTTTTCCTTTGCCATCTTTCTGCACGTTCTTGGCAGTGGTGGTGGTGGCTATGATGAGTTTCTCATAAGGGATGAGAGAATCTCTCAATGAAGCACAAGAAAATAGGAACAAGAAGTTATAAAAAATGGTGTCCTACATAATGAGAGAGAAGGGTTACTGATGATTGACCTGTGCAAATGTAAGTGGAAAAATCTTGTCAACAGATGCGAGATATGTGCATACATGCATTTGATTATTTTGCATTTCTTGATTTCTCATTTTCCTATCTTTAATTTATTAATTTCCATGAAATGGTTGTGCAATTCGAACTGTTGTTGTTAAAATCATATTAATTAAATTTCCTTTCCAAGTTTTTATGTGTGTTTGTGCATGTGTGTGTTTGTGTGTGCTGGTGTTGGAATGATGAATTGGGACTTCAATTACCAAAATCAGATACACATGATTTTTAATTGAATGACATAAATATTTGTGAATATTGAAACGACGATATGCATGTGTTTGAGTTTTATGTTATTATTTTATTTTTTTCAATGTGAAAGGTTGGTGTTGGATATTTGACTTTGGATTGTCACAAGGCTATTTTGGTGGCATGAAATTGAAATTTGTGAGAAATGATTTCAGAATTTGTGAAAAATAAGTTTAAAATTGTATAGAATCATTTCCAATATCGTTGTACCAAATGTTACCTAAATGAAATCCATAAAGTTTTGAAATGCATTGAAATATTTACAAATGTGGCTGTGTGCATGCATGATCAATGCATTTGTGTACTTTTACGCTTCATCTTTCTTTTTTGTATTTTTGATCTTTTTAAAGTTTGTGGTTAGTCGGTAAAAGTGAAGTTACAATTTTTGAAATTGGAATTGCTTTATTTTAATTCAAACTATAAATATATGTACAATCAGCTAGTGATGGAGTTATGATGTTCCCAATTGTGATGGAAAAATTGTAAGATTTGATTTTTTTAAAAAAAAATTGGGGCACTAGCCAAAATGTTGGTAGTAATATGTAAATAGGTTGAACAATAACCTTTTTCATAGTTTCCATAATTCACGTGTTATGACACGTCATATTTTTTTGAGATGTGATTGTGTTGATCTTTTTGGTTTTAGTAAATGTTTGTAAACCGTCAAGGTTCATCTCGAAATTTATGACCCCATGACAAAAATTACATGTCCTGTTAATTCGAATTTGTTCTGATTTTGCTTTATATAATGGTTTTACTACATTTGATGCATTTTTCATTACTTGCTATCATGTTCTTGTAAGGGTCAAAGCCATAGTCAAATCCATCTACAATGTGGTAAAATGCCATCTGAATTAGTATGATATTTTGTTTGGATTTCTGAAATTGAAAGGTTATCATGACATCATTAAATTTGTGTTTCACTTTTACTGAAATTAGTTTAAAGCTAGGGTTGTTAGTCAAACTACGTGCCGTAGGTTAGAAACACAATTTGGCAGTTGTTTGGTATGTCATTTAAAGCATTATGTTGGTTTCAATAACCAAAGGCTGCCTTTTGAAATATGTTTGTGTGTGGGATTGGTGTTTACAGAAAGGAAAAACAATACTCACTTGAGAGAAATGTAAAAAGAAACAAGAAAGAGTTGAATAGAAATGTGATAGGCATTGCCAACAATATTTAGTTGAGAAGGGGAAAAATTAAGGCATTTTTGTAAGGTAACATGTGCTTGCTTCTTGGCTATGATATTGCGGTGAACTTGACAAGGAACGAGGAGAAAGTTGGACAAAAGTATGATTAACTAGTCATATGTTTTGCTATATATGATAGTTAATTAAATATGTCAGTGACGGTATTCTTAAAATTTTTAAAATTATTTGCAATATAAGTGATAAGTGCGTTTTATGCACTTATTTTGGCATTTGAATTAATCTTTTATGTCGTCATATAGTTGATTTTCTACTTATCTAGTATATTATTGTTCTATTTCAGTTTTGGACGCGTTTGTGAACAATTGGAGAAGAATGGACGAAAAGAGCAATAATTTGGCGAAATCGACGAGTTTTCTTGGGATATTTTGTGGCACATTGGAGGCAATATAAATATGAGATACATTCTCATAACGAGGGTGGGATTTTTGGAGAGCAAATCAAGAGAAGACGGAAGAGAAGAAGGAAGAGATCAAGAGAACAAGACTCCTCTACTATCAAGACTTCTTCGAAGATTTCTTCTCCTTGAATCCATGCCGGGTTTTATCATTTATTGTTTTCTAGTTTAATCATGTTCTTCTAGTTTTCTTTAGCCAAGGTAGATGATGAAACCTTGTCTTGATTTAGTGACTATTTAATTATTCGGTTAATTCCTTCTTAAGAGCTTTAACGTTTATGGCTTGTTCTTGACTAAATTAATTAAATATGATTTCTTTCATCTTAAATATAATGTATTTTTGATAGTTAGATGTTGATTTAATTAATCCATGCTTGGTGATATAAACATGTCTATCAACTGCTTTTGATTTTTCGTCATCTTCTATTCGAATTGGGATACATAGAATGCTTAGAACTTCTTTGATTCTTTGTTTTCTTTCAATTGAGCTTGATCGAGAAACGCTTAAGTGGCTTATGTTTGAAGCATAAGGGGAGCCTATATTTGATATTCTTCTTCGGACTTGATTGATAAATCTTTAGGGACGACAATAGATTGATTTCGGGTTGTTGTCGTGTTTTTCTTGGGAATTAATGAATGATTGGATAATTGCTAAATTAGACAATGGTGGATTCTCAAACCTTGGTGTTTTTACACAACTTGAATTCTCAATTCATTTATTAGCTTATTTCTTAAGTCTTTTAGTTAAACAATTTCAACAACAAATCTTCTCAACTCAACTAGCCTAGAATAACAGTTAATTCGGATTAAATTACACCTTCCTCATAGCAGTCTCTGTGGGATCGACCTCGTTTTTACCTATCTATATTCCACTAGATTCGTACACTTGCGAGTTAATTAAAATTTGACATCAAGTTTTTGGCGCCGTTGCCGGGGACTGCGTCTGAAGGTTAATTTAATTTTAGTTAATTTCATTCTTGACTAGTTATAATTTAGGATTTTATTTTGTTTATTTTATTTTCGTTTTTTTATTTATTTAAAAAAAAAATTTCAAAAAAATCAAAAATCTGCATTGTGCATGCTTGGTCGTAGATCTCTAGAACTTAAGCTAGAACATCTAGATAGTGAAATTGAAAGGACTTTTCACCAACAAAAACGAGCCACTAATCTAGATAAAATTGAAGAAACCAAGCAATAGTAGCTATGGGGATGAAATTGAGGAGAGACCTTTCAGGGACTATTTCACCATTGGCTAATTTGAGCACCTCATGCATACAATACCCTCGTGTCACAAATAGGAATTTTGAGCTTAAACCGAGTGTGTGTTAATCGTCTCCCATCTTTCTATGGTTTAGATAGTGAAGAACCTTATAATCATTTGACCGATTTCTATCTTTGTATGTGAAACATTCAAATATGAGAATGTGTCTCTGATAATGTTAAACTTCGTCTATTTCCTTTTCTCTCGAAGATAGATCTAGATCTTGGTTTAATACATTGCTCGCTAATAGTATTACTTCTTGGGAACAAATGGTTGCTAAATTTTAGAACAAATACTTTCCTGTTCACAAAACTAATGCTATTCGCGAGGAAATTTCGTAGTTTGTGCAAAGAGACGATGAGCCATTCTATGAAACTTGGGAGAGATTCAACGGGCTTCTCATGAAATGTCCACACCACGGCTATGAAAAATGGCATTTATGCCAATACTTTTGGAGGGATTGCTACCTCATATTCAAGAATGGTTGATGGCCACAAGCGGGAGAGCTTATGTCTAAAAATGCTACGAGAGATCTGGACCTTCTTTCAAAAGCGGTGACAATTCACAACAATGGGCAGATCCCTCTAGAATCGAGCCAAAGAAAAGGGGTATCTATGAGATTCGCGATGGTGAACCTAGCTCGAAAATCAAAGAAGTCAAGTGCATGATAGAGGACATCTCTCAAAAATTGACCTCATTGACAACAATAGTCCTCCGAACCGTAAGCGGTCTTGAGCAAGCTAATGCCCTCAACATGATGAGGAAGCCTCCTTACAATCCTTACTCCAACACCTATAACCCAGTTGGAGGGACCACCCCAACTTTTCTTGGTCACAGGGTAGTCAACAGGACAACACAACAGGTCAAACCCCTCAGCAGCCTAGACAATTCAACCAAAACTTCGCACAACCTAAACCATGGGAAGAGGCATTTCAAAACTTGACAAAAGCTACACAAGCTGCTTTGGAGCATCGTAATCACACCATCATCGACAGTTCAAGAAGGAGATGCGCACTAGCCAGAACTCACAGGCACAATCCATTTCCAATATGGAGAACATGATGGGACAACTGGCTTCATCAGTACAACAGCTGGCAACAACCATCGAAAAAGGTAAATTCCCTAGTCAGCCATTTCCTAATCCTAAAGGGGTGCACAATATTGGAACAGATTCAGGTAACCAACATGAAGAAGCTAAGGCCATCATGACTTTGAGACGGGGCAAACTGGTTGACAACAAAGTGGATCTTTCAAAGCAAAACACGCCTCAACTAATTTCTCCAGGTAATACCTCAACTGATGATTCAGTCCAAGAAGCTCACAAAGAAGACAATGAGCCATCCTACATCCCAAAAGCCCCATTTCCTCAGAGGCTGACAAAGGTAAAGCAAGGTAATTCTATCAATGACATGATGGACATCTTCAAGGTGTAAGCATAAATATCCCTTTACTTGATGCTATTAAGCAAGTTCCTCGCATATGCTAAATTTTTGAAAGACCTATGTACTAAAAAGAGACAATTACATATACGTAAAAAGGCATTCTTAACTGAACAGGTTAGCTCGATAATTCAAAGCAACACTCCTCCTAAATTTAAAGATCCAGGTTGTCCTACTATCTCTTGTATCATAGGAAACCATAAAATTGAGAAGGCATTGTTAGATTTAGGAGCTAGTGTCAATCTTCTTCCTTACTCTGTGTACATGCAACTTGGACTAGGTGAGTTAAAACCAACATCTGTTATTTTACAACTTGCTGATAGATCTGTGAAAGTACCTCGTGGCATTGTTGAGGATGTTTTGATACAGGTTGATAAATTTTATTTTCCTGTTGATTTTATTGTACTTGATACTCAACCTGTTCGAGACTCCACTAAGCATATTCCTGTGATTTTTGGTCGTCCTTTTCTAGCCACATCTAATGCTGTAATTAATTGCAGGAATGGAGTCATCGCACCGTCCTTTGGCAACATGACAATTGAATTGAATGTCTTCAATGTCAACAAGCAACCACATGACAACGAGGATGTTGCTGATGTTGACATGATAGAAGCATTGGTTGATGACTCTTGTATTTCAACTAACTTTGATGATGCTTTAATGATGTGTCTAACCCATTTTGGTACAGATTTTGATGTTGATGGTGCTATAAATGAGGTAAACACTTTGCTTGAGTCAACACCTGTCATGGATACAAGTAAGTGGAGACAGAAAATTGAGCCACTTCCACTAAGTGAGAAGAAGAACATCCCATCAGTTCAACAACCGCCCAAGTTAGAGCTCAAAGCATTGCCTGACACTTTGCAGTATGCATTCTTAGGAGAGGCAGAAACTTTACCTGTAATTATCTCTTACGCCTTGATGATGCACAAAAAGGTAAGTTGTTAGGTGTTTTAACTGAACATAAAGAGGCGCTAGGTTGGACTATTGCTGACATAATAGGTATTAATCCTGTAGATTGTATGCACTATATTCATCTTGAGGAAAATTCTAAGTCCACTAGAGAGATGCAACGTAGGTTAAATCCTAACATGAAAGATGTTGTGAGAACTGAAGTCCTTAAGTTGTTAGATGCTGGAATTATCTATCCTATTTCTGATAGCAAATGGGTAAGTCCTGTGCATGTTGTCCCAAAAAAATCAGGTATCACTGTAGTTACTAATGCAAACAACGAATTGGTTCCAACTAGAGTAACTACAGGATGGCGTGTATGCATAGACTATAGGAAATTGAACTTAGTCACTAGAAAAGATCACTTCCCTCTTCCATTCATTGATCAAATGCTTGATAGACTAGCAGGGCATGATTATTATTGTTTCTTAGATGGTTATTCAGGTTACAATCAAATTCCCATAGCTCCGGAAGATCAAGAAAAAAACTACTTTCACTTGTCCTTTTGGAACCTTTGCATATAGACGAATGCCATTTGGTTTGTGTAATGCACACTGCTACCTTCAAAGATACATGCTAAGTATATTTTCCGACATGGTTGAGAGGTTTCTTGAGGTGTTTATGGATGATTTTTCCGTATATGGTGACTCGTTTGATGATTGTTTGCGCCATCTAACATTAGTTTTGCGAGAGATGTGAGGAAAAGAATTTAGTACTAAACTGGGAAAAATGTCACTTCATGGTGAAACAAGGTATTGTTCTTGGCCACATTATTTCTAGCAATGGTATTGAGGTTGACAAAGCCAAGGTTGATCTTATCTCCAATCTTCCACCTCAAAATCGATTGAAAGAAGTAAGATCTTTCCGGGGCATCTTGGTTTTATAGACGTTTCATTCAAGATTTTAGTAAAATCTCTAGACCATATGCAATTTACTTGTTAAGGATGTACCTTTTATTTTTAATGATTCATGCTTAGAGGCTTTTGAACATCTTAAGAAAGTCTTGACCACTTGCACTGTTATTCGACCACCGATTGGACTTTGCCTTTCGAACTTATGTGTGATGCATCCGATTATCTTTGTAGGAGGAGCGATCTTAGGACGAGAGATTAGATCGGTTACATTACATTGTTTACTATGCTAGTAGAACTCTTAATGATGCACAATTAAATTATTCTACTACGAGAGAAAGAAATGCTAGCGTAGTAATTGCTTTAGATAAATTTCGATCTTATCTTGTAGGGTGTAAAGTTATTATCTTTTCGACCATGCTTTGCCTCAAATATCTTCTAACTAAGAAAGATGCTAAACCTAGATTGATTAGGTGGGTCTTGCTTTTGCAAGAATTTGACATTGAATTTAGGGACAAAAAGGGGTCTGAAAATGTTGTGGCTGACCACTTATCTCGAATTGTGCTTGACTCTGTGCAGGATAAATTACCATTAAATGAGTTGTTTCCAGATGAACAACTCATGAATATTGACGTTGTGCCTTGGTTTGCTGATATTGTTAATTATCTTGTTACAGGCAAACTTCCAGACCATTGGACTAAACAGGATAGAACTAAGTTTCTGGCTGAAGTGAGGAATTTCTTTTGGGACGATCCCTACTTGTTTAAATATCAGTCTTTGATCAAATTATAAGGAGATGCGTCCCCGAAAAGTGAATTCCACGGTGTTATGTCATTCATCATGACCACGCGTGTGGAGGTCATTTCGATGCTAAAAGACTACCTCCAAAATTTTGCAATGTGGTTTTCTTGGCCCACTCTCTTCGTGACACTCATATTTTTGTTCTTCATGTGATAGGTGTCAACGCATGGGAAGCATTTCAAAAAGAAACATGATGCCGCTTAATCCTATTCTCGTAGTTGAACTTTTTGATGTCTGGGGGATTGATTTCATGGGACCTTTTCCTCCATCTTTTGGTTATCTTTACATATTAGTTGGGGTCGATTATGTTTCTAAGTGGGTCGAGGCAATTCCTTGTAGGACCAATGATCACAAAAGCGTAGTGGCATTTTTGAAAAGCAATATTTTCTCTCGCTTTGGCACTCCACGAGCCATTATCAGTGATGGGGGATCTCACTTTTGCAATAAACATTTTCAAACCCTTCTAGCAAAATACTCCATCACACATAAAGTGGCCACCCCATATCATCCACAGACTAGTGGTCAGGTTGAGGTCTCAAATCGTGAAATCAAGCATATTTTAGAGAAAACAGTTCGACCTGATAGAAAAGATTGGTCTTTACGACTCACTGATGCTTTATGGGCATATAGGACAGCTTTTAAAACACCCATTGGGATGTCTCCTTATAGATTGGTGTATGGAAAGCTGTCACCTTCCTATTGAGTTAGAACATCGTGCTTATTGGGCCATTAAGAAATTCAATTTTGATATGCGGGAAGTAGGGTCAAAAGGAAATTGCGGTGTAGTGACCTTGAAGAAATTGAAACGATGCTTATGAGAATGCTAAGATTTACAAGCACAAAATGAAGGTCTTTCATGACAAGCACATAGTCGAAAAATCATTCATCCAGTCGAAAAGTACTTTTATATAATTCTACTTTGCATTTATTTCCGAAAAAACTACACTCCGGATGGTCGTCCCTTTTATTGTTCGCATTGTTTATCCCCATGGAGTCGTTGAGGTTGAAAACCCAACAAATGGTGATATTTTTAAGGTTAATGGCCAACGTTTAAAACCATACTTGAGTTTCACTCTCGCGAGGGGAGGAAGAAATTAATTTGGGTGATCCTGCCCTTCTTTCTTGAAAATCGTTTTATTAAAAAAAAAAAAAAAAAAAAAAAAACCAATTTTGCTTTCGTTGTTTTTGTTTGTTGTTTTCTCTGTTTTTTCTTTTAGGATTGCTTTTGTGCACTGATCCTGCGGTGTCCACGGTGTTCCACATCTTCGACTGCCGGATGCTTCTTCTCCACTTCTATCCACAGGGAGTAATCGATCTTTTCTCTCCTACTCATGCTTTTTATGTTATTCTTACATTGGGGACGATGTAAGGTTTTTGTTTGGGGGTGGGTTATAAAATATCATGTTACTTAAGAACTTTCGATTTGCTTATCATTCTGGTCTGTATAACTGAAATAGTTTTAAAACAAAAAAATATCATGTTACTTAAGAACTTCCGATTTGTTTATCATTCGTCTCAGATAATCGAAATAGTTTTAAAACAAAAAAAATAAAATAATAAAATATAATTTGTCTGGTTGCTGTTGAATATTCTACCGCCAATGATCATATCTGTTCAAATTGAGCACATTTTTAGTCGACTATTAGACAACACTTGAACTCATTCTTTTATCTGATTACTTATCTATGTTAGACCTGATTAAGAAAGCACATGGCCACTTTGACTTATCGTTTATTGGAGACATGACTTGCGTGTTTGTGTTGATATTATTGATAGTATCATGATGAAACATTACGTTCCTACATTCTTAGAGCTAGTGACTAAACCGTTTTGAGAACAGTTTGGGAGTGTTAAAGTTACTACTTTTGTTCTAAGACTTTTGATGGTTTGGGTTTTCTAGGTCTCATCTTTGGTTGAATGGGTTATAGTCAAGGAATCAATCGAGCACTATTTGCGGTGATAAAAATTAAATGAAATATCCGACTCGAGCAATTAAGCTGTAAGGGTATCTTAAAACACAGTGCCCTATGGTCATCCGACTTGGGAGTCATCGACCCCAAAGCTCGCTACATGAGTCCCAGTATCAAAAAAAAAAAAAAAAAAAAAAAAAAAAGAAAAGAAAAGAGAGCGACATTTATAAATTTACATCTTCACTCCTCTATTAGCTTTGTGGGACTCGAGCAATTAAGTCTGCTAGGGTTTTTCAAACTGGTGCCCTATGGTCATCGACTTGGGAGTCATCGACCCAAAGCTCGCTACAAGGGTCACACAGAAAAGCTAGTGAAAGAGAAGTATTGCAGGATGTAAGGCTGCTAATGTGAGTTAAATAAAAAAAAAAAGAAGTGCTCGGGAAGGATTGCTAGATTAGAACCTTAGAGATCAAGATGAGAATTTAGAAACCTCTCACCATCCTAATTCTCAGAATACAAGTGCTAAGTTTTACCACTTTCGTTGAAAAGAAAGAGCATTGTGATGATCCATAGAAACCAACTTCGCTAGAACACCTCGGGATTTGAGAGAAAAGCTTTAGAAGTGTGATAACTTACGAGAGGTGTAAGGAATAAATGACTACAAAGGGTTCGGGATTGCTAAAATGTCAACAACACAATATTGGTCATGGTCTAATACATGCATAAGTTCAATGTTTGGCTATTCACACACTCACACAAGGTCGAGCATCAGATAAGTCAAAATTTTTGTGTTGTTGTTTGATATCCTTCTAAAAGTGTTGCTTTATTTTCGAACTTGAGGCATATGGTAAGGAATTTAACATTGACAGATTTTCGTGGAATCAATTAGCTTAGTTGAAATCTATTTTAGTTTTGTTTTTGTTCGAGGACGAACAAAGGTTTAGTTTGGGGGTGTTTGATAAGTGCGTTTTATGCACTTATTTTGGCATTTGAATTAATCTTTTATGTCGTCATATAGTTGATTTTCTACTTATCTAGTATATTATTGTTCTATTTCAGTTTTGGACGCGTTTGTGAACAATTGGAGAAGAATGGACGAAAAGAGCAATAATTTGGCGAAATCGACGAGTTTTCTTGGGATATTTTGTGGCACATTGGAGCAATATAAATATGAGATACATTCTCATAATGAGGGTGGGATTTTGGAGAGCAAATCAAGAGAAGACGGAAGAGAAGAAGGAAGAGATCAAGAGAACAAGACTCCTCTACTATCAAGACTTCTTGAAGATTTCTTCTCCTTGAATCCATGCCGGGTTTTATCATTTATTGTTTTCTAGTTTAATCATGTTCTTCTAGTTTTCTTTAGCCAAGGTAGATGATGAAACCTTGTCTTGATTTAGTGACTATTTAATTATTCGTTAATTCCTTCTTAAGAGCTTTAACGTTTATGGCTTGTTCTTGACTAAATTAATTAAATATGATTTCTTTCATCTTAAATATCATGTATTTTTGATAGTTAGATGTTGATTTAATTAATCCATGCTTGGTGATATAAACATGTCTATCAACTGCTTTTGATTTTTCGTCATCTTCTATTCGAATTGGGATACATAGAATGCTTAGAACTTCTTTGATTCTTTGTTTTCTTTCAATTGAGCTTGATACGAGAAACGCTTAAGTGGCTTATGTTTGAAGCATAAGGGGAGCCTATATTTGATATTCTTCTTCTGGACTTGATTGATAAATCTTTAGGGACGACAATAGATTGATTTCGGGTTGTCGTACGTGTTTTTCTTGGGAATTAATGAATGATTGGATAATTGCTAAATTAGACAATGGTGGATTCTGAAACCTTGGTGTTTTTACACAACTTGAATTCTCAATTCATTTATTAGCTTATTTCTTAAGTCTTTTAGTTAAACAATTTCAACAACAAATCTTCTCAACTCAACTAGCCTAGAATAACAGTTAATTCGGATTAAATTACACCTTCCTCATAGCAGTCTCTGTGGGATCGACCTCGTTTTTACCTATCTATATTCCACTAGATTCGTACACTTGCGAGTTAATTAAAATTTGACATCAATAAGTTATTTCATCTTTAAGGTAGTCTTTGTCAATTAAGTTATTTCTTAATCTAATACTCTTCATAAGGCCTGTAAAAGAGGCCCATACCTAGGTTTCTGGGTACTCTTGAATGATTTGACAAATGAATTTATATCTTCTCTCGTAGATTACTTTTTAGAGTATGTAGATTAGATTTTGTCCTTCATTAGAGCTCCTTGCAGTTTTGTACCATTGGAATTTCAAACTCATACTATATTTAGTTGGATTAGTGTAGGCAATCTCTAGTTTAAGAAATGGTATAAGAATATCATGTTAACACTAAGGTTATGCATTAAAAGAGACTTGGTAAGAAAAAAACCCAAAAAATGATAAAGAATATACAAATGGGCGCAGAGAGAGAGAGAGAGAGACTTAGTGTGCTTGCATTTGTAGAATCGGAAGGATGCACACGAAAACTTGTTTGTTTTCTCTCTATATTGGTAGGAGGTAGGGTGTGTTGTAAGGAAATGTGTTTTTTCAACAATAGTCTAGCTCGGTTAAAAATTATCTTATTTTATCATCATTTGTAGCGGTTCATATGGTCTGCTATGCATTTTGTTCTGCTCAAGTTCCAATTTGATCAAATAAAGAATAAATAAGTTGTTGATGATGGGCGTAATCAAATACACAATTGCATGAACTTTAAACGTTGCCTCGACTATATTTTGATTTTCTTAATGAATTCCCAATAGATTATAACCTTAGGTGTTTCTTGATTTATACAGGGACAAGAAACATTTGATCTAGATAGTGGTTCCCAATGTCCATTTTTTTATGACCTGCATATGGATTTCACCGCAAGGGAAAATAATATGTAGCAATTTCAGCACGACTATAAGTCTGGTTTGACAAAAGAAATGAATAGGCTTAAAACAATTATCAAAGATCAATTGTTGGATAAACTCTCAGAAGAAGAGGATGATGACGGCGAGACTGATACGGAGATTGATAGAAAAGAAATTGTTGCACCAAAAGGAAATGTCGGGAAAGAAAAGCGACAAAGAACAGGACAATCATCACCACGTTTGAGAAATACAAATGTGAACAATAATGATAGCGTTCTTGGTGTGCTTCAGGAGATATTGCGGGATTTTTCTCGTCACCAACATACAATTGATATAAAGTGGAGTGAGTCCCTGGGAACAAATGTCCAAGAGAGGGAGCTTTTCGAATAAGTATGGAGTCAAATGATGAAAAAACTTGAAAGAGAGAGGATAATGATGGAACACGCTCGGGATAGATAGAAGAACAAAGGAGGATGAAAGAAGAGAGCCGGGCTCAGAATAGGGATGCCCTGTTGACAACACTTCTAAATGAACTCATCCATGAAGACAATCTTTGAGATGTGTTGGGACAAAGGTTGTCTAATTTGATCTTTTCAAATACATTTTCTAGTTTCATGGTATACATAGATATAATGAGACACAATTGCTTAGGTGGTTGATATGAGAAGTCATCACAAGTGAAATGGAAAATGATAATTGCTTAGTATCTTTTTTATTTGGTTATTTTGACTTAACAAAGAGTTTTTATGGTTAGAAAACATATACTTTCTTGTTTTTCAAAAACACAACACTCAGTAATGGCTGGTGAAGTGTAGGATTTTTCTTAAATGTAATTTTTTTTTCAATCTTAAATATAAATAGTTTACATAATCTTGCTTCATTGAAGGTTTCCATATATGTTTCGAGGGTAAATGAGGTTGTTTTTACTTTGAACAACGGTAGTCAATGTTATAGTTATGATGTAATTTCAAGAGTATTTCAATCTTGAAGGTTGTTTCATTTTATCTAATAGCTTGTGCTAGCAAAAAAAATGTGAGTACTGTATGAAGAAAAAATAGTTAAATCAATGTCAAATTCTTGTTCATTGCACAATCCAGTCTAGTCTAAAATGTTTACCAAGCATGTTCTAAAAGTATATGTGTGCACACTTGATTGTGTTTTTTTGCTGTTGGTCGACTCTCTTCACCACGAAAACTTTGGGCTATGTTAAATAATATGTCAAATGTGAATCTTAGTTGTGCACTCATAAACCAATCATGTATTGGTAGAATAGCACATGAATAAAATTCCGTGTCTGCTAATTTTAGAATCCATTGGACAAAGTTACATTTAATGCTAAACCAAGAACTTGGCTATAGTACTCAAAAAGTGTTATTATTTGATAGACTTCCACGACACTTTGAGAATCAATAAGTCACCAAGAAGCATGGGCATTCCAATTATATTGAACAAAACACAAAATTCTACTCCTCTCACGTAGTCATCGATTAGGGCGTGCTTGTTATACAGTAGTAGACCAAGAATTTGAATTTCTTTAAACATCTCGAGTGTGGTCTAGAAACATATCATTATTGTATGCCATAAAACAATTTTGTATGGAAGCAAAAGAGGACTAACACAAAGTCAACATATCAGAGAAACTCTCATTTTCATTCATATCTTTTGGTTAAAATTACATATTTCTAGCATTTGTTTGGTTTTGCTTAAAAATTGATAAAAATTCGAGTCAAAGTTAATAATTAATTTTAACCATATATATCATGAGACCCACAATTTTTATTAACTTTTCAACCACATATTTCATCAACTTTTATCAAAATATGCTAAAATGTTGATTTTTAACAAAATCGAGTTGCCTAGAGGCTTTTCTTATGGATGCTTAGATGCACAGTGGTTATCGAGATGCTTATCACTTGCAAACTGTACTTGAAAACCCGAATTGTAGGTTAGGTAACTTCAATTTGCAACAACATTAGTAGATAATAAAGAGCATGGCTCTAGAGAATTTTGTAAGACAACATAACTGCTGCATTTCAAATTTAGCCCATGTTTCTGAAAGCTTAAATTATAATTTAAGTTGGTCAAAATTGTCAAATATATTTTTTATCCACATATTTTGTAGGACTTAAAACTAACGACCTACTTATTATCTACACATTCAATATGACACACAACTTATAAGTACTTAAAAAATATTTTCGGCACTATTAAACATGCGCTTAAAATGTTGTTTGTTTGTTGCCATCAAACTCCTCGACAAAATACAAATCTACATTGCATCCATAAATGAGAATAAACCATCAAACCAAAGTAAACATAAAGTGCAAACGATATATGATACCATCCAACAAAATCTCAAATAGTTTTTTCAACGAAGAATTTATTTTTCGACCAGTTTAATTGCAAATAAAGGTGATTATGCAAACTATTATACATACATTCTTCATCAATATTTACTCATTTGGAAACACATCTAATTGACAGAAACCATGACTTGAAGGATCATATCCTTATGAACAACGTGCGAAAAATGGAAGCTATCATGTAAAATTGAAACAAGAAAACTTTCACATAAAAGCAAAATCAAATCACAATTCAAAGAAAAGACTTAAACTAGAAAGCAAGAAAATATGCTTAATAGCTTCTAGAAATGTGAAGCATCATCAATTGCATCTATACGTTTGTATCTGTGACGAAGAGAATGAAGATAAAATCTAGAAGCCTACTGCAGACAAAATGAAGGTTATCATTTCTGCTCCAACATATAAACTAGTATACTGCTTATCGGTGGAATCTGATCGTAAATGGAGATTGATAGAAGTTTGTGGGTGAATGGTGGCGAATAATGAGGAGAAACAAGGTTGAGAATGAAAGATTTGGTCCATTTGGAGAACAATAGTGAAGAGAAAGAGAATTGAGAAGGAGAGATTTGAGGAAATTGAGAATTTTTTTTTTAGAAGGTGAAGACAAATGTATATCACATTTTTTTTTTTGTTAGTGGGGATGAAAACCTCATTTACGAGGGGTGATAAGATAACAATTTGGATTGTAGGCTTATCCAGGAGGGGAGAAATCTCTCATAGTTTGCGCGAAACCATAGAGATTTTTTCCCTAGTTTCACGTTCGAACCCAAACTCCAACGCTAGCCCCCAGTTTTGGATCCATCCAAAATTGATGGTTGGGAAGAGGAGGGAGAGAAGAAATCCTCCCGGTTGGAGACATGTGTGGTGGAGAAGAAGCTTTTTCCCTTTTTTTTTCCTTTCTTTTTTTAATTTTCTGAAATAATTGAACGTGAAGAGACCATTTTGCGCTTTGTTAAATTGATCAAATTTAGGTTATGAGTTTGACTTTTGATCAACTAACAAATATTTGGTCGAAATCTATCCAAGCTCTAAAGGTTCTTTCGGCTCATATAAACTAAGGGATATATGTGTTACGACTAGAAGGTTTGAGACCTAACGATACATTTTATTATTATTTTAAGTGAAGATATCTGAAATATAAAAAGTTCAAGATTTATTTGTACTTTTAAAAAGGTTAAAGACTACTATTGCAATTTTTTCATTTTATTTTTTTGCCATTTTAGTTTATTTAAGTTAATGGCAAAAATCGTCAAAACAGATCATTTACTTGAATTACTGAAAGGTTGAGGATGATACATGAGATTAAAATTGAATGGGGACAAAACTGAATGAGGACAAAATTATTACAAACTTGAAAAGATGGGACTGTGAATGTAATTTACTCTTAAAATGCAACTTTTTTCACTTCTATAAAAAGTACATTGCCATACACGGTTAATTTCACTAATTGTCACTAAAGTTATTGCTAAATTTCAAATTGGTCATTATAGTTATTAATTGTTACTCAACTGGTAAATCTAAGGAAAAATTGTAGTTTGTGTCCCCAACATTTACTATTTTTCGCACTTCTGTCACTACTCTTTATTTCTTGACAATTTTATTTTTAACCTTTCATTTTTGACGCCTTGAGCCCCTAATAATAATTTATAAAGTGTTAAACGATGAATTTGCCCATAAGTTTAAATAAAATAAAAATATATAAATAAAAATGAAGAAAATGTTAAAAATAAAAAAAGATAAAATAAAAATTGACCATTCTTACTCATCCAAACACACATCATGTGTGGTAGTGCTGAAATTATAAGTTGTTAGTGAATGTGTGGATAAAGAGTGGGTTGTAAGTTGTGAGTCCTATGAAATGTGTAGACAAAAAATATATTTGACCAACTGAAATTATAATTTAAGCAACCTCAAACTTAGTCTTAGATACGTTTGCTGAAGAAGACAACGTGGGATTTGGTGATGAATGAAGGTGAATTAATTTTATTTTCTTTATATATTTTTTAGTTGTTCTTCTTTTATTATTATATTTCATTTTTATACGAATTTAAGAGTAAATTTGTTTTCTAAACTCTCACTTCATATAATTTTTTGACATAATTGTCAGTAAGGACTAAAGATGCTAACAAATTAAATGTTGGACATAAGATTGTCAAAATATAAAAATTCAAGACAATAGTACTGAAGTGGGTAAAGATGAGAATGACAATTGCAATTTTCTTTAAATTAAACGTATAGCCTAAATGATTATTTTTAAAATTTAGTGACTATTTATAAAATCTAGAGCAATTCAATGATTAAGATAAGAAAAATATTTTAATAATCAATTTAAAATTTTACATAAATTTCAGTGACAATTAATAAAATTAATCCTAGCCATTCATGTATATTTGCCCTAAACATTCCACGGAAGAAAGATATATGAATTTTAGGTGAAGAAATTCTAGAAGTACTAGTAACTTGAAATTTGTTGTTTACTTGCTTTTGCAAAACAAAAAAATATGAACAAGCTATATTTTGCCGTTGAAATTCATAAGACGATTTTACCCTCGTCCCCTCAGCCGTCCAGCGCGATTAAAGTAGTCAATTCCTCGCGCTTATCCCTCTTCCTGTGTGCCGCTCTACTTCCATCCCCTTTTCACACGAGTGGCACAGCAGGTGTCGGTCGCACGTGCCACTCCCATTCTATTATCATTGGCCATTGGCTTGCTGAAACCCCACTCTCTGTCTCTCTCTTTCTCTCTCTAAATTCTTCACTCAAATCCAACAACACTCCACTCTGATTCACCATTCACACACACACTTATACAATATATCTCTAGAGAGATAAGGAGGGGTCTTTAATTTTGTTTCCACATCACAACTTTACAGCTCAACACTCGATTTCTTTTTTTCTCTATCACTCTCATAGCCGAGCTGAAATTATACGGATCAAATCTACCACCGCTACTGTCACCGCCAGCGCCGGTACTTTTTACTTAGTTAATTTTTAGTAAAAAAATTTCTTTACATTATTAATTTTCATTATGTCCTTAATAGTATGAAAATAAACCAAAATTTCCTTTTTCGTGTTATGTGACATGGGAATTTAGCTGTTTCTGAGCGCAATTATGAAGTTAAAGTTGTTCTCAGCTGTTTGTACTATGTGCTTTGCATGTTGTACAATTGATTGAACTTGTGATTTTGGTGTTTCTGGTGGAATTGGGCGGAAATATTGACAAGTTTTTATCCACTTTTTGTGAACAGGTTACAAAATAAAACTGATTCGATTAATGTATTATTTTTCTACAACTTACCATATGCACATCGTTTTTTATTTGCCGTTACTATTTTTGTCTATGTATCTTATTTAGGCAATGAGTCGCTACCTGTAATTTATTGTTACCATGGTCAATTACTCTAGTAGCAATGTAGTCATATGGCCTATAGCCTCAACTAGTAACCCATTATGAAAATGTGGAGGAAGTAATAAAATTGGATGCAAAAGGTCTATTAGTAACAAGGGCTGGTGTCGTGAGTTCTAATTCTTGTAACTGCCATTAACATTTTTGAGACTCTCAAAATTGGTAATACCGAGAGCTATTAAAAACTTTGAATAAGAGAGATAAGAGATACAATGGGTTTTGCTATTAGGAACATAAAAATTGAAAGAATCAATCAATCAAATAGTTGGGGTTTCAATCTTCAAAAGCCTGTAATTGTGGC
This sequence comes from Forsythia suspensa, assembly GCA_023638005.1. NCBI lineage: Eukaryota > Viridiplantae > Streptophyta > Magnoliopsida > Lamiales > Oleaceae > Forsythia > Forsythia suspensa. Next base: position 38,091,001 of record CM042676.1, read on the forward strand.
AACTTTTTTTATTCATCCATAGTTTGCAAAAGTATTTTTATCCTAATTTTGCATATTATGCATCATTGAAAGTATACTGTATTGGCAATGGTAGTGTTATCTTGCCCGCTACCTGATGTCACTGTGATAGTAAAGAGAAGAAAAGGGGGAAAAGTGGGAAAAAGGCTGCCTATTCACATGTTTGTCTTTTGGTGTCACATGGAACTAACCCGGGGATATGATCTAACTTGTTTCTTTAGCTAGGAGATTGTTCATCGCAAGGTGACGTTTGGAAAAGGGTATGCCAAAATCTAATGGATAATTGGCTAACCTACCATCTCCCTTTTTTCCCTCTCTAATTGTGATGGCTATTATTTTCATTTATCTTGTTATATTCCAATTTTAATTTCTGGGGAAGCTAGTCTTGATAGCTGAATGGGCTTGTGCATAAATTGTCAACACATAATAATACTTTATAGAAGCTGGGAGACTCTCAATGCATTGTAGGGGGGGTGGATTTTGGGTGTTACACTGAATATATATAAAGATGAGTAGTTATTTTGCCCTCTAGAAAGGAGAAGGAAATCTGGAGTGGCAATAAGTGTCAATTCAAGGATTGTATTTTCAATCTAAGTTAACCAGTATAATCATAATTGAAGTGTCACCAGAGTGAATGTGTCAGTTTTGTTATATGGAAAGAGAATTGGGAAAGATGCACGTCTATAAGTGAGAAATTAAGTACAGTATTATCCTAAATTCACAAATGGGATATGCTTCTTTTGGCTTTGAAGAGTTCCCATGTTGGCAGAGAAAGTTAAATGAAGCTACCATGGCCAGCTGAATTTTATATCAGAATTCTTCTCCATGAACGGACAATTTTCTATGACAACAAAAATGTATAAAATTTGGTTTTGTTGATGCAAGGTGTTGACTTTGGTGCATGCTTTCATGGGAAGGATAATAAAATGAGAAACAAAGACAAACAAAAAGATTCCATTGAGAATCAGTATGTGCATGATTTAAAGATAAAATGATGGAAATCATATTAAACGATTTGGTATTTAAGCAAGCATGGACACTGTCTTGAGTCGCACACGAGTTGACATGGACAAGTTAAAATTAGGACAGAGAATTCATATGAACATATTCAGAATTAACTTAATGTGTGTGTATGTGTCTGTAAAACTTAAATAATACGTTAGTCTAAAATCTCATCCATCTTCATTGCTTTTATCTTTTCTCAATGCCTTCTCAGTGAAATCTTTAGCATTTAATACTTGGATTATATAAATACTTAGACATATTTACATGTTAGATTTACTGCTTTGCTTGCTTTTGAAGCGACCAATAAGTGTGTGACTGGTGTTGGAGAAGTGTGAAATGAACATTTTAATGGTGGAAATGGCCAAAGGAGCAAACATGTGTCTTAAAAGTATTGAGACCAGCAGATTCCAGTGCATGATTGACACACACTGCCTTCTTGGACGTTTCTATTTCATAGGATTTATTGAATGATTTGTAGTTTGACATACAACTGGAAAGGAGTTGCATGGTTCAAGTTGAGTTGCTCCCAAGTGAAAATGTGGTCAAAATGGTTTAATGCTTTATGAAGGGCACAGTGTCTCAGATTTTCCGTTATGAGTCTGTTGCTAGAAAGAAAGGAGACTGTACGTTGACAGTTTTAAGGAGTTAGGTTCATGGGTTATCAAGTGGAATTTTACCTTACTAAAGTAGTTTAATATGATGTTTGAGTTTCAATGTTAATCATGATAACAATTTTGTTCTATGTCATAGGTTCTCCTGAAAGTTTTATGTTATCTAGAAGCACTAGCCTGGCTGATAAAGTTTGTTGCTGTTTGTTAAGTTCTGTCAATTACAAGGAGAATACTCAATCTCCTACACCAACATTTTTGGATGCAAATTTTGGTCCTACTGTCATTTCATGTGCCATGCTAAACAACAACAACAAAAAACAATCATTTTTCCCGATAAATTTGGGTGTCTATGTGAATCCTTTTCTGCCAGGTCTTCAGTTCATTGCATTCCAATGAAATGTTTATTAAGATTCATTTGATAAGATTTACTGAGTTTTACATTTGGCTGTTAACCTACCTCAATCTTCCTCCTTTTGCCCGGACTTGGTACTGGCTATGAAAAATCTTGTCATACTAAGGCCGTCTCCAACCCATATTTTCAAATTGGTGCAACTTTTACACTAAAATAGTGCAATTCTCACACCAAATCCATTTGTGATCTCCAACCCATTACTTCAAATTTTGCACCAAATGAATAGTGTATATTCTCATCTATTTATATTTTTAATTTTTAACAATAATTTATTTCAAAAATTATTTAATTATAAAGTATATTTATATTAAATGTATAAATTTAAAATAAATTAATTTACACGAAATTATTGCATTTATTAAGACAATAAAAATGGCACAATACTCAAAATTACAATTAAAAAAAAATATTGAACATAAAATAAAAATTAAAAATAAAAAACATTTAACATAAAAATAAAAATAAAAAAAATAAAATGGACAGAATTAAATATCCAAAAAACAAACTTAAAATAAGGTGCAGCTTGACAAAATTGCCATCCACCTCACATTTACACAACTTGAGGGCAAAACTGGAATTAATGTTCACACTATCTTCAACTTCAAATGATCTGGCGCAGCACTGTTCACAACACCAAATTGGCGCACAGATTTGGCGCTAGGTTGGAGAGATTTCACACTCCATTTTGGAGTTTTCACTCCAAAATGGCGCTGGGTTGGAGATGCCCTAAGAATTCTAAGCAAATTTATGCTTTGTAGAGTGCTAATTGTGTTTGCATTACTAGAACTTGATAGTCCTATGTCATGACTTAAATCATTATTCATTAATACTGCATGTCCATTGCCACTTTTTTTCTGAAATTTCTTCAAGTGTTTGTAAAAAATAGATGTGAAGTTAATTACTGTAGTTTTGAAGTTATTCTTATTTTAATTATGTATATTCAACAATATTAATTTTGTTTCTTAGGGTCCTTTTCTTATCTTTCTTACAGCGGCCAATTTATGGCTCCATCAACTTGATAACTGCATGTCCACGGGAACCCTTGCACAGCTCTGCTCTTCTGATGTTTTGTGGTAACCTTAATATGCCCGACCAGCGCCAAAATGGGCAGCTTCTCTTGAATTTCTACCAACCATTGGTTTTGTGCATCGTACTGCTTCACAGTATAACAAAAGAAATCAAGGCTCTCAGTCCTGATGGTATATTGGTTTATTTTTGTTCAAGTCCTGTTTCCATTTGGCATTGTGTTTAATATTTTATATTAAACTCCTATTTTCATTTGGTACTATATCAAATATCACAGTAAAATATTTTTAATTCAACTCCCTTTTTCAATTGGCACGAGTATCCATGTGATTGACAAAGTAGACCTCCTAAATATTTTCACACTGATATTCATTTTCAACTTTGACCAAATATTATATTTATGTTATGCAATCATTATGATGTATGAGCCACATTCTAATGTGTCTACTTGTTAAACTTGTCTCCCTTGAAGTAGATTAAGCTTCTAGTTGTTATATAGCCTGGTCAGATCTTACCATTCATACAATTTGTGTTCAAATTTTGTATTTTATTTAACATTTCGCACAATGGAAGGTCACGGAATCTTGAAATATTATTGTTATAATTAGTGGCATAGCCTGCACAAAATAGCAAAGGAAATGGGAATGCTCAATTTCTGTAGGCTGTTTTATCCTGTTAGCACTATCGTTTAAGTAGGAATTTTTAGATTTGATTTGTGATTTGCAGGTCAAGCTCTAGTTAACTTTAGGACAGCCATCATTAGTTCAGACGGTATCCTGCTACAGTGGAGACCAGAGGATCCTGATCCATGTGGGTGGAAGGGAGTAAACTGCGAACCCAAGACAAAGAGAGTTACAGCCTTGTGAGTTCCATGACAATTTAAGATTCTTTAAGTATTATTTAGATTTATGAAGTTCAAAAGACCAAGAGAATACAATAAATACTTTTTTCTGAGTTGTTCCTTTTTCTTTTCCCTCCATGTCGAATATAATGGCTTCATTTCGTTTGCAACAATATGTATTTGGTTTCAATTACCAAAAAACAGACGTTTCATTTCATTAATTCTCTAAATTACCTCAATAAAATTATTTCTTTGTGTAGTTCTCGTTCATTCTGAGCTCACACCAATTGGCAAAGACACAGTCCCATATCTTAGTTTATGCCAAGCATCAAGAAACTAAATAGAGAACTACACAAAATACTCCACTTTTCAACTCCGAAATAAGTTGTTGTGCCAAGTCCAACCAAGACTTTCAGTTTGGGACAGACGAAGAGAGTAATTATTGCTCGGGGATTGACCAGACATAAAAATTTTATATGAATCCAAAATTTTGCTTTTTTCCATTGATTATTAGGAGTCACATAATCCTGGTCATTCGGTATCTACATCACCACAAAATGCAGCTTTAGCTTGAGCACTGATACTACAACCAATTTTTATAAAAGAAATTTGAAAGTAATTTTTCATCAAAATTGCAGATGGTGGTTCTATTTTAAGCAATGATTCTCTTTCTTCTCCTCTCTTCTTTCCTTAAATATGCTACAAGTATCCTTCTCTCTTTACTTTCTTTTAATTTTAAATTGAATTTTTTGTTGAGTTTTTGGTAGTGAACATTGCATTCATTCATGCTATGGATACATGATTACACTCTTAATTTATTGTACAGTCGATAATGCATAAATTTATTGCTAAACGTTATCGGTATCATCAATTGTCCAGGAGCCTTCCGAACCACAAGTTGAGTGGCTCCATATCACCGGATATTGGGAAGCTAGATAGTCTGCAATTTCTGTATGTCTCATTTGCTTCTTCTTTTTCTTCTTTCACATCGTATTACTACAACTACCACTGATAATAAGATGAACTAAATGTGTCTAGAGCTCTTCATGACAACAACTTATATGGGGCAATCCCTCCTGAACTGGGGAACTGTACACAGTTGGAATCAATGTAAGTAGAGCTAGCAGTTCTTGCTTCTGAAGTTTATGCTATTTTCGACATTGCTGGAAGCTCAATTTTAATAATTTTAATCCTGAAAACATAGTCCACAACGCGCTTATGTTACTGGATATTTAACTGATGATCTTAAACTTAATTATTTTAACAATTTGCTCCTCTCTACTAAATGACCTGCATCGCAGTGCTGGCTGCAGTTATTTTAAAAATTCACAGCTTTGGTTAACTTTAATAATGAAGTCTAAATTAGTACAATATTGTAGTTGGTGAGCAGTGTGATAATATAATGTCTAATAGGTTGTGTTTGTCTCAATGTTGCCCGTGCCTCGTCCATTCACAAAACAAAAGCTAGGGAAACTGATTTAATTTCTCAAACAATGTCCTAACATTGAGCACTTTGAGTCCGATGTATTTTGGCAGAATGACCAGAGGCTTGGCTGTTTTCTTTGACTCAAGAAGCTAATTGAGTGTTGACAGGATAAGCTGAAAAAGGAGGATCCACAATTTCAATCTTTTCTCTTCACCATCATTGTTGACCTTTTTTATTTTTTAGTTTTGAAGTTTTTTGGGTCAAGTGAAACATTCTGGATTTTCTTTTTAAACAGATTTTTGCAGGGTAACTACTTAAGTGGATTGATTCCCAGTGAATTGGGAAACCTATCTCAGCTTGAGAGTTTGTAAGTAATTTCTGAAATTGCTTACTTGTTAGTGTTTTGTATTCTTAATCTTAGCTTTCTGAGCTCTATCGACCAGAGGTTTAATTTCCTGTGATAATAACATAAAGCTCTCATGTGCTGCCAAATGAGCTAGGCTCTATGCCTCTATGTGAAAGCCCTTGGCAGATTTCTTCCCAATTAGTTTGCTTTGTACCGTGGAATATCAAAAGGGAGGAAGTTACCTTCTCCAGTGATTAGACAGTATTTGGATCACCCTGAATAAACACTTTTGCATGATGTTGCAACTGGTGGAAGAAATATTTTTCTTTCCAGTCATTGAACAGGACTGAGAGCAGTCGGATGCTACTTTATTAAAGAGTAATTTAAATCTGGATGGTGGACCAAAAGGAGCACATTAATAATAATTGGTGACATAGGTCAAAATATAACAACTATATATATTACTAAGTGAATTGTCAATAAGATGCAGAATAAAAAGAAAGAAGGAATGCTTGAAGATGAACAAAAAATCTCTGGCAAGTATGCCTTCCCTAAAATGTTTTTCGAGTTTGTTCAAGCTAAGCAAAGTTAGTAAACGTAGACTTCCTCCCCCATATCCTTTTTTTCTTTTCCTATTTCCTTTCTCCTTTTGGTTTTAGCGTTACTTGAGAAGATCATGTTTATTGATTATCTAAGAACCAAGGTTCTTGATTATTTATTTGTCGAGACTGATAAGAAATTGTTGGTACTTACTGCATAGTTTTGATTCTTTTGAATCTCTATCTGCATGGTACGTGGCCTGGTTATCTTGAATGATAGGTGGTGAGAAATTTGTCATACACACAAATATACATGCTTAAATGATAACAGAGTTTTCTCGAGGTTAATTATTTATTTTTCTCCTGATTTTTGCGCTTGCAGGGACCTATCAAGCAACTCTCTCAGTGGAAACATTCCTGCTTCACTTGGGAAATTAAGCAAGCTTTCGAGTTTGTGAGTTCCTTAATAATTTCTAAGTTACATTAGTCTTAGATGGTTTTCTTTGGTATAATACTTATTGTTGCTCTCTTAAAATGTTTGAAGCAACGTCTCAACAAATTTTCTGGTGGGAGCAATACCATCTGATGGCGTACTTGCCAACTTTCGTAATGATTCGTAAGTACTAAATTTTTAGTAATTTTGCAGTTAGTGGTCTAAAGTGTCAATATGCTTTGTGATCTTTATTGTAAGCTAAATTTGTCTGTAGTTTTGCCATATTTCTTGTTAGCCTGGATTATGCCTTGTTACATGCTACCAATCCTAGTTTGATTTGATTAGATTTTATATTAATTGTATTGTTTCTGGTTGTTTATGCTAATTGTTTGCCACTTAGTAATTGTTCTTCCTTTTGATGAATTGAACTATGATTACACCGCCTTTAATGTGACAACAAAAAGATGAAAAGAAGAGAAAGCTGAAAACTTTCTTCGTCTTGTTTGCATTTTATTATATAAGAAATGAAAGAGAACATTGTTTTACTCTTGAAGCTGTTATATAAGTAAGTTCTCTTAATTTTACTCGTATCTTCATCCCAAACCAAATGAATAAAAAGAAACCAACCTTTTGCCATCATTACTTGATTTCCTCTCTGTCCAAAGCAAACCAACCATTAGATCCCCATAGCAGGTAATTTGTTCACATTCCTGGTCGATGCTATTGAAGCAGTAGCAATGTACCATAGCTTGCAAGTTAAAGTAGATACTAACTTCTATTAAAGAAGTGTGCATAAATTGGTTTGAAATGTAAGCTGTGAAGAATGTCAGTCCTTGCTAAGTGGCTTGTAGGAAGTTGCTTTACAGCAACTAACTTTGCGCACATAATGGCTCTCCTCATATTTGGACCACCAAGTTCTCTGTTTTCCAATACGGTTCTTATTATGGCCTTGCAAGGGTCTCTTTTAGTTTTTTTGCTAAAATTTTATGACTTCTATCTTATTGATTCAATGCTTCTCTTGCAGCTTCGTAGGCAATCGTGAATTGTGTGGCGAGCAAATCCAAGAATGCACAAAGAGTGGTGGTGGTTCTACAGAATTTTCCCAGCCTAGTGGTTCCGGTAAACTGTTTGTTTTGCATGCTAGATTGTTCATTTACTGTCTTTTTTATTTTCCAGTGGCTTGTTAAGTCAACAGTATGTCTTGAGCTTCTTGAGCTTTTACTTGGCGTATGTATAAACAATACCTGGAAAGAGGCTAATCTCAGCATATTATATCCAATAACCATTCTTCAATGTGCTACTGTTCAAGTAAATGAACCTAAATATAATCCAGTATAATGCATATTATTGGATGAACATTCCTTCAACTTCACATTTCTAGGCAAGCCTCCCTTCATCTTCACTTCTGTGATTGATTAGAACTTATATCACTGGTCATGCCTCAAACCGAGGTTTAGAATTGCCTTTGTATGATAGACTTTCCTGTTTCATTTTATTTATAAAACTCGGGACTTATTCTCAAAATGGGTTGCATCACTCCACTGTTTAAAAAGAAGTGCTTCGAATCATTGCTATTTGACTTGGACCAGTTCCAAAAAAGTCTAGGTATTTTGAATTATTTGTTGACACGGACAAAGTCAGGGAAAACCTCTAACATAATTTCCATATTGAACATTGGACATATAAGAGTGTTCCGAATCGAATCTCTTTGGTAAGAAGATCTTTTGTCTCATAGAAGCCTGCTATGTCAAACCATGACTCATTGACAGATCAAATCTAATCTAATCATTTTGATGAGTATTCAGTCAAAATTGTCTTATAGGAGATGAATCCAAGCACACATGATGATACAAAAGATAGAGAGCCCCCAAAAACAGAAAAAAAAAAAAAAAAAAAAAAAACGCAATTACTACAGCATACTAGACGAGTATCACCCACAAAATCTAATCCTAAAATTTATACAGGTTGATATATCTTCTATTCTCCAAAAATATACAAAAGGAAAACGAATCGATGCTCTTGATATCCGCTGCAGATGCTCAATACTTTAAAAAGCTTGTTCACTAATCATTCCTTTCCTTCCACGAGTCTACATTGACCTAAGAGGTTCCACCTTTCATACTAAAAATTAGAGGTCCAAAGCAAAACTTTTCTTATTGAAGTCAGAGAAATTTATTTTATTGCATTTGTTTGTTGAATCCGACTATCCATCATAAATATAATTTTTATTGACGTGAAAACGAACTATGTTTTGATTGTTATCAGAGCTCATGTCATTGTTGGATTCCTTTTGTCAGATAATTCTTGTCCCCATTAAGGGATGACTAATTTTGCAGGAGTATGTGGATCACAGATCCTTGAAATGGCAGTCATGAACCTTATCATGGCAGTAACTTTTTTGTGGTTTTATAGCATCAAACAAGTATAAAAGCATGTTAGAGCTTAAGTGACTTAGTTGCTGTCATTGGGCCATAAGAGAAGCCAAAATTGATTTGAACAGTTCTGCTGCATGACTTTGAGGTTTGCCCAATGATGAATTTGGCTCATTAGCTTCTAAGCTGTATTAATTGCCTAATCTTTTGGCATCATGCATTTCATAGATTCTGAATTTCCATTAAGAAGTTGCAACTCCTACTATCTGTGTCAGTAGTTTGTATGACTATCTGCTGCGTGGATATTCCTAGTTGGTAGACCTTAATCTTTTGTTTTTCCCCTTTATTATTTTGGTGTTTTCAGCCCAAAGCCAAGCCAAGAAGAAATATTCAGGGCGGCTTCTTATAAGTGCACTTGCCACTGTGGGTGCATTGCTTCTGGTGGCACTTATGTGTTTCTGGGGCTGTTATCTGTATAAGAGGCTCGGTAAAAATGATGGCAAAGTCCTTGGTATGGACGTCACTGGGGGTACTGATCTAATACCCATGGACGAGCAGTTACATTTAGGGTTCTTTCTGAGTTGGTTCCCTCTTTGTGTTTCTATTGTTTCTCAGAGAATCCAACTTTTCTAATTGTTTATTTCTGCAGGAGCGTCAATTGTGATGTTTCATGGAGATTTGCCGTACTCTTCAAAGGACATCATTAAGAAACTGGAGACTTTGACAGAGGAACACATAATTGGTGCTGGGGGCTTTGGAACGGTCTACAAGCTTGCCATGGATGATGGCAATGTATTTGCCTTGAAAAGGATTATGAAGGTAAACAAGGACTTTGATCGTTTTTTCGAGAGGGAGCTCGAAATTCTTGGAAGCATCAAACATAGGTACCTGGTAAACCTGCGAGGATATTGCAACTCCCCTACATCAAAACTTTTAATATATGATTTCTTATCAGGAGGCAGCCTGGATGAAGCTCTTCATGGTAAGATGAGAATCTTTTTCTTTTAAATATCTTTAAGTTTCTTCGTATACAAGTATAATTATGTGCATGTGTTTGGCAAGTTTAATTTTTAATTATTATTTTTTTTTAATTTTTAAGCTGGTCAAACATACTTATTATCTACACATTTCATAGGACCCAAAACTTATTACCAACTTATTATCCACACATTCCATATGACTCACTACTTTTAAGCACTTAAAAGCATGACCAAGCAAGCATTATATATAGATTGCCTCTTCTTGAAAGTATTCTTGCCATTTCTAGGGTGGTTCCATTATTTGCTAGTTACAAGCACTCATATTTTCTCATTCGTAATATATACATATAATTATAAACTCTTACGTGTCTCTGAATAATATAGGTTCTATCTTCCACGCGGAGAGAGCTGAGCAGCTAGATTGGGATGCTCGTATTAATATTGTTGTGGGAGCTGCAAAAGGGCTTTCTTATCTCCATCATGATTGTTCCCCTCGAATTATCCACCGTGATATCAAGTCAAGCAACATTTTACTTGATGGAAATTTTGATGCTCGAGTGTCTGATTTTGGGCTGGCTAAATTATTGGAGGATGAGGAATCTCACATCACAACCATTGTAGCTGGCACATTTGGATATCTGGCTCCTGGTAAGGATACTAAGTAATGTATACTTATCCAGTCTCTCTTTTGTCACGTTGGTTGTTGGATGTTGTCTTTCTTTCCTTTTTGTTACGAGAACTTGAATTTTTTGTTTCTGATTTCTTGACCATTTAATTTATGTGGCAGAGTATATGCAGAGTGGTAGAGCTACTGAAAAGACTGATGTTTATAGCTTTGGAGTTCTGGTGCTCGAGATAGTGAGTGGGAAACGGCCTACTGATGCATCCTTCATTGAGAAGGGACTAAACATTGTTGGATGGGTACTCCTTTCCTACTTTCTTTTACTCAATTATTTGTTAGTAGCTAATTATAAACATTTGCTTCTCTACCCATGCTTAATTATTCAAGTTACACATGCCATTGGCAAATCTAAAATCTGACTAACCAATCTGGTACTTGTCATTCTGCTCTGAAAGGGTATTTTATATTCTTGTCCTTATTACTGTATACCTATTTTTTCATTTTTTCCCTTTTCACTGAATACATAGACTATATTAATTTCAGTTCCACACTGCTGTATCAAAATGCTTTGGCAAAAAGTTTAATTCAACTATGTTTTCTCACACCTGTTCTAAAGTAGCATCATTTCAATCCCTGAATTCATGTCTAATACTACGGGAGATGATCTCCTCCCCATAGTGGGGAGGAGTTATAACCCCCACTGGACACGTGTCCAGTTGGGGGGTTGGACAAAGAAAAAGTATTTGACACTTTTGTCAAACACTTATCCAACCCCAACCCAACCCAACCCAACCGGACACGTGTCTAGTGGGTGGGGGGGGGGGGTGTTATAACTCCTCCCCACTATGGGGAGGAGATCATCTCCCCTAATACTACACATCTGGTTGGGTAAGATTTTTAGCATAAATGCTCGACTCCCGTTTTATCATCACACCTGTTCTAATGAAGCATCATTTCAATCCCTGAATTCATGTCTAATACTACACATCTGGTTGGGTAAAATTTTTAGCATAAATGCTCGACTCCCGTATTATCAGTCATAGATTTTGTCCTCACACATGCTGAATCACTGTTTTACTTTTCACTTTTACAGTTGAATTATTTAGTTTCAGAGAACAGACAACGAGAAATAGTCGATCCACTCTGTGTAGCAGTTGAGACAGAGAGCCTCGATGCCCTGCTCTCAATTGCCATCCAGTGTGTTTCTTCAGGTCCTGAGGATAGGCCCACCATGCACAGGGTGGTTCAAATACTTGAATCTGAGGTCATGACCCCATGCCCGAGTGACTTCTATGATTCCAACTCTGATTAGGGCTTTTTTCATCGGATAGTGAGAGCTTCGTAGTTGCTAGTATCATCATCTGTTTTGTGTGGGAAAATGTGGAAGCAACACAAGCACAGAAGGGGCTCAGAATCTGCAATAATTTGTTTCGGACCGTATTTATTCATTCTTTCTGCAAATCGTGACAGAATACGCCCGTGTTGCTTCGATTATTCTCCTCTAAATTAGAGCAAGTGTTTTGCCCTCATCAGGAATCAGGGGTTGCTTTGTCCTACTTTTCCTCATTTTGCTCTGTTGCATCAGGTTTATCTTCTCCAAATATTTTGAACTTTTTTCTGTTGCTCTCTCCCTTTTACTTCATCTTCCCTCATTGAAATTCCTCTAAATCAAATTGTACATGAAATGGTAAAATTAATTGTGTCATCATACCCAGAGGATCCTGGTTACTGATTCCATTTTGTATAATATTTCGACTGCAATAATTTTTTCCCCAGAATTTACTGCAAACTTTCATTCACCTATTATTAGGCATCTTGTGTTCGGTGAAAAAGGGGAAATGGGGGTGTTACCAATGGTTTGAAATGGAATGCGAAATGTGCTTATGAACCCGAGACCTCCCAGGCAAGTTCAAGATGTGGGGCGCTGTGAAAAGGGGGAAATGGGGTAGCAATGGGTTGAAATGGCTTACGAAATGAATTGTAAGCAATGCAAGGTGGAGAAGGAGGTTGTTTTAATCTGGAAAAGATGTTACAACAAATAGAAGATGATAAAATGTTGTACCTGAAAATGCAAGCATATGATTTAGGGTAAAACTCTTTCTTTCTAGATTAAACAATGCGCAAATTACACAAACACACATAAATTTGAGGACTTTTTGAAAAATTAGTTTAAAAGTTATTTACACATTAAAATCGTATTTCACACGTTCAAACTCAAATCAAAACCTAATCAACTCCATATTCAAATGAAAAACTTGACCCGCTAAAATTCAAATTAAAAGCAAACAAAATTTTCATACAAATTCAAATTCATAATAAAAACGGATTTCTTCTAGATTATAACGAATTTTTCGTTGTTTCTTCTCCAATTTAGCAAAAACTCAAAATCCAAAATTCAAAATTTCCGGTAATATGATTTCGTCTTCATAGTTTTCATTTGAATTACATAAAATTAGAGCTCATATTCTGATTTTAATCTAGGCATATCCTTCTTCATTCACTTCATTGTAGATATATGATATATTATATTTTTGTTTGTGTTATTCACTTCAATTGGAATATCCTTCTTCATTCACTTCAACTTTAGATCAATAGTGTTGAGTAAGGTGTTCTAAACATAAGTGAATGTCAATTATCAATTACAGAGATGCATACAATGTGTTTGTAAAAATATAAATATGAATATGGTTCTATGGATAGAAAAATGACATGCTCTGTCACTTTTTACTTGAAGAGTGACAAAATATTGTATGTAAGTTAAACAAACAAATTTGAATCAAAATCATTTGGTGGTTGATTTAAATAGATGATTTAACTTGATATTTGTTGTGTATTATGGAGTAATATGAATTATTGAGCATGATCAAATATTAATATGTCATTTTTTTGATCTTGAATATGAATTGAAGCTTGAGGGTAAAAAAGTGACATATTCTGTCATTTTTTTCCTAAAAAGTGACATGCTATGTCATTTTTTGCTTAAAAAGTGACAGAACATTGTATGCAAGTTAGACAAATAAATTTGAATCAAAATCATCCTTGTTGTTGATTTAAATGCAGGATTTAACTTGATATTTGTTGTGCATTATGAAGTGACATGAATTATTGAGAAGTGACATGAATTATTGAGAATGACCAAACATTAATGTATCGTTTTTTTGTCTTGAATATGAATTGAGGCTTGGGGATAGAAAAGTGACACGCTATGTCACTTTTTGCTCAAAAGTGACATGTGACATAACAATGTATGCAAATTACACAAACACATTTGGATCAAAATCATCTATGTGGTTAATTTAATTATAGAATTTAACTTGATATTTGTTATGCATTATGGAGTGACATGAATTATTAAGCATGATCAAGCATTAATGTATCATTTCTTTTGTCTTGAATATGAATTGAGGCTTTTGATAAAAAAGTGACATGTTCTGTCACTTTTTGCTCAAAAAGTGATAGAACAATTTATATAAGTTACACAAATAAATTTGAATCAAAATCATCTCTCTTGTTGGTTTAAATGCATGATTTAACTTGATATTTGTTGTGCATTATGAAGTGACATGAATTATTGAGCATGACCAAACATTAATGTATCAAATTTTTTGTCTTGAATATGAATTGAAGCTTAGGGATAGAAAAGTGACATGCTATGTCACTTTTTGCTCAGAAAGTGACAGAACAATGTATGTAAGTTACACAAATAAATTTGGATCAAAATCATCTCTAAAGTTGGTTTAAATGCAGGATTTAACTTGATATTTGTTGTGCATTATGAAGTGACATGAATTATTGAGCATGACCAAATATTAATATATCAAATTTTTTGTCTTGAATATGAATTGAGGTTTGGAGATAGAAAAGTGACATATTTGCCTAAAAAGTGGCAAAAAGTGACATGCTCTGTCACTTTTTGCCTAAAAAGTGACTGAACGTTGTATGCAAGTTACACACACAAATTTGAATCAAAATAATCTGTGGTTGATTTAAATAGAGGATTTAACTTGATATTTGTGGTACATTATGAAGTGATATGAATTATTGAGCATGACTAAATATATTATTTTTTTGTCTTGAATATGAATTGACACTTGGGATAAAAAAGTGACATGCTCAGTCACTTTTTACTTAATGATACATCTATTGAAGATGATCAAACATTAATGTATCACATGTCAGTTTTTTTTACAGATATGAATAAAATCAATGTATTCATCCATTATGGAGGAAAATAGGAACAAGGTAACCAATATATAAATTTTAAAATGGCTGGAATTGTCGTTCCAATAGAATACACATACTGTGAACTCGATGGCATGATATATTCAGTTACAAACATAAGTCCAGCGACACACTCAATAACAATACAATATAAAGTGAAGAAAAACATGCCTCTGATGAAGATTTCAGACAATAATTTCCTCACATTCTATTTGGAGGTCAAAAAAAGGGAGAAACATCCTGCAAGCTTTCCTTTGTGCATAGATGTCACACCGATTTCATTATGTCATAGAATTAAAAGTTTTGAAGACATACAACTTTTAGAAACTGCTACTGGTGTAGAAAATGACATGATGCAATTACATGTTTTTCAAACTCATGGTTCAGCAACAACATCAGTTCAAAGTCTACCAACTATTGAAGACTTAGCTGTTAATATTTCTTCATGCATACCAGAGGTTGAAGAAATGAGTAATGAAACAGGTAGTGAAATTATTTCAATTGTTAGTATGAATGAAATTGCAGATAAAGAGGTTTTTAGGAACAAGACATTGATTAAGAAAAGTATTTTGGTGTATGCGATACATAAAAACTTTCAGTTCAAAGTAAGTAAATCGGACAAGAAAGAATATATGCTGAAATGCATAGATGATAATTGCAAATGGAGTTTTAGATTTTCAAGATTTGGAAGAACAAAAATGTTCAAAATAAGATATATGAGAAACGATCACACGTGCTCAAATAACATCATCTTGACAAATCACCGTCAAGCAACAAGTTCAATAGTAGGAGAATACATCAAGTACAAGTATGTCTCAACAAAAACAACATACACTCTCACAGACATAATAAGTGACATGATGAATACATACGGAGTTTCGATGAGTTACGAGAAAGCTTGGAGATCTAAGGAGAAAGCTTTGGAATTGGTGAGAGGAGATTCGACAGAGACTTATGAAAATGTTCCAAAGTACTTGTATATGATAGAACAAACAAATTTTGGATCAATTACAAGAATTGAGACTTACTACAACAACAAATTTAAATATATCTTCATGGCATTAGGAGCATCTATTTAAGAGTGGGAGTATTGCAGACCTATAATAGTGATTGATGGTACGTTCTTAAAGAGAAATTATGGTGGAACATTATTTGCAGCATGTACACAAGATGTAAACAACAATATTTTCATATTAGCATTTGGAGTTGGTGACTTAGAAACTAATGATTCATGGAAGTGATTCTTACTTATGTTAAAAGAAGCTTATGGTGAGCGGCAAGGATTGTGTATAATCTCAAATGGTCATAAAAGCATAAAAAGTGCAATCCAGGTGTATAAGAATTCAATGTATGGTCTATGTTCTTACCACCTACTACAAAATTTAAAGTCAACATTTGGCAAAAAAAATAGAAAAATATTACACAACCATTCAATAGAGCTGCTAAAACCTACACGAAAAATGATTTTGAGTTCCATATGAAACAACTCGATGAAATCCACAAAGGGATTCGATCACACCTGGTATGTTAAAATATATTTATTTTGAATGCATAATAGCATTGTATACAAGAAATGATTAATATTTTGATTGTTCTTTATGTAGGAAGAGATTGGTTATCACAAGTGGTCAGGGACATACATGACAAATAACAGGTTTTCTTCAATGACTTCAAATATAGTTGAATCAATAAATTCGATAACAAAAACAACAAAATGTTGTCATATAGAGTTTTTATTGGAATCCTTAAGATATTTGTTGCAAGAATGGTTTGTAAAGCACTTAAACGATGCGCGGGTAACCTTCACAAAACTTGCAAACAAACAAGAAAAAAATATTGAGAGAACAATCCATAGAGTCAAAGAAATTGAAGGTAAAAATGCTATAAATTCTATGAACTAAATATCATTTATATGCTAAGTGTTATTGTAATGAAAACATGCATATACCAACAAGGGATATAGTGTGTCACTTTCTGAGTAAAAAGTAACATAGTGTGTCACTTTCTTAGTAAAAAGTGGCATGACTTAGATTTCATATCGTCTATGGCTCTATTTATAATTACATATCAGTAGAAGGTTTATGGTTTTGAAATCTTATTATATTTGATTGTTATTGTAATGAAAGCATGATTATCTAAAAAAGTAACATAGTGTGTCACTTTCTGAATAAAAAGTGACAGTGCATGTTTCTTTCTCAGTAAAAAGTGACATAGTATGTCACTTTTTGAGTAAGATGGAGTTAAATGTCATGAAAGCATGATTTAATTGTCATAGTTTATTAATACATTATTTTTTTGCATTATTTGTACAGATATCGTCTTCAAGTTCAATAATATACTAAGTCAATGATGTTTGTGCCTCGTATTTGGTGAATATTGAAGAAAAGACATGTACATGCAATCAATTCTAAGTGGACAAAATTCCATGTGCACACGCATTGGCGGTTATTGCAAAAATAAAAGATGACTCATATTTATATTGTTCAAAATATTACACAACAGAGATGTACATCCAAACATACAGTGGTACAGTTTACCTATGATTGGAATATATCAGATGATGTAAAAGCAAGAATAGTCTTGGCTCCTGATAAAAAAAGAAAATACGGACGATCTAAAGAGAAAAGAATACCATCAAAAGGAGAAAAAAAGTAAAGTACAAAATGTGATAGATGTAGGAAGTATGGTCACAATTGAAGATCGTGTCAAACACCAGCACCTTTAAAGAAGAAGCCACAAAAGAAAATAAAGTTACAAGATTTTATGAGTTTTTTTATTTTTTATTTGGAAAGTATCACTTATTCATTCTTATTAGTTTTTCTATTTAAAATAGTGTTAACATTCATGCACTTTGCTTTTTTATATGTCATGATATTATAGTGGAATGTAAAATTTATTATTTAACACTAAATTCTATACATAATACTTCAACTATTAAAAGAATTTGATGAATACTGAATTTATAACTTTTAGAACAAAAAGTGACACACTATGTCATTTTTTTAACAAAAAGTGACACAAGCATATTGATTTTTCTTTTCAAATTCTTTTTAATATTGATAAGTGTTCACTTGAGCGGACAGAGACTAAATTATGTCCGCTCGAGCGGACAGAGGACACACTATGTCACTTGTTCGTTATTAAAACTTCCAACTTCGCTGTCAAAATGTATACATGATTTTCATAATTTTAGAACAAAAAGTGACACATTATGTCACTTTTATAACAAAAAGTGATACACGGTCACTTTTAGAACGAAAAGTGACACACTATGTCGCTTGTTCATCATTAAAATCTCTAATTTGGTTTTGTCAAAGTGTATACGTGATTTCTATAATTTTAGAACGAAAAGTGACACACTATGTCACTTGTTCGTTATTAAAATCTCTAATTTGACTGTCAAAGTGTATACATGATTTCTATAATTCTAAAATAAAAAGTGACACACACTGTCACTTTTAGAATGAAAAGTGACACACTATGTCACTTTTATAACGAAAAGTGACACACTATGCCGCTTGTTTGTTATTAAAACCTCTAATATGGCTGTCAAAGTGTATACACGATTTCTATACATGATTTCGATAATTTTAAAACAAAAAGTGACACACATTATCACTTTTAGAAGGAAAAGTAACACACTATGTCACTTTTATTACGAAAGGTGACACACTATGTCACTTTTATAACGAAAGGTGACACAGTATGTCGCTTGTTCGTTATTAAAACTCCTAACATGACTGTCAAAGTGTATACATGATTTCTATAATTCTAGAACAAAAAGTGACACATACTGTCACTTTTATAATGAAAAGTGACACACTATGTCACTTTTATAACGAAAGGTGACGCACTATGTCGCTTGCTCGTTATTAAAACTCCTAACATGGCTGTCAAAATGTATACATGATTTTCATAATTTTAGAACAAAAAGTGACACACTGTTACTTTTAGAATAAAAAGTGACACACACTATCACTTTTATAACAAAAAGTGATGCACTATGTCGCTTGTTCGTTATTAAAACCCCTAACTTGGCTATCAAAGTGTATACATGATTTTTATACTTAAAGTAATTTATCAATTAGATCCACTTCTACCATTTATATTCAATAGTTTGAAAAAAATCATCTAATATAATCATGTTTTGTCAACATGAATAACATGTCATGTGTATACAAAAATATTTTGTACTTACATTTTTTGCAAAGAAACTTTCAAAACCTACATTGTTAATCTTATATACATGAAACTACATTCAACATATACACTACATTTACATGTAACATGTAGTCCTAGTACAAAAATATTGTTTACAAAAAAAATTACAGCCTTCTATGTCTTGTCAAACATCCTTTGGCACCCAATCATTATCAGTGTCGTAATTCTCCACTTGCTTCTTCTTGGCATGCACATACAATTGAGTGACCAAGTATTTCCGAACCTGTGCAATGTTGAATGTTTTTGACATCTCCTTCAACATTTCATTGATAAAATACTCAGCATATTTAATCACATAAATTCCACAATCACCACTGAAAAAAAGAGGGCACATTAACCAAGAATTGAAGGCAAACCATACATTTTCATCTATTCAACATATAAAAAGTCAAATTATTAAAAAGCAAACTAACTCGTTCTTTTGCTGTGGTAGTTTTGGAACCAACTTTACAACAAGTGGTTTTAAAGCCTTTTGTTTTGGAATATTTTTACCGTCAAAGAACTTAGTGTTATACAGAAGATGAGGAATTATAACTGAAAATGGTTGAACTGCTACAAGTACAACAGACTTCTTGACCATTTTAGTGTAGGAATTATATATATTCAAACACATCTCCTTGATGTCAAAATGACATAAAATCCAATGAGCCGAGTTATACATCTTCAAAGGCATAAGAACATGATCAACTTCTCGCGAACTTGTGTTACAAGGCATATACAATCCAATTGAATATGAGAGTAGAGAAGTTTGCTTGACAAGGACTAGTGGATCATTCGAAAAATCATCATACAACCCCCTAACTTGGTTGTCAAAGGCAAAGTCCGTTGTTGTAGCATTGATTTTTATACCACGTCCATACCTTAACATCTTTCACAGTTAATAAAAACACACATCCATATACTATAAAACAAGTGTATAAAAAGAATCAACAATGTATTAATAAATTATATACATAAATCTTAACCAAACAACTAACAAACAAAAACTTACTGTGTCATCCAAAGCCTCATTGATTGTCACTAATTCATATCACCACATTTTAGAAGAGATTGAAATATCGCTGAAGTAGAAACAATGGCTAATCGTAATATTCTCATCATTGAAATGATTAACTCTGTATTACAAAAAAGAAAAGTCACATACAATTACACTAGTACAAAATTTGTAACATGCAGTGACACTATTTTAGTAAAAGTGACATACTTATAAAAAGTGGCATACTGTGTCACATTTTACTAAAAAGTGATATACTTAAAGTAAAAAGTGACATAGTATGTATACAAGTTACACAAACACATTTAGATCAAAATCTTCTCTGTGGTTGATTTAATTACAAGATTTAACTTGATATTTGTTGTCAATTATAGAATGACATGAATTTTGCAAGATCAAGCATTAATGTATCATTTTTTTGTCTTGAATATGAATTGAGGTTTTGGATAGAAAAGTGACACGATCTGTCACTTTTTACTTAAAAAGTGATATACTATGTCACTTTTTATTTTAAAAAAGTGACAGAACAATATATACAAGTTACACAAATACATTTGGATCAAAATCTTCTCCGTGGTTGGTTTAATTGCAAGATTTAATTTGATATTTGTTGTGCATTATGGAATGACATGAATTATTGATCATGATCAAGTATTAATATATCATTTTTTTTGTCTTGAATATGAATTGTGGCTTGGGGATAGAAAAGTGACATGATATATCACTTTTTGCCTAAAAAGTGACATGCTCTATCACTTTTTGCTCAAAAAGTGACAGAACAATGTATGCAAGTTACACAAACACATTTGGATAAAAATCATGTGTCACTTTCTTATTAAAAAGTGACATTATGTCACATATTTACTTGTTTTTTGTCACCAACCATTCCTTGTACCAACTCTCGAATGCTTCCACATCTGGTCCGTATGGAAGGCACAACCCAACTTTAAATGCAAACTTACCCTTCACCACACGCTTCGCAGAAGAAGTTCCCACCGTAGAAGTACCCACCGTAGAATCATATTGATTAACCCATGGGGACTGAAGAAGTGTGGCAGGTTTTTTTATCCCTTCAGGGATGCATTCGAAGTGACTTCATCATCCATCTAAAATGTCACAAAAAAATTAAAAAGTGTCAAGTTATATTATGCAGAACACACAAAAATAAGTCATTCAAATAAAAAATAATCAAACAAACATTTGCCTCTTCAAGTTTATGTTTAGCTAAAACAGCTGCCGCAATCTCATTTAATTTTTTGCCAATCCTCGTCTTTCAATTCAACATCATCATCATTTACATCAATCTCATAGGTTTTAGACGATGATGCACAAACAGTCTGAATAAAAAAGTATAAAAGATTACTTTTTGTAGTGCAAAAAACAGATATAACAAAGTAAAAATACAAAATAAAATGTGAAAAAAATACATATTGATACATTTTTTGACTAAACTATGAGTAGCAACATCATCAACAATCTTCCAGTCCTCTTCATTAAAATTTATTATATCTTTATCAATAGACTGAATCAAAAATAAATAAGTCACATTATATAGTGCACAATAACAAAAAAGTAAAAATACAATGCATTTGAAATTGAATAATATCGTTTCCACATTAGTTTCAACTGGCCTCTCAATATTTTTTCCAGTCAAATCAAACTCAATACCCAATGAAAAACTAGGAAAATCAGTTACATTCTTTTTCATGTCCATTGTATCATTAGCAACATTTTCTGCACTATTCTAAACATAAGAATAAATAAAAAGTCTCATACATATCTATATAAAAAGTGACATAAATCTCTTAAAAAGTGACATACATTTTTTAAAAAATGACATACTTAGAGTAAAAAGTGACATAGCAAAAAGTGATTAAAAAGTGACACACTTATAGCAGAAAGTGACACATTTTCTTATTAAAAATTACATATAGAGTTGTTGGGCTTCCAAATCAACTACATCAACTTTGTCATCCCCCTATTCCATTTCTCTCAACATTTTCACAAAAATAAAATAAAAGTAACAAATATCTCTAAAAAGTGACATAAAAATAAAAAAGTGACATACATTTCTTAAAAGTGATATACATTTTTAAAAAAGTGACATACTTATAGTAAAAAGTGACATAGCAAAAAGTGACACACTTATAGCAGAAAGTGACACTTTCTTATTAAAAATTACATATAGTTTTTGGGCTTCCAAATCAACTACATCAACTTTGTCATCCCCCTATTCCATTTCTCTCAACATTTTCACAAAAATAAAATAAAAGTGACACTTTTCTAAAAAGTGACATAAAACTAAAAAAGTGACATATATCTCTTAAAAGTGACCTAAATCTAAAAAAGTGACATACATTTATGAAAAAAGTGACATAGATCTAAAAAAGTGACATACCTTCAACATTTGCAAGTTATTCACTTTGCTTTCAACATTTGCCACATGTTCTAAAATTTCTTCATTCGATTTTACTTTCTCTTCAAGTTCTTTTATTTGTTTCTCAATTTGAATATTAGATTGAACTTTGATTTCAAGCTCAACTAGTCGATTATGAATTTCTTCATTTGATTGTATTTTTTATTCTATATTTGTCAAGCGTTTCAAAATAATGTCATTTGATTCAACTTTCGCCTCAATTTCCGCCAACCGTTTCAAAATTTCTTCATTTGATTGAAGTTTCACTTCAATCTCTGTTAATCGTTTCAATATTTCTTCATTCGATTCAGAATTTCTCTGAAAATACAAAAAGCAGAGAAAAACACATAATCATAAGAAACAATAAACAAAAAAGATATAGAAAGCATAAAAAGGTAAATAAATGCTCTATAAACTCAACTGTCTTTTTTTCTTCAACTTTGAAGAACTGTCATCGCCAACTAATGGTTCTTGGGCTGTAATCATCAGCTTCGACTGATGAATAACATGATGTTCAAAGTTGTCATCGTCATTAGCATTTTGCTCTTAAGATTTGCAATTCTCAAACAACCCCTCAATATATGCCACATCCTTCTCCGCGTCAGTGATTCTAACATCATTAACTTCTATCTGCAAAAACACATGTTTATAAATTTAAAATAACAAACAGAAGAAAAATGTAAAGAAAAATCGCATAAATAATAAATAAAGCTTACTTTAATCAAGTCAAAAATACGTTTGTGGAATTGTAAAGATGTCAAATACACATTAGAACTCCAACTCAGGATCCGAAGAAGTGATGGCTTGTACTTCACACAAAACTTTTTTGCTGCTATTGCGAAAATTGTTTCGTATATCCAAACTTGGAAAGCAAGAAGCAAACCATTAAGCCTATACTCCAAATTTTTTTTGAAGGATCTAACTTCATGATCCTCTTGCTGAATGCACCCTTCAAAGACATCAAAGTCAAACTATATAGCTCATTTCTCCATGGAAAAAATTCCATTTCACTCGATTCAACAAGTCTAAAACTTGAATCATCAACACATTTATGGTATGATGTAGCAAATAAGAACGACGAAATAAGATAAATAATACCAACATCCACCATATCCTTGTCAACAGTATCAAATGGGAACTCTTTAAACACATTTTCAACACACTCTGTTGAAATGCTATCATAATTCTTGAAATATTTGTCCTTAATCGTACTATTACGCATTCGGTACTTGGTAAGATCACCATTACCCACACACCGAAATCCAGACATTAGACAAAATTCTTCAACAGAAAATCTAACCAGTTTGCCATTGATTTTAAAACATAATTCTTTTATGTTTTGTTTCTTCACTGCCTTAATAACAATTGGTGAATCAACTGAGCCTGAATCACCGTTTCTTTTAAATCAAGATATGGTCCAAAGCATGTTTCCCTAAACATTTGCTTTTGGATTTCAGTAAGCTTGTCATTTAAGTTTTGATCACTATATGCGGTGAGTAGAAGGTGACTTTGCAGGGGAACCAATAGGTCTGGAGAATCAATAGCTCCTAGTCCTACAAAAAAAAAATAACAAAGATGGTTAGTTAAATAATAATTTTATAGAATGAACATATATTAAATAAAAGTGACATGATCTGTCACTTTTTAAGTAAAAAGTGACAAACATCTCCAAAAGTAGTATACATCTCTTCAAAATGATATAGATCTAAAAATGTGACATCCATATCTTTTAAAGTGACATATATCTAAAAAAACAGTGATCATAAAATCTATTTGTTAGTTTGCACATTCAAATTTATTGTATCTATCTAAGTAAAAAGTGACAAATATCTCTAAAAAGTGACAAACATCTCTTAAAAGTGACGTAGATCTCTTTAAAAGTGACATACATCTCAAAAAA
Organism: Forsythia suspensa; assembly: GCA_023638005.1. Classification (NCBI taxonomy): domain Eukaryota; kingdom Viridiplantae; phylum Streptophyta; class Magnoliopsida; order Lamiales; family Oleaceae; genus Forsythia; species Forsythia suspensa. Next base: position 38,115,384 of record CM042676.1, read on the forward strand.
CAGTGATCATACAATCTATTTGTTAGTTTAAATGTTCATATTTATTGTATTTATATATTAAATAAAAGTGACATACTCTGTCACTTTTTAAGTGAAACGTGACAAACATCTGCAAAAAGTGACATACATCTCTTCAAAATGATATAGATATAAAAATGTGACATTCATCTCTTTTAAAGTGACATATCTATACTAATTCTAAAAAGCTCTAAAAGGGAGAAACAATTTTGGACTATTTTACCCTCTTACATTAAATTAAAAAAAATCCAAAACTCTTTCATCTCTCAGACTATTTTACCCTCTTACATTAAATTAAAAAATCAAAAACTCTTTCATCTCCCGAACTATTTTACCCTCCTACATTAAATTAAAAAAAAATTCAAAACTCTTTCATCTCACGGACTATTTTAGCCTCCTACATTAAATTAAAAAATCTAAAACCATTTCATCTCCCACTATTATTGAACAAAATAAGTTGTTTGGGACCTTTGGACAATTTATCTTTAGTTTTTTTTTTCCCATGCGGAATACAAAAGATATAAAATGGAGAAATAATTTTGGACTATTTTACCATCGTACATCTAAAAGTCTAGAAAAGTGATAAATATTTTTGGACGAATACGTCCTCATTAATAATTTATATTTCTTAAATTATCTTTCAATTAATATTATAATTGAATTCCCAATTAAATATTTGTAACAATATTTAGTCTTAGAAGTTGAAAAGGCAAAATCACGGTTTAGTACATTTAATTACTAGATTTTAAAAATATTTCTATCGAATTGTGACAACATATTTGACCAGTTGCAAGATGAATAGTCATTTACCTTCCACCAACAATATATTCAACTTATTTCATGCATAATTTAAAATTTAAGGTTACTTCATTTGAAGGTAATTATATAGTTTGTGAAATCTATAAAAACTTCAATTGAAGATTTGTGTATGTGATTATGATTTTTGTTCTTCACATGAATAATTCTCTCTCAGTCCTTTTTTTTTTTTTTTTTTTTAAACTTCAATAATTGATACGGATCTCATTTCTATTATTCATTTTTATGTTTTTGAATTGAATTATTATCTATTGCTTAAACTAATTTTTTATTTTCACATTTATGCTTCCACGTAAGTCACTTAAATCGCTAGAATATTTAGTTTTGGTAATATTACTTTACTTCTCCATTACTATTTGGATAAGTTCACGCGAAAACATCTGGACACTTAATTGTGCAAATGAGAATGTTTAATTTTGTCATAAATGTTATTTTGTTTCATTTTATATACTGATTGATAAATCTACCTACAATTGCTAACTTGAGGTGTTACGAGCCGAAATTATATGTGATATTTTGGGTTAAAACCTTTTCATAGTTGGATAGCTATATTAAATTACAGAGATTTGTTATAAGTCATTTGTCATCTTATAAAGCAAAAAAATCAATAGATTTGAGTGCTCGATATATTTAAAAACTTACGTACAATGTCTTTGATTCTTTTTGTTTGCATTCTTTAATTGATACTATTTGACTATATTACAAACGTTAAATAATAAGGTCTCAACACTCTCGATGGCCACATAATTATAGAAAGTACTTATTTGTTTTGTTATTCATCTAAATTGAAATGAATGTATTGATTGGTAGTTAAAATAAATTGAATACAACAACAAACAGTATATTGCACTGTATTTTTAATGTTAGATTTTTGTATTTTAATACAGTATTAAAATAAATATAATTATTTAAATATTTAAATAAAAATATATCTCACAACACCGTTATTAAATCACGTGCGAAGCACGTATTACATACTAGTATCTAAAAAAACAGTGATCATAAAATTTATTTGTTAGTTTGCACATTCAAACTTATTGTATCTATATAAGTAAAAAGTGACAAATATCTCTAAAAAGTGACAAACATCTCTTAAAAGTGACGTAGATCTCTTTAAAAGTGACATACATCTCAAAAATAGTGATCATACAATCTATTTGTTAGTTTAGATGTTCATACTTATTGTATTTATATATTAAATAAAAGTGACATGCTCTGTTACTTTTTAAGTAAAAAATGACAAACATATCTAAAAAGTGGCATACATCTCTTTAAAATAATATAGATCTAAAAATATACATTCATCTCTTTTAAAGTGACATATATCTCAAAAAACAGTAATCATAACATGTGTTTGTTAGTTTGCACATTCAAACTTATTGTATCTATATAAGTAAAAAGTGACACACATATCAAAAAACAGTGATTATACAATCTATTTGTTAGTTTGGATGTTCATACTTATTGTATTTATATATTAAATAAAAGTGTCATGATCTATTTCTTTTTAAGTAAAAAGTGACAAACATTTCTAAAAAGTGGCATACATCTTTTCAAAATGATATAGATTTAAAAATGTGACATTCATCTCTTTTAAATTGACATATATCTAAAAAAACAGTGATCATAAAATCTATTGTTAGTTTGTACATTCAAACTTATTGTATCTAAATAAGTAAATAGTGACAAACATCTCTAAAAAGTGACAAACATCTTTTAAAAGCGACGTAGATCTTTTTAAAAGTGACATACATCTCAAAAAATAGTGATCATACAATCTATTTGTTAGTTTGGATGTTCATACTTATTGCATTTATATATTAAATAAAAGTGGCATGCTCTATCACTTTTTAAGTAAAAAGTGACAAATATCTCTAAAAAGTGACAAACATCTTTTAAAAATGACATACATCTTTTTAAAAGTGATACACATCTCAAAAATAGTGATCATACAATTTATTTGTTAGTTCGGATGTTCAAACTTATGGTATTTACTAGTAAGTACCCGTGCGTTGCACGTGGTAGAGTGTCAATTGAAGCTTCAACACCATGATCTACATGAATGGTAATTAAAAAAATTGGGTATCATTAAAAACTATAATTAGAAGGTAAAACTTAAGTAAGACTATAAGAGTAAATATTTGACAAATAATAGAACTAATCCTCACAGCACACCAATGATCCAAATAATCCAAACATTGTCGATGAACATAATTTGACGTCCCTTTATACTTGCAAAGTGAAATGAAATCCATACGTGATGAAGAACAAAAGTCACAATCTTAGTCCAAAGGTGAAATAAAATTCATTCGTGATAAAGAACAAAAGTTACAAATCTGACAACCATTATGTTTACATGAAGTGATACTTCCTTATATAATAAATTGTCACGATACTTCGAAGATGTTGTACATATGAACGAAATTCAAAAGATATTACATCAGTAACTATTCAGAACTAATTACATTGTAAGTGAAAACTGGTAAGAGGTAAGAAAGGAACACATCTTGCTACTTAGTAAATTGTGGTTGAGGCTTAGCGCTTGAAACATGCATCATGTGTTGGGGAGTAGTATATATATATATTTGAAGAATCAAACAGATTGAGTGGCAACACAATAGGTCAACCGTAATGTCATGCTGAAAAAGAGAATGGAATCACAACAGTCAAAAGTCATTAATAGATATTGTGATTACACAGTAGTGCAACATAAGTGAAAAACTTTGAAAGATTAGTAAGAAACTATGAAGTTGTTTATTACACATGCAAGGGAAGACATACTCTTAACAATTGTTGGATACACAAAATTTTAGTCACATTGGCTCCTGGCACATTATGGTTGCTGGCATCTTGAAGGACTTGATTGTGGTGAACTGATTTGCTTTACTTGAGGAATTAGTATGAATTTTGTGCTTAATTTAATGAACCAGCCAAACAATCTTGAAATTTAGACTAAATACTACTACATTTTTGTGATGATGACCATCGCATGATGGATGTAATCTCCTAAGAACATCAAGAGCATATTAAAAAAAAAATAAAAAAATATAGTTGAGCTTAAATTTATCCAGATATAATTACCTCTCTTGCAGAAGCCAACCTGTGATAATTCTTTATTGGCGTGAAGAAGAGCGAAGAAACGAAACATGCTTGATATGTTAGCTAATACATGTAAAAAAAAAATTAGGGCGCTCATTTTCAAACCTTCAAATTTCTCAATTTCCAAGTTCACACATAAGAATGAAAGAAGGTAAACCACCAAACTTACCACACAACCAACATCATAAATTGTCTATAGCCTTTCTTCATTGTTCAAGTTATTGTTTGAAAATGTTAGCATCTAACAATTGAATTGAGTGCACGATTAGAATTAGTCAATCAAAAGTAAAATTTTATCAATCATGAGCAACTTGAAGCAAGCAAATGATATCCTCCACACAACTACTAAATAAGCAAATTCTATTCATCAAAAATATATTTTACTGGCGGATTTCATAGTACTTAGATTAGCAATGGAAGCAATGTACTTATCATTTCCATAAAGAAAATGAATCCCTCGTCCAGGAAATTGAATCTTATGGCTTGTAACAAAAGAAGACTAAAATGCACCGAGATCACATAATGAAATTATAGGCTTATGAATGGTTAAATATATTATAATCAATATTTCAAACTAAACTTTATAATATATCTAATATATTTTTAAACACAAATGACCACGTGGACAATTAAACATTCTATTCAAGCTTGTTTTCCTTCCGATCCCGCACCGATTTCTTGTTTTAATCTTCTGCATTAGCAAAAATATTTCTAAGATAAATGTTTCCAACTATAGTACTCTCAGATAATATTTAACTTTACCAAATCTAGCCCTTTACCCTCCACCATGGCCTGTTTGATTAATTTTATTCACTCTCTTAAAAAGATATTTAAGGTTTAGAAACATATTAAGAACATCAAGTAAAGACAAATCCATATCGTTACATGAATTAACATCATTCCTCTCTCGCATCTCTCAGTAATTAGTGTTTAAACCTATAACATTGTTATATCATATACATGGAAAGTTTCTGTCTGTATATAAAAAAAAAAAAGTACATACATTATTCATTATGGATATATCATGTGCCTGATAATTAGACACAATTTCAGCAATCAAAAACATTGATTTTAAAACACAATCTGGCTGTTACAGAAGAAATTAAAATCAAAATCCTAGTGAGCAAACCAACAATCGTCAACCTCAAATTTAGTTAACAGGATATGACAGAAATTTGAAGAAGACTGCTCCTACACTATGTCTTCGAGCAACCAAAAATATGGATCACTCGCGTTTCTATCCAAATGATTCAATAAGCAGCAAACGAAAAGTTAACCTTAAAACCCAACAAAATCTGACAAAAATAAATCACTCAATGCCAAAATAATTCAACCGATCCAAGTGTAATTATTTACATTTTCAACCAGATGCTCTAATAAACAGGAAACAAAAATCTGACATACAAATCCAACAAAATCTTTTTTGAACTAAAGAAAAATAAACCATTGCATACCAAAAAATTTCAATATACCCAAGCAAAAGAAGTAAAATTAAACAAAAAATAGAACTTACAATTAGATCGGGACCTCGATGCACACTACAATCACTAAACTTCCAAATATGACGGCCGAAAGATTGTTTTCATACATTTTTTGGGCACACTATTAGGAGTGAATAACAAGAAAAAGATTTGACAGAAAATGATTAAAAAACAAGCTAACATAAATTCATAAAATCTGGTGCAAAATTACCTACACACAATACTCAAAAGGTCTCAAGAAACTACAATATATCCTCCAACATATATTGATATGTGCATAATGCCATGCAAGAGAGAAAATGATGCAAGTGCGGGGTAGAAAGGGGGGAGGCAGATTCGAGTTAAATGAAATACCCAATTGCAAGGTGGTGTCTAAGATTTCATCTACAAGTCCACCATTCCTTACTATTTCAGGACTTACTGAGCCTCCTTTGATGGCAGAATCCACTGGATGGTTCTCAATGGAAAGTGGCTGAATGTGATTGGTTGATGGAAAAGAGCCTCGAAGGTCTTCAACCTACATTTAATGTTAAGCAAAGAAATAGTCTTAGATAAAATTCATAAACGAAAGCCGAAGTTATTGGAAATTATTCATCCGCATAACAAAAAACTTGGTTTGCCTGTTTGCGTAAAGTCTCATTCTCCAGTATTGCCCGTTGTTCCTACATAAGAAAGCAAACTGCTTACACAAAGGAAAAGATGTCGACATTTTCAGGAGGAAATGTCACCACTACAAATTCCAAACATATACTCTCGCCCTCCGAATTCGTAGTTTCACTCCCATCGGTTGGTGAAAAAGTTGCAATTCCTGGACTACGGTTACCTGCAGTTTTGATTGTGCAATTTGTCCCATCAGTATTTGTTCCTGAAAATGTAGAATAGCCTGTCATGGATCCAAAATGTCATCAAAACTTAACATATATATTGCAGACTAAATACAGTACTGGAGATTTTTCGTTGTAAAAGCTAATGATTACACGAGTGAAAGAAACACAAGAAATTCCTAACCTTTCTCTCCTTTATGTTTAACAGCCCTTCATTTAGTTGTTGTTCTAGCTCTCCCACCTAAAAACTAAGATTACTTGAAATTGATCTGAGAAACCACAAAATAACCTAACTACATTTAATAGATCCCATAGAGGAAAGCATTCTTTACTACAAGCTGGTGGAGGGGCCATAATAAGAAGCCAGAATATCATGAATGCAGAAGCAGTGAACCAGGAACGAGAAGATTTGATTAGGTGATAAATACTTGTGTGGTCAAGGAAATTAAAGGTACACTCCATGATATTTACTTACTCATCTCCATTTGTTTTATATCATCCAATGGACTTCAAATGAATACATATATATATATATATATGTAATAAAGAATTTGTTCCTAAAGCAATTGCTGAACCATTTAAGTTTGAAAATAAAAATCCAACACAAGCTTTTATAGCCACTGAAAATGTTAAAGTAAACGGATCAACAGAAAATGTCACGAGTTCCAAAGTTATCAAACGTTATAAGAGCACAACAAACCACAGCATGAACTTGCTTCGAAGTTTAGCACAACAAGTATTTAAAACCCAACCACAGTATATAATTCAACCTCCATTTCACATCAAATCATTCATTCCACGCCAAAGAAGCCAATTGTTCACGCCGTTGTTCGGCTTGGCTTCTTCTTTGAGACATGTTCCTCGAACCTCCATAGCCTCTCTGTAACCTTGGCTTTTAGAGCTTCCGGTGATTCCAAAGAAATGTAAAACTTCCGTCTGGTCCATTTCTAGAAGCATGCCTGTCACCTTAGCTGCAGTGTCAGGATTCTAGCTATTCAACCTGTCACCTCTGTTCTGTAAGGGACGCATTTGCAAGAGCAGATGCCAAAGCCCTGATTGGCTGAGGCATTCTCACATCACGCAATGGCATAATAAAGAATAGGCATCACAAATATATTGAAATCAATCAATTAGAAGTAGACACATAAACAATAAATATCACTTACAGTATCTCCAGGCTTGCGATTTTTCCCAATGAAGAAGGAATGAAATCATCAGATCCAAAATCAAACGAAAAAATTCCCAATCTGTGCGAAAACAAATAAAAAACATACTAAGAAATTGTTGGATTTAACCGAAGAGGTTCGAACGATCTGATAAACTAAAAGCCCAAAAAATTCAGCCGAAAATCAAACGAAATAACTTAATATGTGCAAAAAGAGAAGAGAGAAGTGAATGTGTGAGAAAATCCCAATCTGTGCGAAAACAAATGAAAAACATACCAAGAAATTGTTGGAATTAACCGTAGAGGCTCGAACAATCTGATACGAAAAGCCCCAAAAATTCGGCTGAAAATCATATGGGAAAACCTAATCTTCTGTGCAAATAGAGAGGAAAGAAGTGAAAGTGAGAGAAAAGGTGGAAGAGAGAGAGAGAGAGAGAGAGGGGTAAATGCTGCGTGTGTTGGAATGGGTGTTGCGTGCGTCAGAAAAAGGTAAGACAGATTGACAAAAAGTAAAAAGCAAGGGCCAACCTAAAACGACACCGTTTTCGTCTTTTGAGAACCATCCTTATGAATAGTACTTTTATTGGCTCTTATATAGTGTAGAGAAGAGATAGAGAGGTTTAGATATGGCTTAGACGGCTTCTGAGGACGATGGCTTAGACGGCTTATGAATAGTAATCCATATTCACTCTTATAATATAGTTTAGAGTAGAGAGGTTTAGATATGGCTTAGACGGTTTCTGAGGATGATGGCTTAGACGGCTTATGAATAGTAACTCATATTCACTCTTATAATATAGTTTAGATATATTAGATAAAAGTGGAATACTCCGTCACTTTTTAAATAAAAAGTGACGAACATCTCAAAAAAGTGGCATACAATTCAAAAAATATTAATCATACCATTGCATATTTAAACTTATTACATTTGAAATATGAACTAACATATCTAACTAGAAGTGGCATATTTCATACATAATATATTCAAAAAACAGGTTGGTGAACTTGGATACCATCAAATTATACTTTAATCTCATTTTGGTATATTATTGATTTGGCAATGGTTACAATGTGTTATTGGATTCCTAAATGCACCATCATCAACCAGTTAATAATTGAAAATAGAAATGCAATTTCACAGAACAAAAAATCTCTCAAAATGTAAAAATTTCACACATCAACCATTGTCACTGATTTTCCAAAAAGCAACATTATCAATTGAATAATAATAGAAAACAGAAATTCAACTTCACAAAGGAAAAAATCTCTTAAAATATAAAAATTAAAGCAGTCGAAAAAAATATAAAAATAAAGAAAAAATCGAACTTAACATTTGGTTGTGCAATATTTTTCATTTTTTTTGAAAATCTTTCGACTGAACTATACTTTCTCTTCATCTTTGAAGATTCTACCACGATTTTTTCGTCTTCTCCAACTATTTTTAACAATATAGTATTAAAATAAAGAAGAAACGGACAGAAACTAAAGATTAACAAAGGAATTTGAGGGATTTTCGCTGGAAATCACAGAAAACGAGAAGTAGGGTTTAAGGCACTGTAGTAATTAATTTTCCATTTTTACCCTTCCATGTTCTGATATATTTAAAGAAGTCCAATTTTCAATTTTTTAAAAAATTGACCGTATTTTTCAATTTTTTTTTTTGAAAAATAGAGTAAGGAGCCTAATTTCTACTTAAACAATCCAAGCTAAAAACACTTTGACTTGGTAGCCATCTTCAAATTTAAAATTAATCGGTAGCCCACTTAAAATGGTTACCGCTTAGGGTCCAACTTAAATCGGTAATTGAGTCGGTTCAGTTCAGTCCTGGCTACAAGCGGGCTGCGGTCCAAATTGACCCAATCACTTTGACATCTTTATGTGGGTCTCTACATTGGGGAAAAATAGTTAACTACCAACGTTTAACGTGACCTATGGGAAATACTAAAATATTATGTGATTGTTCTCTTTGTTGTTTTCAGTTTTTAAGTTTGTAAAACACTAAAAATTTATTTACTATATTGTTTTTTAAAATATATTTTCGAAAACAAATTAAATTTACAACACAATTCAAAACACATTTTTGACATTTTTGTGTGTTTTGAATGAAACCACTTAACAGAAGGAAATTTTTTTATTTAAACTAAAATTCTAAACAATAAAAATTCTAAATTCTTAAATATGAAAATTCTAAAATGTTTAAAAAATAATTCAATCCCTTATTGGTTATTTAAATAAAAAAATTTAAAATTTTTATTTAAATGAAAATAGATAAAATGCACATGCCATAATATTAATTTTTATTTCCTATTTTGTCAATTTATTATTTGTTTGTATTTTATTTTTGTAACAAAATAAAAATTGTAAAATCCACTACCTTTAAAATGTATATATTACTTGATAATATATTAGCATAAAAATTTTCTATTATACTGACTAATCAATTCATTAAATAAAATGTTATAAAATATTTTTTCAAAATTTCTAACAAAACGTGTTTTTCAATTTTTTTGGTTTCAGAATCACAAACCAAATACGTTTTCAGGAATTTTAAAACAGGTTTCAAAACAGAAAACTTAAAATAAACTTAAAATTCAAAACTAAAACCAAAGAGAACATGTTCTATAATTTTTGTAAAATTCATGTTTTCAAAAATAACAAAGATAATTTTAAAAAATTCAATTGTGTTACTCATAATAAGGGACTCACCGGACAACTAGAGGGATTTGTTTATAATTAAATTCTCTCTCTAGAATCCAACCTTACAATGTTGCAAGAGTCTGCTATTTTCATTAATACACTCATTTCTCACACGTCACGTGACTTGTGAAATTTGAATGTGACTAGTATTATGGGGGCTGCTAATTTTTTTAATTAACCGTGACTTGACAATTCTTGCATTATGTGATTTTGATTTCATGTAAAAGTATTCATCTTTTAATTGTGTATACACGTTGAATTTTAATTCATCCAATCTGTAGTAGTTTTAATGTATTCTCTCGTGATTGTGAATTTAGTACTAAATTAGTTTGATATCTTTGAATGTGACTTTCACTTGTTCCATTACTGTGATATTAACTGTGTACCTTTCAAGTTCCATGTGTCACTGCAGATTTACCGTTAATGCCACATTTTTAGGGTCGCTTTTAATAAGAAGCATGGTATCTGTATTTGAAGTTTTTGAGGAGTAATATGAATGTTAATTCATCTGATAGCACATCAATTGTGACCTTAATGTGAACTTTGATGTGTCACTATTTGGATTCAATATATCGTAAATACATTTAGTTTTATGTGACTAAAATTGTTAACTTAATGTGGTTTGTAGTTTATCTTATGTGAATTTTCAATATGATATTTGCATTTCGGGATCTTGGTTCTAAGTGTGACTTTTTAGTTCCCTTGATGTGACCTAAGTTGTTTAATACATTGGTAACCTTTAATTCGGTGTTAATGAAATCGTATTCTGATATTTGAGAAACTCCTAAAATATGACATATCGTGAAAATAGAGTATCGTAGGAGGTTTCTTTTTTTTTACGTGTTCGAATGGTAATATAATTAGGGAATTTTTCTCTCTCCATATTGCATGTTGAAAATGTAAAGTTTTAAATTGGTAATGTTTATATTGTGTATATTTAAAACTATGTTGTAGAGAGAGTACGAATAAATAAGGGTAAATTCAGGGCCGGTCATTATTTGGGCACTTATAGGCTGCAAAGTCATATGCTCAAAACTTAATTCAATTAAAGTCATATTTTAGAGCTAAAAGACCAACATACCCTTAATTGTAAAAAAACGCTAATTGTGATACTGTTTTGTTGTGATACTGTTAAACTTATGATTTTGTACTACTAATGAAACATTTTAAGAACAATATTATTCTCTTGTTTATTCTCTACTGATTAATTTGTCTACCTACCATTAAACACTTTATATATTTATACTTATCTATCCAATGAAAATCTATGTCATAATTAAATCTCAAACATGTTCTAATTCAATGGAAGAATTAGAAACATTGTTCATAGTTTTATCTAAGTCAGATCTAGAACTGCTATTCTTGTCTTTAGATAAAAACCAATTGCATGACTTCCCATTAACTTGAGAATGATTGTCAGTTCTTCTTTCTCCATCTTGGCATTGCTCTGAAGTATGTGTTTGCTTTTAAGGGACCCAGATACCTTGGAAGAGCTTTAATTTGCAGCAAAAGGATGTACATTTATTCGTGATACTGTTTTAAAGGATTTGTGATACTGTTTTGATAAAAAAAAATTAAAGATTGTCATTTTAAGTTAAAGAGACGACTTCAAACGGGTAAAATCTAGCATACGCAGTAGCAAGCTACTGGTCTTGACCGTCTCGTCGAGACCATTCCGAAAACATATTATAATAAAAATTACGAAATGCGTGTGCAAATTCTATGTTCATTTCTATTGTGATCTCGTTTTTTGTGATCTTGTTTTTTGCATGTCTGATGATTAAACAACACACATGACTATGATATCATGCTTTTATCTTTGATACTGTTTAATTAGTCATGTTTTTTGTTTGATACTGAATTATGCAAAACAATATTATAGATTAAAACATAGATTAAAATAGTGTCAAAATTACTAATGTACCTTACCTAAATAAAACAATATCATATATTAAAACAGTATCATATACTAAAATAAGAGATTCAAACAATATCACATGCTCAAACTTTGCCATAATTAAACAGTATCAAAGATAAAAGCTCAGTATCACAAATAAAACCTATTCCACATAGATTCAAATAGTATCATGGAATAAAACAGCATAATAGATTAAAACAATATCATGGATTAAAACAGTATCAAAATATACTAATATAAATTACCTAAATAAAACAGTATCATGGATTAAAACTAAGACATTCAAACAGTATCATGGATTAAAACAGTATCAAATTATATTAATGCACATTACCTAAACAAAATATTATCATGGATTAAAACAGTATCATAGAAAAAACTAAGACATTCAAACAGTATCACGAGTTCAAACTTTGCCATAATTAAACAGTATCAAAGATAAAAGCACGGTATCATAAATAAAACTCATTCCACATAGATTCAAATAGTAACATGGATTAAAACTAAGACATTGAAATAGTATCATAGGATTAAAACAGTATCAAACAATATCTTTGATACTGTTTTCTATAATACAGTGTCAAACAACACACATGACTAACAATGTTTTCTGTGATATTATTTTTCTATAATACAGTATCAAACATCATACTCTCTTTTAACAATGAGAACTTCTTGCCACTTCTTCAATACAGAGTCATAACTTTGGAGGACATCATGCTCTTTTTTAATTCTCTCTTTGCAACAGAGATCATTCACTAGCAAATGTACATGATGCTTATGTAACTGAATAATTTCCTTACCTTGTTATGCTTTCTCTTTACTAGCAAATATCCAGGATGCCAATTATTCTCCAATATATATCTAGGACAGTTACACCGTCAACACCACAACCACCTTTCCAAACACCCAAGCACCGCCACCACCAGTCAAATCCGCCCACTACCACCCACGCAAGTGTAACACATGAGTTTTGGGATAATGTTGTGGTAGGTGGGTTCTAGAAATTATGGTTAGCGATAAGGTGAATATAGATGGTGATAGTCTGATAGTTAGGATGAGATTTTGAGTTTGTTTAATTAAATGAATAAAAATATAAAATACTTACACAGTAGTTTTAAAATAAATACATACAGATTATAAATACACTCGCCGAAGGTCATCGGAGATTGTCGCCGGACGTCGCCGGAGATGTAGGAGGTTGTCGCCGGAGCTGGAAGAGATTTGTGGAGTTGGAAGATTGTGCCAATGAAAAATATGGTTAAAAAAGGTGATTTTGGAATTAATTTAAAATAGTGATGTAAAGTATGACTTAATCACAATTTAAAAAAAAAAATTGACATAATTTGAAATAAGTCATGTGGAGATGACTTATTGACAATTTTTTCAATAAATAAATCTAAGTATCAATTAGTTCAATTAATTAATTCCCAAAAGACCTGATTTTCTAAATTATTTCTTAATGGCCCAATTTCGCAAAACAGATAATTAGAAGGAGGGTTAGGCCTATTTTTCTCTTTATATTATCAATATTTTTTTTTTTTTTGAGGGCCCTTATATTATCAATCTATTTATAAGATTTGGTAAAGTAGACGGAAAGGACATTCAACAATAAAAAAAATTTGTAATGTTTACTAGTTGTATCATCTCTTGATTTATATTTATTTCATTAGATACACCACATTGTCTTTGTACCATCGATATGTATGTCCATCCACCCCTTTGTGACGTCTTTAAATTATCAAAATTCTTATGAGATAGATTGGAAAATGTCAAATAGATCGAAATGTGACATTTGTCACAACTATCCTCTCCATATATTTAATAACACTCTATCTTCTTTTTAACGTTTAATTATCAAAACATTAACATATTTGATAAGATATACTAAAAAATAATTACATGCTACATTTGCTAGCTATATCCTTCCTTGATTTTATATTTCATTCACTGGATCCTAGCCATTTTGAATAGTACAATATTTGCAACATGTGCTAATTGTATTCTATCTTAATTTTATATTTAATGTACTAGATACACTTCATTGTTTCTATTCCAGATACACCCGTTTTGAAACATTTACGGGAATTTAAACTATCAATAAACCTCTTTTGGCATCTCTACATGGAGCTTTAAATTATCAAAATCCCTTTGACATACTTGAAGAAATATGAAAGAGATGAAGAAATATAAAAGAGAATATGTATGGAGAAATAATTCTCTATATTGATTCAATTGTATGAATGATTGAATGCTTATTACAAGGTAGAATACCTTATTTATAGGGTTACAATAGTACTAAAAGGAAAGATTGTGTGATAACCATACAATCAACTATAAAAGAAAGTAATCTCATACAATCGAAAAAATATCAAATAGAATAATATCACAATCTTTTCATATCTTCAACATTCTCCCTCAAATTCAATATGGTGTTATAGAAACCAAATTGAGTTTGAAAATTAAATTGATTCACATGTAGAAAATATGAGAATGGTATAATTCTTCTATCTTGATTCGGAGTATATGATACTTTCGGCAATGTCTGGATGTATCAAATTAAGCATCCATAATTATTTCCATCAAGTGGTTTAGAAACGGGGATTAAGTCGGGATGATCGGATTGCTTGTCATGGTTTCTAGTGGAGTTTATTGGAACTTGAATCCCACATCGGATGTGTGGGCATCCTTTGTGTGGTTTATATGGGCTTGGGTTCTCCAACCACATTAGCTAGCTTTTGTGGGATGGCTCTTCCAAGTCCCATGACATTGGTATCAGAGAAGGCACCATGTCTTCGGGTCTCGGTTACCACTTAGGGTGTGTGGGCACCTGCTCGACGTGGACGCCGAGTCGGAAGCGTGGTGGTTTGTCATGGTTTCTAGTGGAGTTTATGGGAACTTGAATCCCACATCGGATGTGTGGGCATCCTTTGTATGGTTTATATGGGCTTGGGTTCTCCAACCACATTAGCTAGCTTTTGTGGGATGGCTCTTCCAAGTCCCATAACATTTGTCATGGTTTCTAGTGGAGTTTATGGGAACTTGAATCCCACATCGAATGTGTGGGCATCCTTTGTATGGTTTATATGGGCTTGGGTTCTCCAACCACATTAGCTAGCTTTTGTGGGATGGCTCTTCCAAGTCCCATGACATTGGTATCAGAGAAGGCACCATGTCTTCAGGTCTCGGTTACCACTTAGGGTGTGTGGGCACCCTCGGCGTGGGCCAGAAGTCGGAATCGTGGTGGTTTGTCATGGTTTCTAGTGGAGTTTATGGGAACTTGAATCCCACATCGGATGTGTGGGTATCCTTTGTGTGATTTATATGGGATTGGGTTCTCCAACCACATTAGCTAGCTTTTGTGGGATGGCTCTTCCAAGTCCCATGACATTACTGTAGAGTCATGGGATCCGATTGGGCAATCGTCGCTTCTATGTATAATACTTTCGATAATATCTGGATGTACCGAACTAAGTATCCATAATTGTTTACATCAAGTGGTTTAGAAACAAGGATTAAGCCGGGATGATCGGATTACTGTAGTGCCATGGGATCCGATTGGGCAATCTTCGCTTCTATGGTGTTTGTGCCAGACATAGTTGCGCAGAATCGTTGTGCTCTGATACCATGAAGAAATATGAAAGAGATGAAGAAATATAAAAGAGAATATCCGATGTGGGTATCCTTTGTGTGATTTATATGGGATTGGGTTCTCCAACCACATTAGCTAGCTTTTGTGGGGTGGCTCTTCCAAGTCCCATGACATTACTGTAGAGTCATGGGATCCGATTGGGCAATCGTCGCTTCTATGTATAATACTTTCGATAATATCTGGATGTACCGAACTAAGTATCCATAATTGTTTCCATCAAGTGGTTTAGAAACAAGGATTAAGCCGGGATGATCGGATTACTGTAGTGCCATGGGATCCGATTGGGCAATCTTCGCTTCTATGGTGTTTGTGCCAGACATAGTTGCGCAGAATCGTTGTGCTCTGATACCATGAAGAAATATGAAAGAGATGAAGAAATATAAAAGAGAATACGTGTGGAGAAATAATTCTCTATATTGATTCAATTGTATGAATGATTGAATGCTTATTACAAGGTAGAATACCTTATTTATAGGGTTACAATAGTCCTAAAAGGAAAGATTGTGTGATAACTATACAATCAACTATAAAGGAAAGTAATCTCATACAATCGAAAAAATATCAAATAGAATAATATCACAATCTTTTCATATCTTCAACAATACTTATTTAAATAGATTGAAAAATATTGAAAAATACAAATTCGCTAGCTGTAACGAACTACATATTTTGTAGTTAATGCACGGGATACGTCACATTGTTTCTATTCCACCGTCATCTTCTACTGGCCAATGTCTGTTGTCACAATAGCTGTCTCACCAATAAAATATCGACACGTCATTCTAATTTTAAAGTGTCAAAAGTTTAAAAGTAGAACAACAAAATATATAAATAAAAAAGATATTTCGTGATATTCTATTATTGTGTGGTGCCTATATAAATGCCTCTTAAACAAATGAAACAAGATGTGGTAACGCAGAAACACTACAATTTGGTCGTGTTCATGGCATCTCATCAATATTTTGTTGTTGGGATGGCATTTTGTTGGTGATATGCCATGAACAGCGGTCCATTTGTAGGAAGTTTTTACATTTAGAGGTGTGAAATTCGAACGAATTGCTATTTTTAAATCTAATTATTTTCGTGACATCTTTCCACTTTGTATTGTAGAGTTACCGCTCGAATCCATCAAGAAAGCCTAAATCGTACTTATCTATATCTTCTTGAGGGAGAAGTTTGGTTTCAAACTCGATTCGATTCATTTTTCATGTGAAATTTAGAACATTGTTAGAGAGTTTTTGGGAAAAAATAGATTTTTTTAGTTCTTTTGACTTTTCAATTTTTTTGTAGTGTAAAAGAGTTGAAAAGTCAAAAATCAGAAAGCAAAAAAATAGATTTTTTTAAAAAAACTACACCGAACACGCTTCTTAATAATTATATTAGTTTGTAGGAAATTTTAGTGTTTTAGCCATTTTTTTGACTACTAGCCAAAAGTTTTCCATCAACGTAAAAAATTGAAGTGGACATCAATTACAATAGACAAGATAAAATAGGCTAAATCTATTTTTCCAAAATATAATAATAATAATAGTTCTAAAACCAGGCTGGATTGCGGTCCTTATTGTAAATAGAAATCAAATGCATACAAAAAGATTCCACATTTATGACGTAAGACACTTTACATGAGAACAAGACCTTTTGGGAGAAAAAATTAAAAATAAAGTTTAATTTTACACTTTGTAGATTGGAAGAAGACTTTTTGAACATTTTTTTTTCAAACAAGAGAACTAGTTCGAATTCCAAGAAGAGAGACGAAGGAGATAATGATAAATACGAAAGGTAAAATTTATTGACTTGATCTAATATCTTAAATTTTAACTAAATTTAAAAAAAAAAAAGAATCGGGATAATTGATAATATCATAGCTAGTTCACCCAATTGATTAAACGATTTTCTTACTATTTTTAGTCGATGCGTTTTTTTACCACGTAACTGAAATTGATCACTTCTATTTTTTATGTCATTGTTTGTTGGCTGATCTTGTGATTAGTGATCAATGGTTAGGGTCAATTTTTATATCTTATGAAAATACTGAACAATATTAAATATGTGGCCGTGTTTCCGAGTTGTATAATTTGTTAATTTTATATTTAATGCACAAGTATCGCACATTGTTTGTTCAAAAATGACTTAGGAGGTGTCTTCAACTTAGATTTGAATGAATTTTAAAAATTTATATAAATTTTTGTGTCACAACTCAGATTTTAAATTCTAATAGATTCAATTGAAATTTAAGTGTCATCAACTCAAATTTTAATAGATTCAATTGAAATTTAAGTGTCCTCAACTCAAATTTTAATAGATTCAATTGAAATTTAAATATCTTCAACTTAGATTTAAATAGATTCTTTTTAAATTTAGGTATTCCTAATTATTAGTGAATTTCTAAAAATTTCATTAATTAGAAGATTTAAACAGATTTGCATGGATTTCGAGCTCACAAATATGAATACCAAATTCTTTAGGAATTTTATCATCACCCATCTAAATTTCAATCCAACTCTTCTCTTACGCATATCTTCCTTTCGCCTTTCTCCTTAATTTGTGCCACAAGTTTTCGTAGTAAACTCTTGTTCTTGATATTCAATTTATATTAGCATGAAAATTTATTAAATTTTTCATTTTAATATTTTTTTTGTACAATTGTCAAACACCGTCTTTGAAATTTCATTTTGATGCTCCATAACCATTCATTGAACCAAACAATTTGGCTGAAAAATATAAATAATTTATTGGTAAATATTAATTAGATAACTATATAAGGCAATTAGATATTAGATTGTAAAATCAATATAGCACTAAAAACTCTTTTTTGAACTTAGAACGATTTACTTGTCATCTGCGACACATGTAAATTATCTTTTCAGGCCATAAAATAACTTTTTATACAAGAAGGTTAAATAACTGATTTTGAAAGAAAATGAATCCTAAATATCCATCATCTAGTCTCGAATATGAAAGAAAAAATTATATAAAAAGACAAGTAGAAAGAAAGTGAAAATTAAAACTTTATTTCAATTTTCTTTTTCAAGAAGCCTTGTTCTTTAATCATTTTTTTTTTAAAATTCAAAATTGATGAAATTGAATCCTAATGTGAATTCTCCCAAACAATAAATCTAATTGTGCTTCGAGTTTAGAGATGACGGATGCTCTATTTATTAGTTTATTCTTTAGGATCTTAGTTGGCATAGTTGTCGGATTGGTAATATTAGGGATGGCAAAAATACCTACGACCCGCGACCCGCCTGCGCCCGCCCGCCCGCAACACCGCCCTCTCTTGGGTTGGACAATAAGGCGGGTTTGGGCAGAAAAATCTGCCCTTGGGTCCGGGCGGCCCCATCCCGCCCTTGCCCCATGACCCGCCCCTAGAATTTTTTTTTTTTTTTTTTTTTTGAAAAATCATAAAATATAAATATATAATAGAAATTATAATTTTCACTACAAATAGCCTAAAGAAGAATAAAACTCGGGTTGAAATTTGTAAACTACAAATCTTAACCACTACACCATAACCTCAATTTTATAATTTTTTGTTTTGTTTAGTACAAATATATATAAAAAAATTATTTATTTTTTTTTTTTTTTCAGTTTTCAAAAAAAAAAAAAAAAAATTAAGCATGCGGTTAGGCGGGGCAAGCCCCGCCCGCCCATGGTCCTTGTCATGAGGCGGGCGAGCGGGTAAAACTTTTAAATGGGCGGGGCCGGACCCACCCGACCCCCATTGCCATCCCTAATTGATATATATCCCAATCCATTGAATCATTCACTTTTTTTGACCGAAAGAATTTTTACTTTTTATATTTCAAGAATTTTCTCTTTCCAAAATTCTACTCAAAATATTTGTTTATGTAAAAGCAGTCCACTTGAACTATTTAGAATAAAAATAATGTAAAATTACTATTTTTAATAAAAAGACTACAAATCCATGAAACTTCATAAAAATCTATAAGAATATATTGAAATTTATAATATAGAATTCTGTTAAAATCTTATAAATTCTGTGGAATTCTATTCAAAATCATGAAATTCATTCAAATTCATAAATATTAACAAGTCTTTTAAAATCTGAGTTGAAGACTTCATATCAATTGCATCAAATTAACAAGGGCTTGTTTGGTTTGTAGATAAAATTATTTATCTAAATAAAAGTTATATGAATAAGAGTTATCCAGATAACATGTTTATTATTACCTTGTTTGATTCAACTAAGTATAAAAGTTACTGTTAAAAATCATCATTTGATAAAAAAGACAATTATGTTGTAAAATTATGGAATAATTATTTATGACTATTTAGACTTATTAAGATATTTAGATAAGCCTTGTTTGATTATATCCAAATCACTTTGTAACTTACTTTGGAATCCTATAAATATATGTCCATAGTTATAATAAAATACACAATACTCTTATATTTTTCTCTTGTATTCATTTAATTTCATAACACGTTATTAACACGATTGTCCAACAAATTAAGCCATCAAAGTGCCTTGTTTATTATTCAGTAAAAGGAAAATGTCATAATTATTTTCTTGACTATATGCATGTTGCCAACCTTTTAAAACACTATTTTACACTTTTGTTTTACGTAAATCATAATGTTTATAAACATATTCCACAAACATTTATGTGCATAATTATTTCGTAAAAATTTATGCATAATTTTGTTTGAAAATCTGTTAAATTCATGCAACTTTTTATTGTAATTATGACTTTTCAAATCTTAAATATACAATATTATAATACTATGCATTATTATATTTTGTTTGAATTCATCTTTAATAGAATTATTGTGTTTGTTTGTTTGTTTGTTTGTTTGTTTGTTTATTTTTGGTTCAAATTGACTAATCATGAAAGTTAAATCAGTTACCATGCACTAAAAGCAAAAACAGAATACTTCAATTCTTTCTCAATACGAAAGATGCCCTTAAAATTACAATTGTATGCATGCCAACGTATGTTATCATATTATTTCATTTAGTTTTATTATGTCATATTAATCTATCATATTCTTGCTTCTGAATAAGTACAATATTACATATATCAATATCATATTGTTGCTTTTGAAGTAGCACAAATTTATATTATATTAATATTTTAGTAAAATATTAATTGCTTCCGAAGAGCCTAATTTTATAAGATATATAATATTGCTCCTGAAGAGCAAATTTTTACTTCAGAATAATGATTTGTTGTTGCCACTGAAGAAGCACAACGTTATAATATTCAGACAAAATATTAGTTGCTCCTAAAAAACATGACATTACAATTTAAATATTCTAGAAGAATATTGAACTATTTCTCTGAAGTAGTAGTAATCTAAATATATTTAAAAAATATATCTGATTGTGCTCTCAAAGTAGCATGTCTCGAAAAATATCATATCACATAATTAAATTGTGATATAAATGAGTAATTAATGAACTAATGCTTATCCCTGAAAGAAAGCATACAAATCATATCATGTTGATATTGATTAATGTGAATTATATAATTATACAATGTCTAATATAAAATTAATTATATTTTCTTGTTCAATGTGTAGTTACTCAAATGGCGAATATCACAAAACTTGAGTTTGTTGCACTTGATCTATCTGGCAAAAACTACTTATCATGGATCCTCGATGCTGAGATTCATCTTATCTCAAATGGTGTGGGAGAGACAATAAAAGAAGCACTCATTTTGCACTCAATTTCCTAAAACGATCGTGCAAAAGCACTCAATTTCCTTCATTACTATTTGCACGATGGATTGAAAATTGAGTACCTTATTGTAAAAGACAATAAAAGAAGCACTCATTTTGCACTCAATTTCCTAAAACGATCGTGCAAAAGCACTCAATTTCCTTCATTACTATTTGTACGATGGATTGAAAATTGAGTACCTTATTGTAAAAGATCCACATATACTTTAGAAAAACTTGATTGAAAGATTTGACCACCAGAGGACTATAGTCCTCCCTAAAGCCTGGTATGAATGGATGCACTCGCCTGCAGGATTTTAAAACAGGTAGTGAGTACAATTCAAAATTAATTATGCATGGAGACAAAAATCACTGATGAAGATATGTTGGAAAAGACCTTCTCCACATTCCATGTCTCTAATGTGATTCTTCAATAGCAATATCGTGAGCGTGGTTTTAAAAAAATACTCAGAACTCACATCTTGTCTGCTAGTTGCTGAACAAAATAATGAAATGTTATTAAAAATCATGGGCTACGTCCAACTGGTTAACAGCATTGCCTGAAGCAAATGTAATATCAAGACATGGACGTGGACATGGATGCGGATCTTGATCGCATTTGCGAGGGGCAACGCGGCTTTTGATGAAATAATGGACAATATCAACCACAATGTAACAGCTTTTATAAAGCACAAAATAAATAAAAATAACTCATCCAAAAAGGAGCACGAAGAAAATTGCTTTAGATGTAGAATGAAAAGGCATTGGTCATGTACCTGTTGAATGGCAAAACATCTTGTAGATCTCTACCAAAGATAAATATAAGGAAAAGGTAGAGACAATTTTTACTGACTTTGATGGTCCAATTGATGTGACTCATATAGACGTTTCTGATTTTTTTGCTGATCAAAGTGGAAATATCAATCATTTGATTGAGGAGGTGTGATAGAAAATATTGACTAGTTTACTTTCAATATAGTAGTATTTATTTGATTCAAAATTTTAGTTTGAAATAGATTTTTTATTTTCCTTTAAAGTTTGAAACTTTAATTTACATTTTAAACTAGTTCTTAGTTCATTGAAATGTTTTTTATATTTAAATTTTTTTTTAGTTTTAAACTCATTTTAAAAAAAAAAAATTTGGTCATATTTATAGATTCATGATGAATTGCTAAGATATTTGTTTAGCTGATAGTGCAATTACTCATACAAATCTTCAAGATAAAAAGTATTTTTTAGACTTAATATTAGCAGAAATAATGTTTATACAATATCCAGTACATCGAATATCGTTGAAGGCTCTAGAAGAGCTATTATTATCTTACAAAATAATACGAAATTTTATATAAACGATGCACTTTATTCTACCAAATCCAGAAGAAATTTGCTCAATTTTAAAGATATTTGCTGCAATGGATACCACATTGAGACGATACAAGAAAATAATTATGAATATATTTGCATAACTTCTTTTGTATTTGGCCAGAAGCAGATAAAAGAAAAATTCATGGCACTCTCATCTGGAATGTATTATATATTCATAAAAATAATTGAATCAAACAATGTCACGAACCCAAAGTTTGTTGTACCAAAAAGCTTTATACTTTGGCATAATTGACTTGAACACCTATGAGCAATAATGATGCGCCGAATAATTAATAACTCACATGGACATCCTCTAAAGAACCATAAGATTCTTTTACCTAATGATTATCCATGTGCTACTTGTTCACAAGGTAAGTTAGTCATTAGATTTTCAATTACAAAGGTTCGTGTTGAATCTTCAACTTTCTTGGAAATAATTCATGGAGATATATGTGGGCGATACACCCTCTATGTAGAGCATTTCATTATTTATGGTATTAATTGATTCTTCTACTAGATGGTCACATGTATGCTTACTTTCTACTAGAAATGTAGTTTTTTCTAGACTATTTACTCAAATTATAAAACTAAGAACTCAATTTTCAGATTACTAAATCAAGACAATCCGTCTTGATAATGCTGGTGAATTTAGATCACAAGCATTCAATGATTATTGTATGTCAATTGGAATTGTCGTTGAACATTCATTTGTTCATGTTCATACACAAAATAGTTTAGCAGAGTTGTTTTCAAACGTCTTCAATTGATTGCTAAGCCTTTACTTATGAAAATAATACTCTTAACTTTTGTTTGGGATCATGCTATATTACATGTTGTGGTCTTGGTTCGTATAAGACCAACTGCTTATCATGAATATTTACCTTTACAACATGCATTTGACCACGAACCTAATATTTCTTAACTACAAGTTTTTGATTGGGCTGTCCAAGTCCCAATTTCACTCCCACAATGTACAAAAATAGGTCTCCAATGAAGACGTAGAATTTATGTTGGGTTTGATTCACTATCCATTATTAGGTACATTGAACCTTTAACGGGTGATTTATTTACTGCACGTTTTGCCGATTGTCATTTTGATAAAATGACTTTCCCAATTTTAGGAGGAAAAAAACTACATCATGAAAAACAAAGTAAAATTTCTTGGAATGAAATAACTCTATCTCGATTTTGATCCCCACAAGAATCAATGTAGGGATGGCAAAAAAACCGCCGACCCAACCCGACCCCACGCGCCCCTATATACCCCCACCACGGCAATAGGGCGGGTTTGGGACAGAAAAATCGCCGGGCGGGTCCCGAACAACCCCTCCATGACCCGCCCCTAAAATTTTTTTTTTTTTTTTTTTGAAAATCATAAAATATAGTAGAAATTATGATTTTCACTAAAATGGACTAAAGAAGAATCAAACTCGGGTTAAAGCTTATAAACTACTAACCTTAACCACTACACCACAACCCAAATCTTATAATTTTTTTGTTTTGCTTGGTACAAACATTTAAAAAATTGTATATATATATTTTAATTATTTTTCGGTTTAAAAAAAAAAAAAAAAAAAAAGTTCATGGGCGGTTGGCGGGTCCAACGGCCGACCCGCCCTGAAATCCAAGTGACCCGCCCTGGACCCGCTCCATTGCCATCCCTAAATCAATGTGAGCAAGAAGTTAATAGTATCATTTACTTGCAAAGAGTTGCAAGCCAATTATCCGATGTATTTGTTGATACAAAAAAATTGACAAAGTCATATGTACCAGCAGAAAATACTCATGCAAAAATTGATATCCCTATTGGAAAATCTACCATAGCAAATGAATCTCAAATAAGCCAGAAGCATGGCTGACCAGTTGGTGCCAAAGACTCTGTACCTTGAAAGAAAAATGTACAAGAGAAAACCAAACTAAAAACTTTTAATGAAATAATGGTAGAAACGATTGATCAATCAAACACTGATAATGTGATTCCTAAAGAACTACTAGTGTCTAGAAATAATGAGATTTTAATAAATTATTTATTATCTCATAAATTATAAGAACTCCTGAAGAGCTCAACAAAACTACAGATTATTGAAAAAATAAATTTGAGATGAAAGATTTGAAAAAAAATTCAATTATGTATTGGATTGCAAATTAAACATTTTCCAGAAGGATTATTTGCTCATCAATCTTCTTATACAGAAAAAGTCTTAAAACGTTTTTATATGGATAAAGCACATCCATTTACATATCATATGGTTGTTCGATCACTTAAAGTGAAAAAATATCTATTTCACCCACTTGAAGATAGGGAAATAACTCATAGACTTGAAATACCATACTTAAGTGAAATTGGTGCATTAACATATCTTACAAATTGCACTCGACTGAACATAGTTTTTTTGTAAATCTCCTTGCAAGATATAGTTCTGCACTCATTTAAAGACATTGGAATGGTGTTAAACACATTTTTTTGTTACTTAAAAGGTACTATTTATATAGGATTATTTTATTCACAAAAATTAGGATCGTCTTTAATGAGATATGCAAATGCAGGTTATTTTCCTGATCCACATATAGCTAAATCACAAACAGGATATATGTTTACTAGTGGAAGAACAGCTATATCATGGACGTCTGTGAACCAAACATTAACAGCAATATCTTCAAATCATTATGAAATTATTGCAATCCACGAAACAAGTTGAGAATGTGCATGGTTGAAGAACATGATACATCATATCCAAACATCATGCAGATTAACTTCAACAAATGATAGTCTAACAGTATTGTATGAAGACAATACATCTTATATTGCACAACTCAAATGGGGCCACATCAAAGGAGAAATGACAAAGCATATTTCTCCAAAATTCTTCTATACACATGAGTTTCAAAAGAATAGTGACATAGATGTTCAACAAATTCGCTCAAGTGACAATTTGACTAGACTTATTCATAAAAGCATTGCCGACATCCACATTCAAGAAATTGGTACATGAGATTGGAATGTGTCGACTCAAAGATCTTCAGTGATTAACATCAGGGAGAGTAGATGTACCTTTTTCCTTAGTCTAGATTTTGTCCTAATGGATTTTCTTGGCAAGGTTTTAATGAGGCAGCATTTTCTTAATACTCAAAAACTTTAACAATTAACCGTACTTTTTTTTTTTTTCATTTGATATTTTGTCCCACTGAATTTTTGTCAAACAAATTTTTTAATGAGGCAGTTATTGTAGAATAGTCATCGAATGGGGAGTGTTGTAAAATTATGGGATAATTATTCATGACTATTTAGTCTTATCAAGATACTTAGATAAGTTATACTTGATCTACAAGTTTGAATCTAAATCAGTTTGTAACTTTCTCCGGAACCCTATAAATATGATGATAACCTGAGAATAACTAACCAAGATGAGGGTAAATTGATTTTTACAAACTTTTTTGAAAAATAAATCCAAATATGAAACTTAAGAAATATTAAATAATAAATATTAACACAATGTAAATAAGTGAAAGAGTAGAGAGAGTGCAAACGATATGTTTATGGATGTTTGATCCAAACCAATGATCTACGTCCTCTGTTGCCAAGCCCTCAGTCACGAGCTAGGTCTTTCTACTATATTGATTGACTTATGGTACAATCAATAACTCTTACAACACTTTCGGTGACTTACAAGGAAGGAGCAATACAATATTGAACTTTACGGAACATCAATATGACCCAAATGATATGAAGAAATTGGTTTACAATACTTTTTTTCTCTTAATAAATGATAGATACAAATTAAGTACCAATAGATATCAATAAGTAGCAATAGATGAAAAACTCAAGTGTTAGGAATAAACTTTGACGAAGATGATGATTTAAAATTTTGATTCAACAAATCAAAGTTTAATTTAATCAATCAAAGTTTTTCAATGAATAATTTATAGAATTAAAATCAACGCAAGTTCAACACATTTTTCTCATGATAATACTCTCTATTATGCTCTTGTAAGTGTGTAAGATGATAATGAATGAATGAGAATTTGCGAGTGCAATTTTTAAAACATTCTATCAAGTCGGATGATAGGCCGGTTGACCTACATAAGTTCGGATGACAAAAAAGTAGCCGTTTAAATAGTACAAGGTCAGAATTCGAAAAGGTCAAGTTTTTGAACTTCTGTCGACCGATTGACAAATGTCAGTCGACCTATAAATAGTTCGGATGATCGAAAATTTTGATCTGAAATGTTTTGAAAAATTAATTTTAACTTTGATCAAAATATTTTAAGTGATATCAACGTAGTTTTTGGGCATAAAATTGTTTTATCATTTTATGTTAAAGATTAAGGTGTTAGTACTTTTACATTTGATCTAAAAATCTAATCTTTGATTTTTCTTGAAATCTGAATCTTGAAATCTTGTTTTCGATGATTGACTTCGATCGTGATCTTCTTTGTGACACCCAAAACCTCCGCTACGAAGTTTTGGTGTGTCTCTCCTATTCTTACCTTTTAAAACCTGAAGTAAACTAAAAATTTTGTGGAATTCTAGATATTATTCAAATATTTTACAAATGTGAACTTATCAACTATATGGGCTTTAAAATCGAGGTTATCAACCTTTAGAAGATTTTATTGAAAGTCTAAACCTCTAGAGTACCTAATTGTAATATAAGTTTACTGCCCTTTATTTATTATACACTAAAACGAGCAACCCAGAGGTCATAAAAGCTTATGAGGTTTTAACCAAATAATCATAATTCATCATTCTAATACATACTAAAATTTCACAAATTTAGGAAATGGTTAAGGTCATCAAAAGGGAATCAAAGTATACGAGAAACAGAAGTAAGACAGCTTTGAGACTCATTTTAAATCTCAAATTTTTCCATATCAAAAGGCCTTGAAAAATTTTAATATTTTTAGGGATAAAACAAAACATAATATATTAACTCCTATCCAAAATTTAGAATTTAATAAAATATGTAAGGCCTCCAAATCAACTTCTAAAACATGGAAGGCATATTCTCGAGTAGAACTGTCCATTATCACCAAAACTTGCATATCTTGCTCTATAGACATCCGAACAAGGAGATTCCAAGTTTCAAAGGACAAAAATTGATAGTTCATCAATCCCACCAAATTTTGTCCCAAAACCTGAAGTCTACCATTCAGAACGTCCATTTGAAACTGGAGTTGCAAGTTGAAAATTCTGGACATTTATATCTCGATCAACATTATACCCTTTAAACATCCTCTAACATTCATCAAGTTTAAAAATACCATTTCATAGGGTTCCAAACAAGTTCATGTCACATTAAAAATTAACAGTCATATCAAAAATATCTTATAACATATAAAATTCAGAAATCATAACAATATAACGCAATTGTCATTTATTCGTCTTCTTGATCGAAATCTCTTTTCCCATGACTCAATCCCTTCATTATCGAGCCTTCATCCAACCCTATAATCAATCTAAGAATGGGAGAATGGTGAGTTTGGAAAAAACTCAATAGAAATATCATCATTTATAAATATGCAAATTCCAATTTATATATCGAAATTAAATGTAAGTAAACCATGCTAACATTCATATTCCAGTGAGCTCAAAGGATCGAAACTCTAAATTCTTTCATAGATTTAATCCCGAAGGATTTAAAACCAATAACATTCTTTTTTAGGTTTAATCCCAAAGGATTTAAAATCATAAACATTCTTCATTTACATCCAAAGTAAAATGAACATCATATCTTGTTCATTCCAAAGGAACAAATTACATTCATATCCGGATGACCATAAACATTAAATCATATAGTATAGCATACACATAATTATAATACATAAAGGGATTTAAATCATTTGCATAAAAATATTCCTACCTTGCTTCTTGAAAAAGAATGAAAACTTTTTGAAAAATATTTCTTCTTTCCTCATTCTTCTTCTCTTTTCTTCTTCTTATTCTCTTTTCTTCTCTTTTCTCTCTTTGTAAAAATGGTTTAAGTGTGTATACTAGAGGGGAGTGGGTGTTTTTGGTCAAAGAAAAAGGGAGGGGCCGAATTCTAGAGAGAAAGGGGAAGGAAAAAATTGAAGATTTTTGGAGTTTATTCCATCCTCTTGCAAGCACTTACTTTTTGGATTTTGGTAAGGTTTTGATATGGTAAATATACCATAATTTAAAATATCTTACCATTCTTCTCATTTTTAGAAAATAAATATAATTAATTAATTAATTAGATAAAACTCAAAAATTGTTGGATATTTTGTCTAGTGGACTTGGGTCGTTTATTATTATTGGACACTATTTGGATTTTGGACGGACATGTAGCCATAATTATTTGCTAAAATTTTTACTTATCCCGAAATAAAATTCTAAATTTTGGGGGCATTACATTCTTTAAGAGTCTGATTTGTAGTGTAATCTTGATCTTTTTATGATTATTGATTTGAAAGCTTTGAAGATCATAAGCACTTTAAACCAATTGTTATTAAAACAAGATTAACTTGTTTGTTATAATCAAAATATTAAAATTAAAGTTAACTATATGTCAACATATTGGTCATAGTTATAATAAAATTACACAATTCATTTTCTTCACTTACATTTTTCTCTCTAATTCCTTTAACTTCATAACATCATTCACATTTACTATATTTTTATAATTTATTAATTCATTTATTATATAATTTTAAAAATATATAATCTGATAGGTGCTAAATTTCAAGGACCAAAACATATAAATTTTATCCTTCAAATTAAGCACTCACCAACAGAAACCCAGAAACCCACAAATTTAGGACTTCAAAAACATAAAAATATATTATGGAAAGAAAAATAAATTAGAATCAAAATCAAATTTGCATAATGAGATTCATCGTAGCCAATCCTCTCTCTCCCTCGACAAAAATGGTGAAATACATGGTTGCCAACTCGTGAAGCCATCAAAACCATCTCCTCGTACTTCGAGTATGTCTATTTCCTCCGTTCTTTTTGAAGCTTTAACCTATTATATTCATCTTCACGAAATTACATTGTACAAAGAAGTTTTAAAATAAAAATTGAAAATTTGATTTTAAATAAAAATAATGTATTTCATAAAATACTAATTTTAATAAAAATGAGGTAATTTTTAATTTTTTTAATAAAAAAATAAGATATTTTTCGACTTTTTTATGAAATGTAGGCTCTTATCAAAATTTCCCCTAATTTTCATCACCTCCAAATTTCCGACATTGTTGGGCAAAAGACTTAATTTAGTATTATTTTTTCCTTAAATAAAGCCAAAACCCCTTGACTTTTATTGGATTAAAAAAAAAAAGGCCTGACACCGTCAGTAGTGGCGCATCACGATCCACCGTCATTTTACTGCCACCTGCCACAAAAAGCTCTAACGCAATAAAAAAGGAGAAATTGCGGTTACTGTTCTCAATCTTTACTCTTTTTGCATATTTACTCTCAATCTTTATTTATTGACAATCCTACCTCGAACCTTTCATAAATTAGTAGTCATGGTCATAATAACGGGTTTCGTTAATTATTACCCTTAAATAAAAATAAAGACAAAATTGCCACAAAATTTTAAAATAAACAAAAAGTAAATATAAGAATGTACTAAAATATAAAAATAATAAATAGTTCATCTTCAACCTTCAACAAAATCATAAATAACTGGTCAAAAACATCCGAAATAAATCATAAACAGATTTAACTATTAAAAGATCAATTGAATATATAAAAACAAACTAAACTCATAAATTAGATATTTATCACAATTGAAGCTTCAACAATCTCATAATAAATAAACAAACAAAAAGATTCAAACACAATAGTAAATAAACAAGTGTAATAAGGATTTCTCTTTTCTAATCCATAAGAATCATTTTTACACAATGTTGTGATCTCTTAGAGCATGTTCGGTAGTCATTTTTTCCCAAAAAAATTCATTTTTTTGCTTACAATTTTTGACTTTTCAAATTTTTTACACTACCAAAAAGTTTGAAAAGTCAATATTTTTTCTCAAAAAAACTACACCGAACATGCTTTTAATACGGGCCATTGAAATTGAAGTATTTCGTTCTTGTCGCAACTTGTGTATACAAAAAATAATTGATCTTTTCATCAAGAATTTTTGTTCTCTTTCTCTGTGTCCACCCTACAAGAATTTGGAGGTCAACAACATGAAACTTAGAACATCTCCGCAATCATGGATTGTACTAAAAAATGTGCCACATTATTTTAAATTACTTACATGGTAAAAAAAAAAGTAAAAGATATCTAGCACGCCGTCAAAAGTAGACGGTGTATTAGGCATCCTCCATTCATTTTTCTATAATTAATATCTATCGAAATATGTGCTAGGCTTTTTTTATTTAATTTTTTATAATTTATCTCTATCGAAATGTCTGTTAATCATCAATTATTTATTTTTTTATAATTCATCTATCACTCTCTCTTCTACATGTGAACTACAATTTTTTCTGTATTTACCACACGTACAACAATCCACATTGTTGCATTAGAGATGCTTTTAATTCTGCAATGGTATTGAATTTAGTGTTCGTAAAATTTTGATATGTTTTATATTCCTTCCCAATTCCATGTTTCTAAAGGAGAGTATGAGTGATTGTTTGGTAATTTTTTTTTTTTTTTAGATTATAAGCATATTATAAAATATTTAGATAAAAATGATATTTAATCAACTTATAATTTTTATGTCATTTATTAACCATAAATATTTGTCTTCATTGTTTATGAATTTGAACAGTGATTGAAAGTTTGGCTTCTTTGTTCTTTAATTGAATTTTTTCACTAGAGATTCGCTTTCATATGAAATAAACAAATTAGAGATTTTGTTTTTCTTTTTTGTCACTTGAAACTTCTTATTGTTTGCTGTGGTGGTGGGTGAAGCTTGGACTAGGGTGGAGGTCAATTTTGAATTTATTTATTTTTGAATTCTTTTTTATTTCAGTATGGAGGGCAATTTTGTCCTTCTACTTCTACTTACCAGCAATATTGGATGAAAACTATCATTGCGACAACAGACACTAATTTATGAAAGATTAAGACTATGAATGTCAGAAATAAAGATTTGTGCTTAGAAGTGCAAAAGTGGCAAAGGTTGGGGAGGGCGGCCGCAATTTACGCCAATAAAATATTAGAAAGGCATCTTTCAGTTGTTCACGGCGTCCGTTGTGGCGTTTGGCACCCATATCCACCGTCAGTTACCTCCACCTGTCACCACCTCCACCACATACCTTTATAATAATCAGTGTACTCTCAGACATTATGGCCACTATTGGGTCTTCAATTTCAAGAAAAGGTCGCAGTGGGGTCCACTAATGACACGTGTACTTTGAGCAGAAGTTAGCCCATCGAATCATTTTTCAAAGCATTGGTTTTATCAACGAATGCTAATAGTGTTCGGTAGAATTTTTTTCCAAAAAATTTATTTTTTTACCTATAATTTTTAACTTTTTAATTTTTTTATACTACAAAAAAATTTGAAAAGTCAAAAAATAACAAAAAAACAACCTATTTTTTTCCAAAAAAAACTCTACCTATCAAGTCTTAAAAGTAACCTCTTAGAATCAATTGAGACTGAATAGGTTGATTTTTAATTTATTTTAACTTTTTGATTCTTTTGTATTTTGATTTCCTATCTATTTATAATGTCTACACTGATGTGACATCACATAATTAAAAGTTCATTGTCACATACTCATTATTTTTACCATTATATGATGCTACTTCAACGTGAGTATTATAAATAAGTAAGATAAGAAAGTAGAAGATCAAAACTCATTTTGATCGAATCAATTGAGTTATTAATTCTTAGACTAGCTAGTTCTTAATTTTTAGATTGAATCAATTATTGCGGTCTAGTTTTGAAAACATTTGTTAAACATTAGTTTTGATTAATGTAAGTGATGTAGAAACAATAATGCCTACACTAATAAATTATTGAGTTATTATGTACAATTTAAAAATTCTCTCATTTAAAATTATATGTTAAATAATGAAAGCATTGAAAATTGAATAAATAATTGTATTTGATTTTAATTAAAATCAAATTATCTGTAAATAATTGTGGATCTATGAAACGTGTGGTTAAGATTAATTGTAGGTTTTAACTTCAGATTTTAAGAATTTTTTTGATTGAAATAAAACAAACCCTAAATTACTTAATTATAATTTCATGCATTAAACATTCACTTATTTTTAAATCAAGTATTGTTTTAATGACTTGATAAGATGGATAATGATGAAAAATAAAATAAAATGAAAATTTATACGTTAGAAACTACGTGTCACACATACCTAAAATAATTAAGTGAAAGACTAAGAAGGTCAAATATATTATTAGGCAAATTGATTGTAATTAATTGGAATAAAAATTGATACAGAGTCTACCCATTTGTTTAATAAAAAAAATAAAGTCAAGTATGCATGAACCTGCTAGATTTTGGTGGCACAAGACCTGGTTTTCTGGCATCCCACCGATTTTCAATAATTTGAAAAAAAAAAAAAAAAAAAAAAAACCGCTTTAGAATTAAAAATTAAAAATAGTTTGAAATAGTATTTTTGGTTTCAATTTGAAGTCCAATTATAGAGTTGGACAGTTCGGTATGTCTTTTATTTTGCCTAAGTTACGTGTAATTGTGAGGACCACAAAAGTGATATTAAGATTATAGTCCCGATCTCTATCGCCTTCAGATGGGCGCAGGCTTTATTCGACCCACCTGCTTGTCAGTCCAATTTGGAGCATTTAGAACAAAATTCATTAAGATTATGCTCTATTTTCTTTTCCATTTTCAGATCATAATAAATTCAGATATACTTAAAATGGGAATGTACGAAGATCAATAACTCGACTTAGAATTTAATTTTTATGTGTCAATTGTGATTGGACTTCTTTAATTGTGTTTTTCTAAAATTACGAAGAGCTCCTTATAAAGATAATTTATTCTTCTAATTGGATTTCTTTTAATTTAATTTTGTTTTTCAGATAATATTTTTTCATTTGAAATTATCGTTCAAATATTACCTAACGGGTTAAGTGCATGTTTGGTAGTGCTAAAATTAATTTTTAGTGTTGAAATTATAAGTTGTTTGTAAATGTGTATATAAAAAATAAGTTGTAAGTTGTGTGCTTTATGAAATGTGTGGATAAAAAAGTATGTTTGATTAGTTGAAATGTGCTAAGAGTATGTTTGTTAGTGATTATAAGTATTTAAAAGTTGGTCAAACATTATTTTATCTACATATTTCGTAGGACCCACAACTTTTTCTATTTATTGTCTACACATTCTGTAAGATCCAATGCTTATAATTTACAAAAAAATTTTTTACCAAGCATGCTCTAAAACTAATAATTAAATCATTTTGCTTTCATAATAATTATTCTTATTTGACTCATCCACTTTGTAAACAAGTACATAAAAACTTGGCTTTCCCTACAACTTTGGAGTTGGAGGACCGATTTGTATATAATCATAACTATCACAATCACGGGAATAATGTTTAACCACGGGAATAATGCTTGAACTGTAAATTTAAATAATCTTTTCCTAAAAACACCTCCAAAAGATTTTCTATATCTTTTGATATTTTATATTTTAGAGAATCAAATTTACTCTCTATTTTAAAAAATTTGAAATATAATTTTAAGTGCTGACTTTTAAAATAAAGATTATTTTATGTTTATAGAGCTTTTTCGAGATGTTCTAAACAACAAAATTATACGTAAATGACATGTATTTTAAAGTTAACATCTATCACAACTCAATATTGTATTTGATGATAAATATGATTACATTTTGGTAAATGATCACACTTTCCCGTGGACGCTTGTCTTAAAGAACACCCGCCCGCCTGCGCTCGATCACGCTGCCTCGTCGATCCACGCCTCATTGTCCTCATAGGCCCGCCTACAATTGGATAGATCAACGATCACCCACGTCTATTGGGAATATGAAGCACCAACGCTTAAAGAAGACGAAACGTCCCACATTAAATCCTAATTATGAAGAAGATGAAAAGGCACCCGTCATTAATGACCATTGAAGATACATCTACGGGTCATTCCTATAAATAGGAGATCATCCCTCCGTGTGCAGATATAACATACATACTCAATATTGTTACCCCGCATATTTGAGTCTATACTATACTAATTTTCACCGGAGTGGAAACGGGACAAAGCCCCACCACCTTTGCAGTGTCTCCACCACCACTGCTTGCCGTCGCACTTGGAGGAGAAGAAGACATATAATTATCAATTGGCGCCGTCTGTGGGAAACCGTACAAGAAATCATGGCTCGAACCAGAAGAACTAAGAATGCAACGGCCCCGGCAGCCCCTGTCAGGGATGCAGATACGGAGTCTAATGCCGCCACTAATCATCCACAAAGAAGAGTTTGCTTCACGCTCAACTTACGGCGTTGCAAGCTCAAGTGGCGGCCTTAACGGCTTTGCTCCAGAGTCGTAACACTACGGTTTCTCAGTCACCGCAAGATCCTGGCCCTTCGCAGTGTGGACCTTCACCGGGATATTCCATCCTGTGGTCCCACCCTTCGCCTTTAGGACCCTCGCCACCGAGGCTCCTCCCGTAATCATAATTTTCCGAAGAACGGAAGCACCACCGCAAGCCCTCCGTTGGCTCATAATTTTCCAAAGAATGGAAACACCGCCGACAACAGCTCCACCGTTGGTTCCGAGTTCATTAGCTCCATTTTCTCGCACCTCATCTCAATTCACCGGCATCTGGTCCAACCACTTTGGGGACAACCGCCGCTGGGTTCCAACGCCTACTCGGTTGAGACACTGTGTTAACTCTAGAACAAATGATCGGAGGACATGATGAGTCGCAAAAATAGCCGAGGCTATGCCGAAAAAAGGCGATGAGACAACAATCAATGGTGTTGGAAGAAGACCCTTTTCTCCGTAAGATGGCGCCCATTGCCACGGGATTTCGAATACCAAGATGGAGAAATACGACGGATCACCGACCCTCGATCACCTCGAGCTTTTGTCGATTTGATGAGGTTGAGGGCTACCCCGACGCAATCATGTGCGGGGCCTTCCCGCCCACACTCAAAGTGAAGCCGTGGATCGGGTAGCTACTCTACCCCCAAAGTCGATTCGCACGTTTGATGATTTTTCTAAGAAGTTTGCTGCATACTTTGCCAGTAGCAAACGTTCTAAGAAAACCGCTATTGGCCTGATGCAATTGACCCAAGACAAAGATGAGTTATTGAAAGATTTTATAGCCCGGTTCAATAGGGCCACTTTGGGAATTAAGGATCTACAGATGTCTGCTGTAGTTACCGCTATGATGAATGGAACCCGCAGTCATGCCTTTAAAATGTCACTCTCTAAAAACCCACCAGATACGATGCATGAGTTGTTAAGAAGAGGTGATAAATATGTAGATGCAGAAGAGGCCTTTTTCATTACTAAGGGCATGAAAGATCGAAAAGAGCCGGAGTCTAACAAAAGGAAGGCCCGAGATGAACCAAGGCCCGTGAAGATAGAGGCAAGCAAAAATGATTCATCCAGCCCTAATAGGCCTAGATCTTTGAAAGGAGGCGTATAGTACAATCAACAAGACACCTCCGGGGCTAATGTCTTGATGGAAATCCGAAATATGAAAGAGCTCAGATGGCCCAAAAAGATGTGGGCACCACCACATAGGAGGGATGAGACTAAATATTGTAAATTCCATCGAGATCATGGACATGATACTTGAGGATTGCCAAGAATTGAAGGAAGAAATAGAAAGACTTATAAAAAGAGGACACTGTCCAAGTTTGTAAAACAGATAAAGAGAAAGGAAAAGAGGGTTGAATATCGACAACAACCACCTCCTCGCTACCGGAGTTATAAATGTCATCGTGGTGTGGCATTGTCACGCAGGAAGTGACTCAAATTCAAAGACGGAAGAACTATGCTCGAGTCAATAGATCTACTTGGTGAGATAAGAATGAAAGGTTCAGCGTAATATCACCTTTGGTGATGAGGATTTGGATGGTGTTACTGTCCACATGATGATGCTCTAATGATAGTCGCCGATATTGCGATTTCGACGTGAAAAGAGTGTTGGTGGACAATGGTAGTGCAAAGAGATGTTATGTCCCGGGAAGTTTTCCTAGGATTGAAGATGTCACCTAGTAAGATCGGACACTGCATCACTCCCTCCATGGTTTTGGAGGAGCTACGCTTATACCGGAGGAACAATTGAATTACCAAATGACTTTGGGTACTTACCCAACTAGTGTGGTGATAATGACTAACTTTTGTTGGTAAAAGCTCCTATGGCCTACAATGCAATTTATGGTCGTCCACTTTTGAATGCGGCTAGGGCGTGGTTTCTACATACCACCAGTGTGATGAAATTTCCCACTAGTCGGGGAGTAGTGGTGTGTAAGAGGTGATCGGCAGGCATCAAGGAGGTGTTATGTAGACAAAGATACATATAAAAATACGGTGATGATGCTTGATATTGAAAGCACCCTGGGATCGAATAGAACCGCTGGAACTCACCGAGGAGGTGGTGATAGTCAAGGTCGGTCTTGAAAATCGGAGGCGGAATAGATCCCGAGGAAAAGCACAAACTAGTGACATGTTTGTCGACAACATAGATATATTTGCTTGGGGACCCCATGACATCGATGGAATCAGCCCCATGATTGCCCAGCATAGACTTGCAATTCCTCCTGGAATAAAGCCGGTAAAACAAAAGAAAAGACAATTTGCTCCAGAACGACAACTGGCTATTTCTACGGAGATAAAAAAATTGTTAGAAGCTGGTTTTATTCGAGAAGTACACTACCCTGAGTGGTTGGCAAATGTGGTTTTAGTAAAGAAATCAAACGGAGAATGGCGGATGTGTGTAGATTACACTGATTTGAATAAAGCTTGTCCCAAGGATTCTTATCCTCTTCCAAGGATAGACCATTTGGTGGACGCAACTTCAGAGCATGAAAGGCTAAGCTTCTTGGATGCTTTTTCTGGTTACCATCAGATCTCTATGGCTGAAGGTGATCAGGAGAAAACTTCTTTCATAACTGATAGTGGAACTTTTTGCTACACCGCTATGCCTTTTGGGCTAAAAAATGCAGGGGCTACTTATCAAAGGATGGTAAATCGGGGATTTCATGGGCTCATTGGTCGTAATGTTGAAGCCTATGTGGATGACATGGTGGTCAAAAGCCGGTTAGCGAAAGATCACATAACGGATCTCGAGGAAGTCTTTGGTGTTGCTCGAAAACTTAAACTTAAGTTAAATCCTAAGAAATGCGTGTTTGGCACATCGGGTGGAAAATTCCTAGGATTTATGATTACACACCGAGGTATTGAAGCAAATCCTGACAAAATACAAGCTATCTTAGACATGAAAAGCCCGACTACCAAGAAAGAAGTTCAACAGCTGATCGAAGGGTGGCGACTCTCAATCGTTTTATGTCGCGAAATGATAAATGTCATCATTTCTTCAAGGCTATAGGAGGGTCCAAAAATTTTGAATGGACAAAAGAATGCGAGGAGTCTTTCGAATGCTTAAAGAAATCATCGCAACAACCACCGGTGTTGGCGCGTCCCAACCCCGGGACAAGCTAAGTCTCTACTTAGCGATATCTCTTCATGCGGTCGGTGCGGTATTGGTGAAAGACCTTTCGGCGGGCGTAAACCTCGCTCTATTATGTAAGCAGTATTGAGAGGGCGTAAACACGCTATGACCTTAGTTGAGCAATTGGTTCTAACTCGATTGTGGCAACCCGTAGTTAAGACCAGTATTTCCAAGCTCATCGACATGTGGTGACGATCGATCAACCAATTAAACAGACATCTTGACAGCCGGAGACATCCGGCGTCTCTTGAAATGGGCTATTGAACTAAGTGAGTTTGATATTGATTTTAAACCACGCACGCGAATAAAAGCACGTGCCTTGGCAGATTTTATTGCGAAACTCACTCTTCCTGAAGAACCACCTATGTTTACGACAAAGCAACTTGGGTAATATATGTAGATGGATCTTCCAACGAGAGGTTCGTGGAGCGGGGGTCATAATTCTCTCACCGGATCTCAAGAACTTGAATACTCACTTCGCTTTGAATTTCCACCACTAACAATGATGCGTATTATGAAGCGGTCATAATGGTGGTCGGGACTCGCCACACGCTTAGAGAGTGATGATTGTAGAAATTCGCAATGACTCGCAATTGGTTGTCGGGCAAATTTTGGGAGAATACGAAGCCAAAGATGGCCGCATGGCTGCCTATCTGATGAAAGTAAAAGATCTGCAGAAAAAATTTGAAAAGTTCAAGATTACAAAGGTCCCAAGAAAAGAAAATGAACGGCCGACGCTTCTCGCCAGTTTAGCATCGACCAATCACAAACATCTTCCAACCATCGCTAGTGTTCAAGTGCTTAGTGAGCCTAAGACGGTATCGTTGATTGTTGTCTTGAAGTGAATAATGAACCTTCGTGGATAGACCCCATCTTGGACTATCTTACGAAAGGTACTCTACCAACAGACCAAATTGAAGCAAAACGGTTGAGAGTACGAGCTGCTATGTATTCTGTGATTGATGGAAAACTATACCGGCGGGATTCTCATGACTATCGAAATGCCTCCTACCACGTATGTACCGAGGTCTTGTTTGAAATACACAATGGTTTGTGTGGAAATCATTTGGGTGGAGACGCCTTGCTTTCAAAGCTTTAAGGCAAGGGTACTATTGGTCAATCAATGAAACAGAAGCCAAGCAACCGGTCAAGAAATGCGACACAAAAGATTTGGCAACATAATTCATCAACCAAATGAGCCACAATCAACAATTTACGCGGTATGTCCATTTTATCAATGGGGATGGACATTCTAGGTCCTTTACCGCTTGCTAGAGGTCAAAGAAAATTTCACATTGGTGGCCATAGATTATTTCACAAAATGGGTTGAAGCCGAGCCACAATCAACAATTTACGCGGATGTCCATTTTATCAATGGGGATGGACATTCTAGGTCCTTTACCGCTTGCTAGAGGTCAAAGAAAATTTCATTGGTGGCCATAGATTATTTCACAAAATGGGTTGAAGCCGAGCCACTAGTCAAGTTATAACTACAAACCAAAATACGTAGTTTCGTGTGGAATATATAATATGCCGTTTTGGGATACCACGGGTGATGGTCACAGATAACGGAAGACAATTTGATAACCACACTTTTAAGAATTTCGTGATGCTACAAAATTTCGCACCGACTCACTTCAAAGAGCACACCGAGCAATGGCCAAACCAAGTCACTAACCGTATCATACTTTGGGATCTAAAACGAGGCCGAAAAGAAAAGGGATCTTGGGCGGATGAATTACCAAATGTATTGTGGGCCTATCACACCACTCCTAGAGGACCAAAGCAGAGAGACACCATTCAAATTATCATTTGGTATGGAAGCAGCTGGTACCCTTTGAAATTGTAAATCCAACTTTGAGAATGCAGGTTGAATGCAGACGAATGACGACATCACAAGGCGAAGTTGACCTACTTGAAGAAGTCGAGAAAGAGCCGCTATCAAGACAACGGCTTACAAACGTAGGGTCATGCTAAATATTTCGATCGCCGAAGTTAAGCCCGTAAGTTTCCAACCACATGATCTAGTGTTAAGAGCAAGCAGCAACCGCTTGGACATTCACCGCCTCTAAACTGGAACCCAATTGGCATGGTCCCTTCGAGATTATTAAGAAGATAGGAAAAGGAGCATACTGATCTAAAAGATGCGAACTAAAACCCTTGGGAAGACCATGGAATGCGAGCACTTGAAGAAATATTATCGATAATTTATCAATTTTTTTATGAAGTTGTATTGCATAAGTATTCCTATGTTTAATTACCAAATCAATAAAATGCCAAGGCGGATGAATGATGAGGGTGCTACGGAAGGATCACCAGCTGGGAAGTCCTCGTGCACCCATCGAACTCGACCTACTAAGCAATCATTTGTTATTTGACATAGTCTCTATCAACGCTTAATCGAGCAATACAAATATCTCTCCAACCGCTACTACGATCAAACCGTAACAAGGCGATAAGCCTATGGCTCGAAAAGTAAGGTGATGAACCTTAATCAAAAATTACCTTCGTGCCCTGTCCCTTTGGGGCGGGCGACAAAGCGCCCGCCCGCCAAAGTGGGCCGGACGCCGCCTGCCCCGCCAGGTCGGGCGCCCGCCTCAAAAGAGGGTGGCACCACCGCCCCTGTGGGCAGGGCGCACGCCCAGCAGGGGCCGGGCGCCTTTGCCCCCCTGGGGCTGGGCGCCCGCCCCTACAGGGACAGGGCGCACGCCCAGCAGGGTCGGCCGCCCACCCCATAGGGGACAGGGCACCAAAACCCACCCTATCATCCCATAATTTTTCATTCATTCAATATTGGTTTCCTATGTCAAATATACCCTTTATACATGCGAGAACCGATCTGAATTTTCTTTTCGAAGCGTTGACCCGAGGGCGCCGCCTCGACCTCGACCGACCGGGCAGGTCGATCCCGGTCCGGGCGTTGCCCCTCAAGCGTCAAGTGGCAAACAAATTTCTCTAATCGGATTGGCCGGGTCTTGTATATTTGGCCAAGTTGACACGTGTTTTTCACTTTCTTATTTTGTTTGGGGAGGGTAATTTGTTATACTTTGCAACCAACAAATTATAAAGTGAAAACAATTTTATTAATGATGTATGTTTGATGACGAACATACAAAACTGAAATTCGCAGTAATCAACAGTATTTGAAAGGAAATATACTGAATATTAAAATTTTCATGATTAAGCGGGACAACCGCCATGAAATTAAAATAAATAAAACTACTCTTAATCATCACGAGAACCAAAGAGGGTGAGATCCAACCCCTCCATGGTTAGCTACTTTAACTTTCTCGAAAGCAATGCAAGTCTCAATGACGCGCTTCCTCGAGATACCTATCAAATTTATCCGGATCTATCTCCTGGATGATCATCAACCAGCCACTCCTTGGTCATTTTGATAGCGGCCTTCAAAGATTCTGCGCCATACATGTGTAAGCTACCCTTGTATTCGGCAGACAACTTGTACCGTGCTATGGCCTCATCATCTCGCAATCTCCAACTTTTGCGGTTGGTCTACCTCTTTTGAAGGAGAGAATTCTCATTATCTTTTTTCTTAGACGCAGCTGTTGCCTTGTCCAACAAAGACTGCATCTCTGCAACGGCTTTTTTCTTATCGTGATCTTTATCAGCTGCACACTTTTCAAATTTCTCCAAATCACGCAATACTTTCTCCTCCATAACAAGCATCCGTATAAATGTAAGAAATCGGGTTAAATGAAGGATAAAAGTTAAGTGAGAAAGCAATAGAGTGTTGTCAAAATATAACGCCTACCCTGGGGTTGGTTGTACACATGTACGACGCATGGCACCTCTTTATTTTTAAATTATCAATGAGCTTCTCATTCACACAACCTAACATGATCTCAACTTCAACAATGAATCAACAGGAGGAAATCCAAACTCCTTGTAAGCATGGGCATCATTACCCTCGGTAGTGCGAGACGCAGCGAACGAGGGCAATCGTTATTTCAAAGAAGAGTTTTCCTTTATCGGCCCGCCTTTTCTTTTTGTTTAAAGGAGATAAAGACGGGTCTTCAAAGATCGATGGCGAATCCTCGCCACATTCATCACGCCCAAAGTCAAAATTATCCATATCTCATGAGAAAAATAGAAATTGATGAAACAAATGTAGGCAAAATGAAGAGTCCAAAAAGAATAAAGACATAAAAGTAGCCTACCCTCGTGTGATCCAATGTGAACCCGCCTCAAGTTCTCATTAGATAACACCTCGCTCATTTGTGATCCCGGGCGCCAATAGTAAAAGCTTATCTAATCTTGTTTTCAATTCTTGATCAAGATCCGGGGCTCGTTAAAGTGTTTGCAAAAAGGAGTTCTCCAACAAGTTCTAAAGGGGAACTGTCTCTACCTCGTGACGAACAAAAAGAAACGTCTCCTCCAACCGCTATTCGAATCGGGAAAGTGAGGTACTAATAATTTTACCTTAAGTTGAATATACGCTGTAACAATTACTCCCAAGCACGGGATACATGTCAAATAAACTCCTAAAAGCCTTAAACACGGCTCGATATTATTTGTAAGGCACAAATATAAGAAGTAAGTTGATATGCGCCAAGAATTGTGGGGTCAATTGGCCAGGAGTGACATGAAATTCGTTGAGGAAAGAAACAAATAAAGGATGAAGAGGAAATCTTAAACCAAATTTGTCATGCTATCACCAGAAACTACCACTTCCAAAGTGGTCCGATCCTCGAATTCTTTCACTAGAATGGGGAACTCGGTATATATGGCCGGGAGGTAATTCATATTTTTTCAACATTTTCATAAAACTTTTTGGATTGTAAATGCTGGCATCGTTTGGTATATCTAATTCTATCAAATTGCCACTTGGAGAATGTTCAGTTTGAATATTGAGTGGGCGGGACACTGTAGAAGAATCGGCATCAGAATCTACCAATCCATTGGAGGATGAAAACTCAATTATAGTGGTCAAGATCATGTAAAAGGCAAAGTGAGGCCGCCCGCCCAGCCAGGGGGCGAGCCTAGCCGCCCACCCCAACAGAGGCGGGGCATGGCCGCCCGCCCCTAGCCAGGGCGGGTGGCCGCCCGCCCCCTACAGGCCGGGCGGCAGACGGCCCGCCGCCCAGCCGGGCGGGCACACCGAGGGCGCACGCGCCCGCCTCTAGTCAGGCGGCATGGCAGGCCGCCCCACCCGTGGCATAGGGTTTGAGTGCCGCCCCGTCCCGTTTTCGTCATGGGTAGAATAATTTTGAACTATAAAAGAATTTCCTTCGTCTGGACCTGTATCAAGTTCATCAACAAGATCATTCAAATATCGAGGCCCACCACGTCCTAAAGAACTAACAAATGTCCATTCTTCAATTGGTGGAAAATTATCATCTATTCCTATAGATAGGGCACGATAAGAAGGACTGCTGTTAGATTTACTGGTTGAAGAACCACTACTAGAGGTGACCACCGTCTTATACATCTAAGAAGAAGGCCGAAATTTTTTCGAATAAAAAGGCACAATAATGAAAAAATTACCTTAGATGACGAAAGAAGGAAAAACCTCTATGAATTAGACAGAAAAGAGAAGACGAGTCTGAAGAGAGTTCCACCAAAATCGAGAAATATGGGAATATTACAAATAATATCCCTCTACCTCTCTTATATATATAAAAAAAAATCTTCTAAATGGGGCTAAAATCTAAGCCCATATCAATTTCAAATTAGGTCCAAAATATTTATTCTATATTTGGTCGATTAATTACCATATATTTTTTATTGTAATAAATAATTTATTATTTATTTACACGAATTATTTTTAAAAAAAAAGAAGAAAAGTTTTGGTCAAAGATAGATGATTAAAGATAATATTTCTACTTCTCATTTGACAATAGTCCATGAAAAGTAGAGGGCTTATGATGATAAATATGATTACATTTTGGTAAATGATCGCTACTTTCCCGCGGACGCTTGTCTTAAAGAACCTCGCCCTCGCCTTGCTTCGCCCCGCCCGCCTCTTGGCCTCCTCACTCGCTGTCGTCCCTCATAGGCCCGCCTACGATGGGATAGATCAACAACACCCACGTCTATTGGGAATATGAAGCACCAAAGAAGCTAAAGAAGACGAAACGTCCCACATTAAATCCTAATTATGAAGAAGATGAAAAGGCACCATTAATGACCATTGAAGATACATCTACTTCGTCATTCCTATAAATAGGAGATCATCCTCCGTGTACAGATATATAACATACATACTCAATATTGTTACTCTCGTATTTGAGTCTATACTATACTAATTTTCACGCCGGGAGTGGAAACGGAGGACAAAGCCTCCCACCACTTTTTTGCAGTGCCTCCACCACCGTCGTCCGTCGCACTTGGAGAAGAAGAAGACATATAATTATCAGTATTGCATAAAATAAAATAGTATAGTAACATAAATATATAAAAGTAAAAATTCTTTCATTTTTTCGAAACGAATTGAACATTTATAATTTTTTTTTTTTTTTTTGTGCTTTCTTTAAAATAATAGTTTATCATTTCTTTAGTAATTTG
This sequence comes from Forsythia suspensa, assembly GCA_023638005.1. NCBI lineage: Eukaryota > Viridiplantae > Streptophyta > Magnoliopsida > Lamiales > Oleaceae > Forsythia > Forsythia suspensa. The sequence goes on from CM042676.1 coordinate 38,160,234, forward strand.
TTAGGAATATTTAATTATGGGAGGGGGCACAATCCGAGGTTTGGATTTGTTTTTTTCTTTTCATCTTATTTATTATTTTATTAAAATTATTTACTCGTCAAATATTTCTTGAAAGGGTCATCCACTTGTTGAACATAAAATCCAAAATTCAAAATCGAAAATTCATCAGTATTATGTTTCTGTGTGCGTACGTTGTTATGGTAGATCCCGTGGGTGGGGTCAAATGGGTTTGGGTTAGGTTAGGTTTGGTTGCGAGGTATCTTCCAAAATCATACATTGCAAAATTATATTTATTTTACCCACCGGAAAATAATATAAAGGGGCAAAAACACCGTATACTTGGCGCCACGTAATCTCTCGTCCTTTTCTTTTGTGTTTTTCTGTACTATTTGTAGAATTCATATCCACCACATTTCAGTGGGTAGAATTTTGTTGACTAAAAAAAGTCTTCCTCAATACGATAATAATGCTCGCAAATTAAGGTAGAAATTTTAAGTTCATATTAATTATTTTATCTTTATCTATTAATTTGCTAAAATAGGATTTGAGATTACTATTAAGATTAGAGGTAGACAAAAATATTCAATCAAAACAGATCAAACCTAAATCGACTTCTTAAGTGTAAATCAGGTAATGAATATTAAAATAGAGAATCGATTGTTCATGGTTCGATTATAGGTTTTAGATCAAAATGGAAGAATCGGACAATTCTTATTAATTTTTAATTTTTTAATAAATTTAGTCTATAAAAATAAAATATTTTAATATTTGTATTGAGATTTATATTCAAAATTAGATATATTGTTCTTTTGTGAATAAATTAATTTTTAAAAATTATAATTTTTTAAATTATTGTATTATTTCAGTCAAGGAGAAAAAAAAAAAGTTGTTAGAAAATATGAAAACTTCGAAAACTTTAATTACGAAATTGATGTTCTATTACAAGATATTCAGTGGTTCTCGATTCGGTTCGATTTTCTTTGAAATTGAACCAAATCGATCCACACCCACCCATAATTGAGATATTTGATCACGACAGTATGAGAGATCTGTTGAATTGGAATAACAACTTTTGCACATCGATTTCAAACTTAACGATAAGTCAGCTCAATGCCCCACGACATGCATAATGAGTATAAGAGATAGATGTGATCACTATTTTTACGCTGTATTCTATATCTCTGTACCAAGTAATTTTTTTCTTCTTCCTTTTTTTATTTTTTTATTTTTTTATGCCAAGCATAATCCCTCCTATACTATTTTCGATTATGATAGACTAACTTAAAATTTTTATACAAATTAAGAAATTTTAATTATTATAATTAATATAATGATAATTTATATTTGTTGATAACAAAATACATTAAATAAAAACATATTAGACAATAAAGAAATTAATTATACTATCAACAAAATAAATAATCTGTCTATAATTTAGAACATATAAATATAAAAAATAAGTCTATCATGTGACGGAGGTATCACTATTTTTTTGCTCAGAAAACAAAGTCCTTACTCTTTAGACACAGTAGATCTAGACTGCGCCCCTAATTAAATATTAAAATTTAATTATAGGTTCTAATACATAATTAAATTAATTATTTATAATAATAATTAATACCTAAAGTCTGGTTTAATATTTGATTAACTTTGTAACAGTTTAGTGGATATGGTTTGTTCTTATCATCAACTGAGTAAGATGCACTACAAATTGGATCCCACATTTACATCTTTTCGAAAATAAAGAGAAAAGGGTCCCACAGTGTGGGTTTGGGAATTCGCCTATATATCCATAACATTATGAGCAGCGGATATATCCAGAATTCACTTGCGTATTTCCGCAGCTCAGTCAAATACCCAATCCACCAAGATAAATTTCCCTATCCCACTAGAAAATTTTCACTCTTTTTCCATAAATATACAAAAGTCCTGAAGAGATCTGCAGATAGAAGAAATTTCAGGAATTGTTCTTGGTAAGGGATCTTGCGATTTGAATTGTTTGTTATACTTCATTTGTAATGAATTTTGATGTTTTTTTTTTGTCTGGCTGGCTGTGATTTGATTGAATTAGTTAAGTGGGTATAATATGGCGATGGAATTTTGGGGAAGCTATTTTAGGGCTTTTTTTGAATTCAGAGAATCATAAGGGAAATGATGAATCTCGCGAAGGAGGAGAAACAATTGATTTAAATATTCCCTAGAAAGAAAAAATCCGGAATTATCTGGAATATTTTTAAAGCTTTAGTGTTATTCTGAAGCAACTGTTCTAGGTCTACAATTGCTGTAATTGGGAATTAGGGAAAAGTTATGTTGCCCAAACCTTGTGTTCGATTGCCACGTCTCAGCAGTCGGGCACAAATCTTTTTTTGTTCGGCCCACACTCCGTGTATATGCTCGACTACCAACACGGTGAGCACAAGATATATTGCCCAATTCTCTCTTGGGAATTGTTGGTTCAAAGAAAAAAAAGCAAATTATTCAAAGATATTTTAAAATAACGAGTCACTCTTTTTCAAATACTTTTATCCTTTTAGCCACTTGACCGTAGGGCGGCTCTTGGCAATTGTTTTAGTTGTCGGTCAGGCAGTGGGCAGCGCTATGTGCGGTTCACGTGTCATATGTTGAGGTACTGCGTTGTCGGGTGGTGCTAAAAGATTCCTGTCTTGAATAGCGTAACTTTTCTCAAAACCCCACCCCACCAAAAATAAAAAAAAAAAAAAAATAGGTGCTTATTTTGTAGACCAAGTGTTAATGTATAGAGAACATGGTTGAAAATTATTCTTGTCCCCCAAAAAGATTTAAACATGGTTGAATATGTTATTAATTATTTGTTTCTTGATTTTTGATTTAGTTTTTGCCTGTGAAGACCTTAAAATGAGGAGTATTGGAAGATCTGAGGCAGATTTGATCAGCAATCTGCCTTGTAGTATCATAGAGAACATTCTTGGATGCTTGCCGATGCGAGATGCCGTGAGAACAAGCATTTTGTCGAGAGAATGGAGGTACAAGTGGCTAACTTGTCCTGAACTTGTATTCGATTTCTGGTTTGATCAAATGTTCCTAGGAAATCACAAACTTGAGACGATTATATACGAAATTCTAAGACTTCATCAAGGACCCCTGCTAAAATTTGCCCTCCAAGTACCTGATTTCCGTAGTTGTCCTGATATTGATCAATGGATCGATCTCCTGCCAAACAACAATATCCAGGACTTCACTCTTCACATATCTAGGGGGGACAATTATGTATTACCTCCTCGTCTATTCGCTTTCCAGCAGTTAAGGAATTTGAAACTCTACAAATGTGCATTCAATCCCCCTCCCGGGTTCAAAGGGTTCAGTAAGCTCGTGGATCTTGATCTTCAGAATGTTGAACTTGTTCCTGAAACATTTGCAAATTTTATTGCTTCTTGCCCCAATCTTGAAAGATTGAGATTAATGGACTGTACCAGCTTTGATTGCCTCGAAATCAATGCTTCCAAATTGAAATTTCTTGAGTTCCATGGCGTATTCAAATCCGTTTCTTTCAAGAACTGCCCCCGTCTTGCGGAAGTTAAAATATCATTCTCTTCCATGGATTTCAAAACTGGAAACCGGTTCTCGTTTGATTTGATCAAATCTCTAAGCTCTCTACCTGCGCTCGAGGAACTGCATCTGCAGGCTTATGTGTTGGAGGTAAGAAATTGCAATTTCTAGTATACTTTTGAAACTGAAAATGCCCTTCTTGTTGAACTGTGAACTAAATTTAGTCTTTTGAGACATTTTCAGGACCTCACAGAATTTGGTGCACCTAAGAAACTTCCCGTAGCTTTGAAGACCCTGAAAACTCTTCACTTGTCTGATATGTATTTTGAAAAGACTGAAGAAATCTCATGTGCCCTTTGCTTGATCAGAAGCTCTCCCAATTTACAAAAGCTTAAAATTACTGTAAGTCATTATTATCTACTCATTGGTCATTTCAATCAATCTTACTTGTTGTCGTTCCAAATTAACAAAATTGCACCCTTTCCAGGCCTTCACTTTCGATGTGGTGGAAGCTGTTGCAGAATTTCTGCGAGCACAAAAAATTTCAGACGGATCTTTGACTCAGCTCAAAACAGTGGATATGCAACTCTTTTCAGGAATAGAGTCTGAAATGGAGTTTGTTAAGTATCTATTGGCATCCGCAACTGCACTCGAGGAAATGGCAATCACGCCTCATGCTGGAAGCGTTTCTGATGGAGGAGAATCGATATTGAACGAACTTAAACAATTTCCTCGAGCATCACCTAAAGCAGAAATAATTAATTCTGAAAAGAAGGGTTGTAATTTGCCATGTTCTTTAAGCTCTATTGTTAGTCTGTCCTGTAATTAGTGTACTTTAGCTCGTTAGCCCAACCCAAAGTTTTATAGGGAACATGGCTTATTTTGTTGTTGTAGTTTGTTTCGAGCTTTCTGTATCTGGTTGCTGGCTATTTTTTTGACCAGCACAAGTGTGTCTATGGTACAGGTATGTCTTGTAAGCTCATAGCCGTGTTTTTTATGGCTGTCGTCGTATTAATGAAGTTATTGTAAATTTATAACTCCCCACTGAGGTTCTCCTTTGTTCTGGAATTCAAGGTAGTTATGAATTTAGAGAATGTCTACGTATTCACTTTTAGTTCAGATTCGTTATCGTTCCAGAGTGGGCGAAGATTGTGTAGGTAATTAAAGTTCTATTAGGTAGATTAGTCCAATTCTATGTGAGAATTTGTTCGCATATTTTCAACAATCTTCTTTCGAATGAAAGTACTACGAATTCCCATCAAAGTCTTAACTCTTCAACTGTGCCAATGTCACCATTTTATGTGGGCACAACTACTTTAAAAAGTCAATTATAAAATTTTCCTTCCATCGCGATCCAAATTACGGCCTCCTTCGTTCGGCTACAATTGATGATTTGCTTTGTGTGTCCACATGCCTAAGTTTGACTCATAGCTCTGATATCATTTGTGGAGGATTGGCAAGATAGGATTGGTCCTGAGTGCGACAATTTAAAATAGTGCTATTTTCATTTAACTAATAAATATATTAAGAAAAATAAATTATATTCTAATAATAATATTTCATTGCAAATATATATATATATATATATATATATATATATATATATATATATATATATATATATATATATATTTTGCAATCATTATTTATTAATCGACTTTTTTTTGTAAACTTCTTTAAATAACTTGCAACAAAAACAAATAACTCTATCAAAATCACTTGAATAAACCATTCATGGCTTATCACATTTCTCATCATTTGATAAATAACGAGTTTAAAAGTTTGAAGAGAAACTTCTAAATAAATTATCTTTAGGACCTTTTTTAGTGAAAGATCTCTTGTAGAACTATTTATCAATAACAAATCTCTACATTTTATTTCAAGATTATCCCAAATTCTTGAATCATAGATATTGATGGGAATGAACTTATTATGAATTAAACCATCTACATCTTCATTAGTATCATTTTCCTTAAGAAACTTGAAATGAGAATCATAGATTATCCCAAGTTCTTGAATCATAGATGTTGATGAGAATGGACTTGTTATAAATTAAACCATCAACATCTTCACTTTTATCATTTTCATTAAGTCTCAATTTTTCCTCAACATCTTCATTTTCATCACTTTCATTTTTTTTTTTTTTCATTTTCAATTACTTGGGTCTACATTTTTTTTAACAATAAATCTATCAAGAGCATATTTTGAGATTTTTTCTCATTTTCTTTCCTTTTTAAAATCCTTATTGTTTTTTAAGATGCATTTTAAACTTTTATGAAAAAAATGAAAACTATAAAAGTGATTAATTAAACAAAGGCCAAAGGAGATTGCAAAAATTAAAGTAGCTTACATGATTAAAGATTAAAGTGGTAAAAGCTTTATAAGCTTAATTAAAACTATCTTTTTTCCTCAAAAACATGTATACCAACAATTAAACAGAAATATAGAGGAATTAGAAATATAATAATATTAAATAAAAATTATTATCTTAGGAAACTATGAAAAAAATCAGAAATTAATTAGAATATATGTAGATTTAATTATTTGAAAAATTACTTCACTTTTAGACTATTCAGCTTGTTATACAATAAATGAGGAAAATGAAAATTAATTGAACATTAATGTACATGAATCTTTAATCTTTTAAAGAGTGGAAAAAACCTTTTAGCGTCTCTTCTTTAAAGAGATATACTTATATACTCCCATCCGTCCTACAAAAATAGATTCGTTTATTTTTTCACACATATTTAAAAATCTCAATAATGTAATTGAAATTATAAATTTTTTCACATACTTTTCCTATTATACCCCCATTTAATATTAGTCATTCATTAATCTAATAAATTTAAATGTTCATTAAGTTACAATTAGAATGCAAATGAAATTGAATTGTATTACATTGAAACAATAATGAAATTTGATTGTTAACTTTGTTATTGGGAGATGTGTGTTTTCTAGACAATGTGGAATTTATTGATTGCCTACTTGAGTAAATGTGTGAATAGATTTATGTATTTTCTCATTATAATGAGAATATGTTAAGTTTATTTGGGTTGATAACAATGTAAATTAAATAAGGGTATATTGGAAAAAAGAAAATTTTAACACACCATCTATAAAGTAAGTTGCCTATAATTTGGGACAAATAAATAAAGAAAACGAGTCTATCTTTGTGGGACGAATGGAGTATATTTTTTTCAAAATAAACTATAGAAGTCTTCTTGATAATTGGCCGATAAACTCTTCAACCCCCTCTTCATTTATGGGAACGTTATCACTTATTAGTAATTAGTTGCTTTTAATTAATCAATTTCAAGCCCTCAAGACATTTCGTTGCCTTAAATAACCATACGTGTTTATAAGTATTATAGTATATTTGGAAAAGCTTATAAATATTTTAATAAAATATTTTAATTTTTTTTTTGAAACCTAATTTTAAATATTTGGAAAAGCTTATAATTATTTAAAAGCTTATAATATCTATACTACATATAAAAGACCTTTAAAAGAAGAAACATTTTTGAACTATTCTATCTTTATATTTTTTTTTAAAAAAAATTCATATTCACTATTAGTATTCATTAATGTATAATTATTTTTTAATATTTTATTTATTACTCTTTTATTGTTCATCATTATTGTACATTAAAATTTTCAACAATTTACTAAATGTACAATTAAATTTTTAAATATTTAATATATTTAATTAATTTTTTTTACATTACGTAGATGAAAGGAATGAGAAATGAGTTTCAACAAAAAAAAAAAAAATGAATGGAAAAAATTATAACTTTATTTATTACCGCATTAAAATTCAAATCGTGGTTGTCAAAACTGAAATAAAGATAAAAAGATTATTTTTAATAGATTCTATTACAATGATTACAAGCATATTTGGTTCGGTTTTTTTTTTTTAAAAATTTTTTTTTTTCAAATTTATTTTCAACTACATATTTTGTGGGACTTAAAACTTTTATCAACTTTTCAACCTCACATTTTATCCATTTTTTTTCAAAATCTTTAAACTCCACCAAACATTTACTATATTTAAGAACTTTTTTAATTTTTCATTTAATTTAATTTTACATTATATATATATATATATATATATATATATATATATATATATATATATATATATATATATATATATATATATCTTAGTTTTTCAATCTTACTTAATAATTCTTACAACATAAGTAATCATTGACACTTATTTAATTTTTATTTCTTACTCACATTTATAACGTTTCATTTACGTTGTCAAATCAAACATGTCTAATAAAAAGAGAACATACAAAGAATATTGTTCACAAGCAACTACTACTTCAACAAATGTATAATATTATAAAATCAACCATTACATTATCTCACAATAAAATTAGTAATTATTAATTTTATTTTTCATAAAATGCAGCCCTGGAGATCATTAATTCTATAAGATTTGATATCAAGAGTTCGTCAATAATCAAAGTTTAAATCACCAAAAGATCTTCACTGGATTCAAGTTATTGTTGGTATTATCACCATATAAAACTCATTTCTTATTGTAATTGTACTTACATCAATGCAATTATCTTTTAATATATATTTATTACTCTTTTATTGTTCATTATTATTATACATTAAATTTTAAAAAATTGTTAAATGTACAATTATATTTTGTAAACATTTAATATATTAAATTAAATATAAAGGTAAAAAGATGATCTCAATTTTTTTTTTTGGGCATTACGTAGGTGAAAGAAATGAGAAATGGATTTTAAAAAAATGAATGGGAAATTGTAACTTTTTTTATTACTGCATTAAAATTTAAATCATAATTGTCAAAACTGAAATAGAGATGAAAAGATTGTTTTAATAAATTGGATTATAGTGATTATAGTTCACAACTAACATTTGAAACTTTTTTAATTAATTTTATAATATATATATAATATATATATATATATATATATATATATATATATATATATATATATAGAGAGAGAGAGAGAGAGAGAGAGAGAGAGAGAGCGCGAAAGCGAAATATTGACAATTCTTTAATTTATGTTTCTTACTTTAATTTATGTTATTTTCATTTACATCGCTTAAATTAGACACTCGCTCGATAAAAAGAAATATATACACACAAAATATTATTTACAAGAAATTACTATTCCAACAAATGTACAATATTATATAGTCAATCATTACCAATATTATATAGTCAATTATGGTTCAAGTTACTATTCGTAATACCACTATATAAAACTCATATTTGATTGCAATTGTATTTCTATGGATATAAATAAAATATCAACGTCGAACAATACAATACAATATGTTATCAATAATCATATTTTTTTTTATCTTTATTGTAATTGCTACTTTAATATTTTAATTATTAACAATTAAAAAAATAAAAAATTTGAAAATATTAAAAATTGAAAATATAATTACAAAAGTACGTGCAACGCACGTGTGTCTAACTAGTATACAATAAATGAGGAAAATGAAGATTGATTGAACATTAAAGTTCATGAATTAAAAAACTTTTTGATGTCTCTTCTTTAAAGAGATATACTTATATATTTTTTCAAAATAAACCATAGAAGTCTTCTTGATAATTGGTCGATAAACTCTTCGACTCTCTCTTCATTTATGAGAACGTTATCACTTTTAGTGATTAGTTGTTTTAATTAATCAATTTCGAGGCCTTCAAGACATTTCATTACCTTAAATAACCATTAAATGTTTATAAGTATTATAGTATATTTGAGAAAGCTCATAAATATTCTAATAAAATATTTTAAATTTTTTTTTTGAAGCCCAATTTTAAATATTTGGGAAAGCTTATAATAAAAAAATATTTAAAAATTTCAAATACATAAGCACATATAATAATTTTTTTTTTTTGCCTCTATAATATTGAAGCCACGTGCGATCGCACCACCTACACACTTTCAATGCCGCTTCTAAGAATTGGGTTCCATTTAAAAGAATAATCTATTAGGTAGAGTGATCCGACGCTTTATAAATCTTTCATTTACTCTATATTTAATTGATATGGAATTTTCTTAGTACATTTTGAACAAATTATTTACGTGTCAAACCTTAGATATTTGATTTGTTTTGTGGTGGTGGCAAGAATTCGCTTAAAGCTTTTTGTACTGGTCAAAAAGTTTCTGAATTCATGATGTTACTGCAAGAAAGCACCTTGTGTTGTGAAAAACAAGCAAAGTGGTGGGGCCCGGGAATGTACTTTCTGTGAATATTTATGCCTAAAGGTGGAGATAATATCTTGTATTTTTTGAAGTAATAGATCTTTTGACTTGTAAATGAGAAGAGGACATTTTGTGTATGAAACACGTGGTTATAGAAAGTCACAAATGATCTTTTCCACTGAACAAGTCAGTGGACTGGGAAGTTATAACTTTTTTTTCCTCACTTTCATGGGGAACCTCCACCGAACACGATCATCCCACCATCTTTTTTCCTTGAATATGAATACTTCAATTCAAGACTCACTTTTTTATTCTTTCGAAATAGAAAGAAATAGAAAGAAAAAACAATTAAACGCAATTTCTGTTGTATTATTTACTTATCTAATAATTGACAATCAATTTATTTTCTTCAATTTGTTTCCATTAGATTTTAAAGGGCAACAATTTTCCATGACAAGCTTGATAGCTTTTAGGTTAGAAGTTGCGTAGGCTAAAATACAATTACAAAGGCAAAATACGAGTATTTTTGTATCAAAAGAGTTAAAAAATAAGTTATAATACTCGTGAATTGTTTTTTATACATAAAATAAGTTATAATTCTCGTGGAATATTACGGAATGAGAGAGCTCTCTACTCCTTGAAGATTGGATAAAAGGAATACAACCCATTAACTCCAAAAAAATTGCACGAACGCTGCACAGCCTGCACTGTCCATAGGGTTCGGATTTTTTTTTTTTTTTTTTATTTTTTAGTGCTTAAGGTTTTAACCAATTGTTTCTTATGATGAAACACATTTTTATTTCTATGGAAGCAACACTTTACTCACGTGATAACTGTGAAAACTTATTATGTAAATAATTGCAAGTGTACAATATCGTTAACAATTAATAAAGTGGACTTAATGAATCCGAATTATCATTCTCACGAAGGCTATTTTATTTAGATATTAACTCAATTGATCCTAATTCTTATCTATTGAAAACAATTTGAAATACATTTAATCGAACAACTTAACATATAACTATTCATTTAAGAAAACAATGTGGTAACGTATGTTAACACAAATATTAACAATTTATCAAATATGATGATTAAAGCGCAGGGATTCACGATTTCACCATAATTATCATCTCTAATCTCTCATATCAAGTTTTTTTCATAACGTTGTACTCAACCGAGTTTACGAATTTAACCTAACTTACATCTCTCGAGTTCAAATTAGTCATATCTAATTAAGTCAACTCACTATATCTTTATGTGAAATCAGAATAATCCTTAACTAGATGCATTAAATATCGTTAAGAATTCAAGTTAAGACCCCAACAATAACAAAAGCGTATCTCTACCTTTTATCCAACTGTCGAATTTTACTACGTGGTCTAGATTAATAACTTACCTCTCGATTTGTTACAATCCATAATTTAATGAAATAATTGCCAATTATTTCAAACATTACGAGAAGAAGTAAGATCAATAGTCAACATATAATCAAAATTAAGTTACATAGTGCATCTAAACTATAAGTTTAACTACTCATCGTACAGGAAAAAGAAAACATGAAGAGTTTTGATTATATAATCGGATTTAAATAAATGACGAGAAAAAGTTAAATATCTTGCACTAAGATTTCGCCGTATTCACGTCACAATCTTCAAAATCTTTGTCGTTATTTCTTTGCTCTTTTAGTTGTCTATTGTTTATTTCCTTCTCCAACCCCTAACCCGACTTAGATTAGATTTTTATATAGTGTTTACATCTATCCAACTCGTTTTAATTGAAAAGGACACAAATATCTTTGACTTTCAACTTTTAAAAAAAACACCTTAAACAGGCCGTGTCGGTGGCGGTTTGCAAACTTCAGCAAACAGATTTTCTAGGTTTTCTGTGGTCTGACCACAGTTTGAAAACCGCTTCCGGACTGTGGCAAACATAAAACTCTTGGTTAATTTTTAGTTTGGTCCCTCAACTTTCAAAATTGTTGGATTTGGTCGCCACTTGAAATTTTTGTGTGCATATTTGGTCCCTTTTCTCCAAGTCCTTCAACATTGATCCCAAAACTTCCAAGAGATTCCATAAGGTCTCCAAACATCCTTAGTCATCCGATTTTGGTCCTTCACAAGTTTTATTAGTGTACAAATCAATCCTCAAACTATTTGTAAGTTAAAATTCACTCCCGAAACTCGTGACATTTTTCCAATAGCTCTTTTAATAGTTCTTATCACTCCTATGCTATCATGTCAATCTTCAAACACTTCCGATTAACTCATATGTTGCTCCATATTCTTCTTTTTTACTTCATTTACTTCTATTTTTGAATTTTACCTACAATGATAACATTTATACTAAATTAAGTAGAAATTCACTCAAATTACTATATATATCAAGTTTATATGATAGAATAAGTATGTAAAACACACTTATCAATAGTTATTGTCTTTATCAACAAAAAATTATTCAAAATCTTCACACAAAAGAAATATTTAGTTTTAAATTAGAAAGAGTAGAATGAGATATCGATTGTGTAAAAATACAACTGACTAGTTTATGACTGATGGACGTGATCATTCGTGTGTTAGGGACACGACCTTTTAAATGTGCATACATGAAAAAATGTAATAGTTAATCAATAATGCTGCTTTTATGCAGACAAAACTTGATTTACATTGTAAGCTTAGTCAAATATATTATATTAAAAGAAATCAAATTAACAGTATATCATATTTTAATTGAAAAGTCACACAATATATCACTTTTTAATATAAAATTTTGATTCAAATCTAACAACAACAAAAAAAGATAATATAGTAAAAGCTAATATTAATTTAAAAAATTTTATAAGCACATTGTAAGCTTAATAAAAGACAAAACTATACAGTGTGTGACATTTTAATTAAAAATTGACACAACACGCACTTTTTAATGCGAAACTTTAATCACATCCAACACAAAAATTGGGAAAAAGAAAAAAAAAAAAGATAAATTTGAATATTATTTTAAAAGGTTGTTATTATAAGCACATTGTAAGCTTAGCTAATGATATTTTATTAGAAAAACAAATTACGTAGTATATGACCTTTTAATTAAAAGTGATATAATTTGTCATTTTCTAATGTAGAATTTTAATTCACATGTATACAAAAATAAAAATAAAAATTAATAACTAAATATTGGTTTAATAAGTTATTATAAACACATTGTAAGTATGATTTTTATTACAAAATGTCAATTTACGCATCGTGTCACATTTTAATTAAAAAATGACACATCATTTCATTTTTTAAGATAGAACCTTAATTTACATCCAACACAAAAAATAAAAAACAAAAAAATATCTAAATATTAATTTAAAATGTTATTATAACACAATGTAAACTTAGCCAATCGTATTTTGTTAAAAATGTCAAACTACACTGTGCGTACTGTGTGTAATTTTTTTATTGAAAAATAGTACATCATGTCACTTTTTGTTGTTGAACTAAGCTAGCATCTGACCAAAAAAAAAAAAAAAAAAATATAACCAAATATTAGTTTAAAAAGTTTTTATAAACATATTGTATATTTGAGTGGTGATATATCATTCACATTGGGCACTAATTATGATATTCATTGTCCACGTGGCATTACTACATTAGTTATTTTTTAAAAAGTTCAAAAAAGTATGTGATACTATATCACCAATCTTGTAAACTTAGTCAAAGATTTTTATTAGAAAAAGTCAATTTACATAGTGTGAAACTTTTTAATTAAAAAGTAACACAATATTTCATTTTTAATGCATAATTGTATATGACATTTTTAGATAAATAAGATGAGCGGCAAAAAGAAAAGAAAAGAAATAATTTAAAAACACAAATTTTCAAGAGCTCTTGTTTTTTTTCACTTAATGGATGGATCCCACCAAGCACTAATGATGTATCCTTGAATAATGGATTCCATGCTTTATAGATTTTTAATTTGGTGTCATATCATAAGATACACCATATTTAGGCTTACTGATAGTCAGAAGCATCTCGAATATGCTTTTTAAACATAAGATTTTCTATATTTTAAAGAGTTAAACTTTAAAATTATGTTTCAACGGACTCTCTAAATTAACTTTTTAAAATAGAGAGTGAGTCTGGCTCTCCAAATTCTACTATCTATAATTAAATGTATTCAAAGAATTTTAATTTTCAATACTCTATATAATGATTGAATTAAATAGTGTGTACAAAATAAAATAGAAAAAATGAAATAAAATCATATAATTATTAGGAGAGAGTCATGATAAAAGAAAATAAATAAAAATAATAATAAATACTTATTGGAAGAAGTAAAATAAAGTGTTAAAGATAAAAAATTGTTGAAGTACTTAAATTTTTTTTTTACTCTCTAAATTTATAGATGCTCTCTAAAATGTTAAATATGCTCTTTATAAATAGAGAGTATATTGAAAATGCTCTCATAGGTAATTTTAATGTGGGGAAAAAAGATATCCGGGAAAAAGATATCCTATTTTTTGGTTGCATATGACTTTTTCAATTCTATTGTATATTATTTCTTGATGTAATTATTTTTTTACATTCTTAACTTTATATTAAAATTTTATAATTATTTTTTAACATTTTAAATTCTAAAAATAATAAATATAACAAATATAACACACATTTTTTATAACAAGTGTTACAAAAAGTAAAAACAATATTTTTAAAATAAATTTGGATTATACTATAGTTTTGAATAGCATCTCCTTATGCCCAGTGGAAGCTAACCAATTGGCTAATATGTGAAAATGTGACATCCATTATTTCTCAATCAAAGTGTACTGGATGCTCCAAGGGCCATCACTTTTTGAAGTATCAACTGGATTAAACTTTGAGAGTCTACCTCTGCCCATATTTTTTTGTAGCCATACTGATGACAAAGTTTCAATCCAGTTGTAAGTTCTTTAATTTCAGCTTTTAAGATACAAAAATTTAAAGCTCATAAAATTCATGGTATGCAAGATTTACCAAGATTAATTGAGCCTTTGAGACAACCATCAGAGTTTAATTTGACCATCACCAGATCAGGCTTTCTCCAATATACTACCAATGGCTGTTGGGATACATCTGGCTGGTAAAGAATACTCCCAGTAATGAGCCCTATATCTTCAAATTCCTTGATCATGTGCTTCACTCTCTTGATTACCGATAAGTGCATTTTGTGCACTTATTAAGACCTTTAAACTAAGCTTTTATTCCATCATTTTATTGAATTTTTACTTAATTTGGTGCTTTATTCTTCATATTTCAGTTTTGGACCTGTTTAATAGCAATTGGAGAAGAATAGATGAAAAGAGCAATAAATTAGAAGATATTTCGAAAGCTTGAGGACCAAATTGGAGGTTATGAAAAGTTGGAAGATTAAAGAAGACAATATGAAAATTTGAAGACTAAAATGACCAAGACCCAAAGTTGAAGGACCAAATTAAAGAATGTAGAAACTTGAAAGATTAAAACAGCAGAACAACAAAATTGCAAGCAGGGCGATCGCCTAGTTTAATGCTGGGCGAGCGCCCAACAACACAAGAGGCCAATGTAATACAAAATAAATTTAGCGTGGGCGATCGCAGAGCAATCTGATCGATCGCCCGGTTATTTTTTTGGCCACGCGAATATTTGTTTCCTTTCCTTTTCAATTCCAACTTAACTAGGAAACGTTTTGGACACGATATTTAGGTCTTTTTGAGATATTTTGGGGGCACCATTAGGGTAACAAAAATAAGAGTTATTAACTCATAACAAGGGGGAAATTTTAGAGCCGAAATTTAGAGAGAAACAAGAGAAGAAGCGAGAAACGAAGATCAAGACGAAGATCAAGATCGTCTTTTTTGAGTTTTGTTTCAATTCGGGTAATGACTTCTATGTTTTACTTTTCTTTTTGTTTTCTTTGTCTTAGTATGTTAGACTAAAATTATTTATGCTATGGATGAAGATGTAAAATTTTTTATATTTATTTAATTCTTGAATTCTCAATTTTAGTCTAAATTTATGTTTGATTGATTTATACCATGATTTAAATGTCCGTTTGAATGATTGATCACCGTTTGAACGTGTTTGTGATTTATTTTAGTTTCTGAAAGGTTCGAAATAAATTAGCTCCTTATGGTTTTAAACACTAAATCCAATAGAAATTAGAAATAATTTCGTATGCTCGGTGCAATCAATTTAGATAATCTTGTTTCTAAATGCATTTTTATATATTCGTATTCAAAATAGGAATATTTTGGAACTTATATGAAAATAGGTTTAATTCTACTCGACAGAGATTATTAGATAATTTAAGATTATCGATTGTCAATTTAAGCATAAATTGGATTGGGACGTAATGGTTCATAGACCAAAATGAATATAAATGGTGGAGTCGGATTCCTAGCACAATTTGTTTAATTGCTTTTTCTTCAAAAATCATAACTTATCTTTACTTCACTTATCTAAATTAGTCTAGTTTTCAATAAAATCAAAACATTCCAAAATCTATTGTGTGTATTCAATTTAAGTTAGAATTAATTTACTTTTGGCTAATACAAATCATAGTCTTCGTGGGAATGATACTTTTATACTCACTTTTTCTATTACTTGTTAATGATCCTGTACGCTTGAGGAATTTCACCGAACAATTACCCTTCTAGTTTGCATTTTCACTTCAAACTATTTGGGGCGTGTGACAAAGCTTTTGATAAAAGTTGATAAATTGTGTGGTTGAAAAGTTGATAAAAGTTATGCGTCCCATTTATTGTGTGGTAAAAATTAATAAAAATTAATTGTTGACTTTGGCCTAAATTTTTTAGCAACTTTTAAGGTTTCCCAAACAAGGGCTGAGCGTTATTTCTCTCCATCCAAAGATACCAAAATATAATCCAGAGAGTGACTGTTTGTTTGGAGCCTAGTCTACAACTGGCTGCAAATCTCCAAAACTAGAATAACATGATAGGTTTGCTAAATAGTGGGCGATGAAGCTTGTGTTTGTTGTTGAAGTAGTCCCAAACCTGTTTTGGCAATAGCTCAGTTCCTCTACAACATTGAAATTGAGAAGCATAGTTTATCTTCATTCTACTCTGTGCCACCTCATCAGCTGATAGCCAGTTATGCCAAACCTTCCATATATTTATAGGAGCTTTGGATGTTTCTTTTGTCTTATAAACTCCAAACAGGATGCAGTAGAAAAGGAGCCATCATACCTCCAGGGGCATAGGCGAGTTGGTAAGGCCTGAGGTGATGTGGAGAGAAATTCTGCGGCAACGCAGGTTCGATTTCCGTGTGGGGCAGATTTTCACTGAAATATTGTGGGGGTCTGTCCTGGAGGTTGGCCCGTTGGCTCTCTCCCTCAAGTCCCTGCCATTCGTTCACATTTCTCGATTCTGGCCGCGCCTGCCAGAGACGCCGACATAAGTGGAAGGTTTCGTCTTCAAACTTTCCCCTTAACAAAAGAAAATGAGCCATCATTTGTAAGTTTCCAGAATATTTTATTAGGCTCATTGTAGTAGGGTGGGATCTTACTGGTAGAATGGGTACTGAGTTTATCCACTTCCCAGAAATCAAAGCTCTTGAGTTCTTGGTCCAAAATAGAAGAATGGTTATAGTTAGGTAGTTTGGAGTACAGTGAGCTACCACCAAGCCAGTTGTCGTACCTAGGGAAACATTCCATTGCTATTGAACTTTAAAAGTTCTTTGAGTTGTCCTACATTTACTAAAATATTATCTCATCTATCATTCGTCATTTTAAAAGTTAACATATTTGATGCATTTTTCTTCATGTATAAGAATCATGTGCTTTAGGCTGGATAGGTACGGGGTGTGTGCTTTTAAAATATTTGGATTTGATGATATAATTTCTACGCAAATGATGTACTTACCTCAACTGTGGACTTAAAGCCTAAACTATAGTTAAATATTTTGGAATATAGTCGATGTGGAATTTATCACTCAACACTTTTTTCCAATTTTATATCTTTATATTTGGTGTATTGGAATTAATGGAAGCACCAATCGATTCCAATGCAAGAACGACCCACCAAGGAATTCTTAATAAAGAGATCAAAGGGCTCGTGAAAATCGCTCAAGCCGTTAAAACATTGTTCAAAATCAAAAGCTACCGTACCAAATCTCTAACTGATGTTTTATGTGACCTACAACTAAAAGATCAAATTAACCCTCCCTTAATTATTAAGTAAAATCAGAAATAGAACAGTAAAATTAAAGACAGCAACGTAGGGAATAAAACAGAATTGCGTGTCTTATGGTTGCTTTCAGGTGGTCGAATTCGTCAATGAGTTGCATAGCTATTGACTTTAATCAATAAGCAAAGGCGGCCTTGGGCGAGTTGAATCAACTAAAGGGAGCTAGTATAAATTTTTTAAAACAAACTTTGATACTACCAATAAATCTTATTTATTTAAAAGCAAAAACACACCTAATTAAGTGGGACATAGTGAGCGTTATCTCCCACCACATGAATATAATCAATAGAAAAGACAATACAAAATCAAAAAGTGCGAAAAAACTTCAAACATGTATAATTGGGGGTGATTACAATAAGGTTTTAATGAAAACAAGATTGATCGAGTTTAACTAGAATCGAACTAGTCCCGACTTAATTCAAATGGTTCTTTAAAAAAAAATACACACACTTTTGTTCAATCGATTATAGATTATTTTCAAGGCTTAAAACTTAAAAGTTGTAGCAAATTAAATACGTAGATTTCTCTCTCTCTCCAATTTGAATTAAAAAATTATGTAAGCAATAAAAGGCATAGAAAATGACATGGCAGTATCCATTTATCATTCATTCAAGTTGAAGAAGAATGACATTGTGTTCTAATAATGCAAGTTTCCAATCTCAATGTTGGATTTAATTGAGTGTAATGGGTTGAATCATTAAACAAGGTAAGTTTAATGATATGAATTATTATATTTAATTGGGTGAATTGAAAAAGTCTTCAATAAAAATTTCATAACAATTTTTGGCCCATTAGTATTTTAAGTGTCTTATATAAGAAAAATAATCCTACATCGAAAGTTTACAAGAAATTTGACTTGTTTATATAGTAGGATAACCTTTTAAGTTGTAATTTAATACAACTACTCAACCTACACAAAGGCTAGTCACTCGTGCCCTAAAAGGCTAGCTTTAGCTAGTCTTCACAAGCACGGGCATGTCGCATTGGGCGCTTTAGTGGTGCACGTATGCATTGTCACGAGGAGCTTTAATGTTTTCAGAAATGAAACCATAGCTCGATGGCATGGCAACTAGATGGCTTGGCGAGTTGGCATCTGAGGTGGCACATGCATGGATGGTGACTAGACGGCAAGCAATTATGCATGGCATGGTGGCTATTCAGAGTTGGTGAATGGTTTGATGTATGGACAAATCCATTCCATGCTTGATTTGGACTATTATTAGATCATGTGGCTATATGAAATGGTGCAATCCTAGGGGCCACATTGATTAGGATCAAATGATGCACCTATTCAGAGTATGCTCACACTCATTCCAAAAGACACTTACAAACCTATAAATAGAGAACCCTGTATTCAAATTCTAGATACAAAAAATCAATTCTGAATTAATTAATTTTTAAATTCTCTCTTTCCCTCTAAAATTCTGTTTAAATAATTTTTGAAGTTTTTTTTTTAAAAGATTGTTGTTATTTCCTTTCGAGAAGAATCCAGCCATTTTTTGGTTCGACCAGCAAGGTTGGTATAAGCGTAGTACTGACTTTGGAAAAAGTATTGTATTTTGAGAGACAGACATCATTTGATCATGTTAACACCTTTGCAAGGGACGTAATATGTCTTAATGAAATTTGCTACGACATACCTAGCTTCGTGTCATTTCTACATTTTTGTTTTTCTATTTTCTTCAATTGTTCCTGTCAATTTTGGCAACACTCAATACATGCTTATCTCTACAAGTTGGTTAGCCAAGCAGTATTGTTCAACCTTTTGTTAAATTTTAGGAGTAAGTAGTAAATTCAATCTTGATTAGGATTTAACAGATGAAGAAATCTTATTTTGGTTTTGAAAACATGTCGAATGTTTCTACATATTTTAATGGAACTTGTCATATGAACTTAATTTGCTTCAATCCAATTCCAATAAGGCAAATTCAACATTTGGATATTGCACAAGGCATAGTCACAAGTATTAATACTAAAACAAGATAAAGAAAATCAAGGAAAATGTAATTGATAAATAAATATGGGAAAATTGTCTATAAGTTAGCTGTAAGTGACTTGTTTTAAATTAAGTTAAAATATTTTTTAAAATTGTCATTAATTTATACTATTTCAGCCATAGTTCAATTGATTCCATAATTACCCATGTAACCCATATTAATTAGAATTAAATCTGATTTAAACTTTAACGCAGTAACGCACGTGACCACCATCTTCTTATACGTCTCCCGCCAGCTATTGCACTTTGTTGCCGGTGTTTCACGACTTGCCGCTACTCAAATATTTCTCACTGTTTTTGTGAGTGATAATAGTGGATTCATAGTTATTTTCTGTTCTTCTTCTTCTTAATCATGTAAAAGATAACATTTTAAACTTAACAGCCTGCTATTGTTATCAAATAATAATAGTGATGCTGAGAAGTATTTGGCAGTCTTGGATTGTAAAATTTTGGAATCAATTGCTTTCTTGAATGTTATTTTGTAGGTGAATTCAATTTTTATGAATGGTTTCTCTTATTTTTCTTGAAATATGTTGTTTTTCTTGAAGATGTTATATATATATATATATATATATATATATATATATATATATATATGAACACAATTGTTTTGTAATCATTTTTTGGTCGAATAAAAAGAAAACAACATTTGTTTCACATACATCAACATTTTTATGTATTTTAGGATGTTATTATCATACATTCACGTGTGTTTTTTTATACTGTATCATAGAAAACGGTATCTGAATTAAAAAGTATCACAAAACAATATCTTATTAAGAACATTATTTCAGCATCTTAATATAACAGAATATAGATAAAATTATCTTAATATTTCAATATCAGAAGCAAATTATTATACTAATATAACAAGCACATTAGTATCTGTAAACAATGACAATATAACACATTCAAAATAAAAAATTCCAACTCAACAGAAAAATATTATTATAATAAAATTATCTTAATAAAACAGTATCATAGAAAACAGTATCAGAAAGACATTTGTATCAATATCATAATAACAGTATTATAAATAATAGTATCGCATGGTTAAAAATAGCCAATATAACAATATTATAAGCACATTAGTTTCAATCACATGTTTATGTGAGCACAAATGTTATGTTTTAACAAAAAATCATAGCACAGTATCTAAATAAAACAATGTCTTAATAAAAATATCTTAATATATTAGTACTATACATGACAGTATTTTAATAAAACAGTATCACATGTACAAACTACAATCCAATAGAAAAACATTATCATAGATTGAAATAGTATCAAGCATTTTGAATGAAATAAGTATCAATGATCTTGTACTCCTAATATATCATTTTGAAACAATATCATTACTTCAACTATAAAATATTTAATTTTGAATGTGTACTTGTTTGGTAGAGTTTAAAAGTAGTTTTTTTTTTTTAGATGTTGAATAAAGTTGGTGAAATGTGTGGTTAGAAAGTTGATAAAATTTGTAAGTCCCATGAAATATATGGTTGGAAACAAGTTTGGAAAAAAGAGAGTTAATAAACCTGGTTAAACATGCTATAATAAAACAAAAATTAGTGTACAATACTAAAAGTAAAACAGTACCAAATAATTTTCATAAAACAGTATGATATAAAACAGTATCTTAATAAAACATTATCATAGAAAACAATATCGTGTTTGAATTAACGATGTTTGTATTTATATGAGCATGTTGGTCTTTTAGCAGTTGAAATATGACTTTAATTGAATTAAGTTTGAAGCATATAATCTTGGAGCCCATAAATACATGATCAGTGAAATCTTGAATTTTTTCCAATAAATATTGCTAACTATTCTACTAAACATGATAGAGTTGGGTTCACTTGTTCAAAGTACACATTATCCAATTCTTTGCTTAACGCTTAAGAGCTTATGAGTTATGGCAATTGAGACTTATGGCTGCAATCGGGCATTAAGCTAATTTTAATTAGGTTGGGCTAAATATTCATTTTGGCCTGGGCTAAGCTTTAAACTTGGGGAAAATTACTTACAAATGGGATTGGAGGACTGATTGGTGTAGATATGGTTGATGCGTTTGCATTAATTGGTTTGATCAGTTTTTTATTAAATTGTTGTAAGATAATGATGGATTTTATATAATAAATAAATGAAATATAAATACGATAAAATACTTGTTGTGAAATAATACCCTGATTTAATAATTAATTTATAAGTAATTAATATGCCATGACTAAGGTGTTTAGGAGATGAATCCTCTATGTGTATGTGTGTGTATATATACTTTAAACTTTTCTAGTATTTTGATATTTACTAGTTGATAAACAAAAAATACAAAAAAAAATACTCAAATCAATTTTAAGAAAATAGAATCATATTGGGTCTTTAATGTATCCAATGAATGCTAATTATTACCATCTCAAAGAGATGTTTCTTCCTTTTCAAATGATATTTCATCTTTACTAATCTAAAAAGGTTTAAAAGGAGGAACATTTTTGGACAAATATATCCTCATTAATATTTTATATTTTTTGAATTGTCTTTGAGTTAATGTTATAATTGAACTCCTAATTTAGCATTTATAACCACATATAGTCCTTAGAAGTTGAAATTGCTAAATCTCCATTTATTATATTTAATTACTAGATTTTGAAAATATTTTCTTTGAATTGTGAAAACAAATTTGGTCAGTTATAAGATTAATAGTAATTGACATTCCACTAACAATTTATTCAGCTTATTTAAGGTCTAATTTGAAGTTTAAGGTTGTTTTATTTGAAGGTAATTATGTAGTTTGTGATGTCCATAAAGATTTCATTTGAAGATTTGTATTTGTGATTGTAGTTTTTGTTAGTTAATGTTAATAATCATCTCTCAATGCTCTTCTTTTTTCAAAAAAATAATAATTTGCGTTGGACTATAAAGGTTACGGTGTATTGTTTAATTATTGTGCATGCTCATTCGTATTTGTATATTGTTTACATATTTAATTGACTTGCGGCTTCAGATTTTCTAGACAAAAAAAACTTTTTGGGCTAACTTCAATAATTGTTTCAATCTACTATTGATACGTATCTTATTTCAATTATTCTTTTTTATGCTTTTAAATTGAATTGTTATCTATTTTGCTTTAACTAATTTTTCTTAACTATTTATGCTCAAACATGAATAAGACGCTTAGAATATTTTTATTTTGGTAATATTATTTTATTTCTCCATTACAATTTGGATAAGTTCACGTGAAGATATCTTGGCACTGAATTGTGCAAATGAGAATGTTTAATTTTGCCAATTTCTAATATAAATGTTATTTTGTTTTATTTTATATATTAATTGATAAATCTACCTAATTTGAGGTGTTACGAGCCCAAATTGCATGTGATATTTTGGGTTAAAACCTCTTCATAGTTGGAAAGTTATATTAAATTACAAAGATTTGTTATAAGTCATTTGCCATATCATAAAGCAAGAAAATTCAATGGTTTGAGTGCTCGATATATTTAAGAACTTATGTACATTATTTTTTATTTTTTTGTTTGTATTCTTTAATTGACATTATTTGACTATATTACAGACCTTAAAATATAGATGTTCAATATTAGCCACATAATTATAGAAAGTACTTTATTTGAATACAACAACAAACGTTATATTTCATCATATTTTCTAATGTCAAATTTTTGTATTTTAATGCATTATTAAATTAAATTATAATTATTTAAATATTTAAAAAAATATATATCTCACAACACTATTATTGAATCACGTTCAACGCACGTTTCACACACTAGTTATCTCAAAAAAGTCTCAAAATTTGAAATCCAAAAATTAGAGTTTTCATAGTCATCCACAAGTGAAACTTGCAGAGTTCGATTTTGAAACCTCCCTTCTAATTTTATGAATATTCCAACATCGATTATTCAATAATTTCGGGTTCTATAGTCTTTTAATTCAGATTTCGATGTGAAATTGTATCAATCATTATCAACAGCTAAAATTTGAAGAGTTGTGGAGATTGGAACATTTCTGATATTACTATAGAGTTTTTGAAAGTCTGGTTGGCTAGTTCAAGTACAATTCATAATCTGACATCGTTTCTTTTTTCTAGGATAACATACTTAACAACATTCAGGAGTAGAAAAGTAGATTAAGATATGGTAATGGAAAATAAATAACAATATAAATAACCAATACAAGTTAGTAATATTTGATTCGTAATGCAATGAAAACACAAGCATGGAAAAATAAGTTGTTCAAGAATTACAAGAACAATTATACGCAGCCATTATAAAAACAAATGCCACATGCATGTTTGATTAAATTTGTATTCTTCAAATCCAAAATAATATTCATTATGTAGTGACATTTAGTGTTAACACACTATATTAAAATTTTAATGATACCAAACGAGATAAAATGTAAATTAACTCTACAATGAAATAATTTTAATTGGTTTTAAAATGGAATAACAATCAAGAGTTTCAAAGTTAATATCTCGAGAATGAAACATATGAAAACGGATAATAGTTAATTTATGATCTGAAGTTTTTTCAAATTTTAACAAATTAGGGAATAAAACACAAAAAAAAAAAAACATAAAAAAAATGGCCAAAAGAGCAAAAGTAATAAGCTGAAAATGTACATTTTTTCTTCTCACACCGAAATTGTAGTTTTTCTTCAACGGCCTAGTGCAAATCTTACTACCATGTCAATTTTTCTCCATAAATAGTGCCGCTTGAATTTGCTTTTGGATCTAGTATAGATGCATCCACTATAATCTTGAAAAAAAAAAAAAGTGGTTGCAGCAAAACAAATTAATAAAAAAAATGTGATTTTCAAAGATCTCATGTTTTCTATTTTAATTAAAAAAAATAATGAATTGACATTTAATAGCACACTTACCTTTCTAGGTAGGGTGACAAAAAATGAAGAATATTTTGAATATAATCAACAGAAAAGATGGATTGAATGTTAGAATGGAGTTTTCTTTTCTCTACTATTATTGGGAGAGAGAACATAGGGATTGAAGATCGGGTCAAATGAAAGACAAAAGTTAACACTTTGAAATTATCATGATATACTCCACCTATTATGGAATGATAGATTTTGATCCATTAAAATTAGGATATTCCGGTAGCATTAGGTTTAATTATATAATTAATTTGGGAATAAAATATTTTACTTTATGGTAAATATAAAAGATAATCGGTAGTTATCCAATAAAAAATTAGGCCCGGAATATTTTAATCTTGTGAAAAAAAAGGTACAATCCCTAATTATCCCTTAAATTTAGTGGAAATTGCACCCACTACTAACATTTCTAAAATTAATTTTAGATTTACAATATGTATATATTTATTTCAAAAATACTGTGCAATTATATTATAATTTAATTTATTAAAACAAAACAAAATCAAAACATTCCAGAATTTACGCATACAATATCGCGACCCACATCCCATTCTTGAAGATTTTCAAATTTTTAGGGTTCTTTTCAAACATTCATCAAGATCTCAATCATCCTTATTTTCTTACATAAAATTTGATTGGATTCTTCTTCATTTCCTTAATTCTTCCGTTGCTTACATTATTTTCTTGAAACCCCAAGTACCCAATTTTGAATTTAAGAAATCTCATGTTCTATCGCTTGTCAGAATGAAGACAAGAAGTTTGGCGATTCGTCTACATCAATGTTAAAGTCAAAGGCCAGGTCTGGACTTTTTCTTTTAAAAAAATCATTTTTATGTTTTGTCTTATTTTTTTTCCTAATTACTGTGTTTCTGGTGGTTTTCATTGCGTTTCTAGGATCTTAGATTAATGTGTGTTTATTCATCCTTTTTTTTTTTTACGTTGTGTTTTGTGGTAGAACATTTATTTATTGAGGTTTCTTTTTATTTGTTTAATTGCTTTGATTTATTGCTCAATTATAAAAATAAAAAAAAATTTATCTACTAAGGGCAAAGGTACTTGAGGAAAAAATAAAGAAGTTTTTTAATAAAGATAGACATCTTTTATGTACATTCAGAAGAAAGATAAGATGAACATAAGAAAATGAAACTCACACTGAGTGTGACCCTATTTGCTCATTGGCTATTGAATTGTAATTTTTTTGGTAGCATGGGAGCAATGAGCATAACATGTGATCTTGTCAGGGTTGAGTTGAGTTCGAGTTCATTTTGTATTTTTTTTTACGTCAGATGGAAGAGTTTGAAATATTTTACAGTCCAACAAAACTAATTTAACTAGTGTTTCATATACTTTATCCTTTAAGCTTTTGATAATTTGTTACTGTATGTCCTACAAAATTTTACTTGAATAGTCTTGTGATTAGTATATTTATTATTCAAGCTATTTGAATATATTTTCTGGTGCTGGATAAATTCTTCATTCTTAATGAAGATCCTACAAGTATAAAGGCATTTACTCTAAATTTTGTTAGAATAAGTTATTTAGTTTTTTTGTGAGGAAGTGAATATCTAAGTTGAATGGTCTTATGATCGCTGTATTTGTTATTGAAGTCGTCTCGAATTTCTTTAATGGCGGTGGATAAGTCTTGCATTCTTAGTGATGATCTTACAAGTTTAAAGATGAGTAATCTTAGTTTTGCTAAAATAAGTCATTTAGTTTTTTTGTGAGAAAATGAATATCCGTGTTTTTTTTGAGAAAATGAGACCACTTTATAGGATGGGAATGAAGTATCTTTTAGGATAAAAAAAAAAAAAAGCACCACTCCTACTTATTGTGATCGACAATAAGTGGATTTGAATGTTATTGTATTTTTGTTTGATGGCGGCCCTCTCCGAACAGAACAAACTCCTGATGATGTATTTTCTTCATTTCTTCTTCATGTTTCTTGCTTGCTCGATAATCCAAAGAAAATGTATAACTTCTGAATTTTTTTTTTCAGGAAATAGATGACGCTGATAAGATTGATGCTATGTTGCACTAGACTCAAGGCTCTGCTCCTTAATTAGTTAACGACGAATTCTAAGCTATGTAGAATTGTTATATTTACCTTTCCACTAGACATATTATGTTAATGCTATTATTCCTAAGATTTTGTTTTACTAGTCTATTAGTTTTGAGAATCCTAATTTGAAGTTCATTTGAAATGAATTCGGTTAATTAATTAGTGCTAATTAGTTGAATTGGGATTGGCTATCTTGTAGCTTTTTTTTGTTTCTCTTTGTATTGTCTATGGACATATTTTTTAACATCCAATGCAACATAATTATAGCATCTCATGTAACGTGGAACATAATGAAAGTTTAATGATAGGTAACTTCATGTAGCATATTGCAAAATTCACATAGCAATATTTGTCACACAGTAGATTTCGAATATGTAATAGAGTGCAAAATTCACATATCGTCGAATTAATATTACATGTTACATCATACATGTAATATTCTTGATTTTGAGAGATGATGATAACAATAACAAACATAACATCTATACATACAAATGTCACAATCGAAATTTCGAACTATGAACAGATTTTGAAATAACAATTGCAACATAATTATAATATCAAATGTAACACAATCAAAGTCTAATCATACGTAACATCGTGTAGTAGATTGCATTGCAATCTTCCGTTGCACAATATATTTAATGTTACAATGTTACAACTATGTTACCAATTGAAATTGAAACAATAGTTTCAACTGCAATCTCAACCTCAGCATTGTTACCATAATGCACCAGAATCAAAATTTACAATAATAACAATAGAAAATTAGAATTAAATCTAACTAACCCAAATTTAAAGAAATCTATTTTTCTTTTTTTTTTTTCTTTTAATTTTTGTATCTAAATCCTTTCATTTTAGTCGTCATCTCTCTTGTTGGCAGGAGAGAGAATTAGAAATATTTTAAATGAAATAAAATAGTCTAATCATTTGATGATTTGGAGATAAATATGATTTTGATTTATCCGTTAAATATGGGATTGCAATGAATTAGGTAATTGACGTTTTTTTTGGGAATCATTGCATGGATAAAGGTAATCAAAAATAATATTAATTATATAAAAAGTTTAAATCCCAGTATTTTCATAATAAACCAGATGTAACAGTTTTTTTAAAAATATTATCATTTATGGGCTTAATAGTGTAATTTTCCCTTAAATTTATTCATTTTTTCACTTTGTTTTTGTATCTCAACTTGGGCTGCCGTGGGCTACAGCTATGGGCTACCC
Organism: Forsythia suspensa; assembly: GCA_023638005.1. Lineage (NCBI taxonomy): Eukaryota > Viridiplantae > Streptophyta > Magnoliopsida > Lamiales > Oleaceae > Forsythia > Forsythia suspensa. The sequence goes on from CM042676.1 coordinate 38,188,354, forward strand.
CTATATCCGCCCTTGAAGGCGGCTCAAGAAACTTTGCGACCCAAAATGTCGAAAGGTCATTTTTGAATAATTATAATAAAAAAATAATGGAGAAAATGATAATTGACGAAAAATCCGTCGGTAATGGTCGATGATATTACCGTTGGAGATTCGGGCGGAAATCAATATATCGGTGATTTGGATGAAATCTCCACAACGATATAGTTTGTGATCGCCGACGCACCCCTGTCAACGATTATTAACGAAAATATCGTTGGTGATGTCATCAACCACTGGTGATGCTTCGATCACTAACAAAAGCAGTTGATATTAAAGACGATCTTTTGTATCAAAGGAGAGAGAGAGAGAGAGAGAGAGAGAGAGAGAGAGAGTAATCTCTACTCATAAGAAGCGTGATTTAAAACGTGTTTTCTCTTAATTGGAAATTGCATCTTTTTAAGCCGTTAGTCTTGGACCACTAAAACGATGACACATCACTAGGTAATACTCTGTCTTCTTCTATTTACAGACAAGTCAAGGGTTTTGGGGCACAATTTCTTCGTCAACTTGTATAGGGAAAATCTAGAGTCTTTATAATTCTAAGATTAACAAAGAGGAATCTTGTAGTTTAGAAGAAATTCAAGGAGAGATTTCTTGGGCTAGATGACTTGTTGAGGGTTTTTATTCCTTCTATTCAGAAAAATGTTGTAATACTTTCATAAATAGACAAGTGACAGCCCTATCTTGAGCTCCAATTGGAAATTGTATAAATTTAAAGATCTTGTAACAAAAATGGCAGTATTTTGTTGTTGTGAATTGTTATTTGAATTTTTTAATCTTTTAATTGGTTGATTGCAAAATCTTTGTATTGATGTTAAGTATTTAATTGCTTTCTCAGAGAAGATTTTTTGTTATGTTTTTTTGTTGATGTGAAGAAAGGGTAGTTAACTTTAGTTGGGAAAAACTAATGCTTTTGTACAAGAAGTTTGAAGTCTTTTAAAGTTAATTGATTCACACTAGTAGTATCCATTTGTAACACCGTTGTTCATTTTTTGTATCTTAACAAAATCTCTTTTACTTTGAGGCAGTCACATGACTATGAACTCTACATCAATATGCAGTGGCGCTCAACCAAATGTGTCTCAAAAAAAAAATTAAATAGTATTTTATAAAAACTATTCCAATATATGACATTCCCCCCACCAAATAACTTATTTTAAGGTTAATTATAATGTAATGCAACATCATCTACAACTTACTGTGTGCGTTTAGATTCAGAATCGTCTTTTTAACCTCATATTGGAATTTTTCAACAGCCAATGGTGGCAAGCATATGGGCACCACCACTCCTTCTTCTCCATTGCTGTTCTTGAAATTATTGTATAAACTAAAAACTGGAGGTGCAAAAGTACATCCACCATACACTGGATTGTCCCACCCAAAATCAACCTTATCAAAACCTATACGAGTTAAATCCGAAACAATGAAATTCCAATTTGCAATGTATTTGGGGCGTTTCTTGATCACCATTAGATCTGCCACTGATTTAATGTACTCATCACTCATTTGTGCCTTTGCATTTTGAACCAAATGAACTGCATATGATAATGGACTTGTGCATAGAATTCCTGCCTTAGATACTGCTGCTGGATAAGTGAATGCATTGCCATAGTATCCAGTTGGTATATCCGGCATGCCCTGTTTTCCACGCGCATTGATAATGATCGAAACACGCACCATCTCGTCAGGATCTGCCGGATTTGGTGCAATTGTGCGGCATTTCCATAAGCAAGCTGTTATTAGGTCGAATCTTGGACACCGATGGAAATTCTCTGACGACACCTGATTACGAAGGGCTTGTATGTCATTTGGACTAAAGAAAATGGCTGTCCGAATCAGTTTGTCTGAATCCATAATGTCCTCTGAGGATTGTTTGTTGTGTGTTATTTGTTCAAACTCATTGTGAGTGCATGTAATTCTTGGGGGTGATCTTGCATTTAAATATTGTTCTCTTTGCCATATGGGTGGAATAGAAGGTGCAGAGGCACCTTTAACAAATTCGGTAATAGCATTTAAAAATTGCATTGCCCCATAGCCATCTACCATAGTGTGGTTTAATCTAATTCCCAATGCAAATCCACCACAGATGAATCGAGTTACCTGCAATTGCATATAAGGATTGTAAGGTACGATTCTTTTAATTAAAACAGTTTAAATTTAAGAAAATTGTGAACGTGTTAGACATTTAGGGCTTGTTCGGTAGAGTGTTTTTGGAGAAAAAATGGGTTTTTTTGTTACTTTTTGACTTTTCAAATTTTTTGGTAGTGTAAAAAGGTTAAAAAGTCAAAATCAGAAAGCGAAAAAAATGGGTTTTGGAAAAATGGCAATATTAACAAGCACTTAATAAAAAATATATGATTTCGACCATCACCATCACATGAGTGGACAAGTGTTGAAAATTCTAACAAAATTTTTTGATGAGAGGTTCAACAAACACTTATTAGTGAAACTAGAAAGCTTTTTAGTGACAACTATTTGATGAGCAACTAGTAGAGAAACCTCTTCGAACCTCTCTATACAAGTTCATAACTGACTTGTGGTCCATCCTCCATCCACCAGAGGAATCGATTTGACCTGATGACGATGCTTAATAATATCATTGTTGAGTTAAAAATATTGTTAGTAATTAAACTTATGTTTACTTTAAAAATCACTTATTTACTATAAAAATCTCTTATTGTTGCTAAAACTAATTCCTTCTAACTTGAATAAAAGAAAAGGTGCAGCCAATGATCCCTCCAGAACCTGATATTGCAAGGAGTGTGATAAAAGTCTAATGGCTTTTGTGATTCGTGTTTTACGATTTAAACTTTTAGACGAGTTGGTTCTTACTTGAATCAACAAAAGTGGACAGCCGATGATTCCTCCAGAACCAGGTACATCATGCAGAAACTCCTCCATGAATGGACATGGCGGCAATATGTTGTCTCCAAGCTGCTCAATCTTTATATTAGCATCGGCCTCTACGAACAACACGCCTTTGCCGTTGCAATCAACCATAAGTTTTCTGTTGTCACCTTCTATAATCCTACCGGCAAATGGGTAGTAATAAACCAATGTTTTAGCAAGTCCTTCTCGAATGACTCCAACTGGATCTTTACCTCTCATTGAAGGATTATCCCTGTAGAAAAACATCAACGGTACTTGAAACCGGAAACCTTCTTGGTCGTCTATATCGGAGAGTTTCTTTATTTCACGTGGTGTAGGCTTTGTCGGCACCACCAGTTCAGTCTCACGACGTTTCACTGTAAAAACCAACGTTGATGAAAATGCCATGGCAAAGGTTAATGTTTGGGGTGGGGAGGTGCACTTGTTTTCTAATTGCGTTTGAATTTTGATCTTTTGTGGCCTTAAAGAGTGTCAATTTATACACACTTTCTAGCGGCACCAAAGAAAGTTATTCAACACATGTTTTGAATATGCTTATACTAACTCAAGTATTGGAGTTCACTATTTTTTTTATTCAAAATAAATAAAGTGTGGATCGTACATAAGATTTTTAGTAGTGCTAAAATTATTTTTTAAATGTTGATATAAATTTAGGACTTTACGGAATGTGTGGTTAATAAGTAGATATTATGTTGTGAATTCTACAAACTATGTAAATAAAAAGTACGTTTGATCAATTTGATCAACTTAAATTATAATTTAAACTTGATCGATAGACTAAACTACTTTTTAAAAAACAGCAGCAATAACCAATTCTCATATACATGACTTCAATAATTTGCATGTGTTTGTGGTGGACGGTGAAAATGACAGGGAAGGAGCAGAATTTATAGTTGATGATAAATGTATTGTTGGACTTCAATAATTTTGCATGTGTTTGTGGTGGACGGTGAAAATAACACCGTTGTTCATTTTTTGTATCTTAACAAAATCTCTTTTCCTTTGAGGCAGTCACATGACTATGAACTCTACATCAATATGCAGAGGCGCTCAACCAAATGTGTCTCATAATTGTTGAATCAACATTTTTAAGAATAATAATAATAGTAAAAATAATGGAGCAAATGATCATTGCTGGAAAATATGTCAATAATGGTCGATGAAGAAAATAATATGTAGTGATTCAAACAAAATCACCAATAGCAATATCGTCAGTCATCAACGACGCACCTCCATCAATAATTATCAATAACAATGTCGTCGGTGATACCAACAACTACCAATGATGCTTTGGTCGCTAGCTGAAGCCGTAGGTATCATTGATGAAATTTTGTTCTTCCTCTGTTTTTCTAATTTTCTATAAGCTATGATGGTTAAGTTCGAATATATTTATTTATTTTTTTATAATATTACCAACAGATAAGGTACTATTTTAACTGTTATTTTATTCTTAGCAAAAGGGTATAGACAAAAGGAAGGACTTGATTTCTTTGATACTTATTCACCGGTGACTAGAATTACGCCTATATCGTCTTGATTGCAATCGCGGCATTGCATAATCTTGAAATACATCAAATGGATGTTAAAACTGCGTTTTAAACGGTGAATTAGAAGAAGAAATCTATATGGAACAACCCAAGGGTTTGTTGCACCGGAAATGAAAAGAAGGTGTGTAAACTTGTAAAATCCTTGTATGGATTAAAACAAGCACCAAGCAATGGCATGAAAAGTTTGATAAAACTATGTTGTCAAATGGCTTCAAAATCAATGAATGTGACAAGTGTGTCTACATTAAAACACACCCGATGAATATGTGATCGTATGCCTATCGTTGACGATATGCTAATTATGGGAAATAACTCAAAAGTCATTTCTCGACTAAGAAAATGTTGACAAAACATTTTGACATGAAGGACATGGGAGTGGCGGATGTGATATTAGGGATTAAAATCTCTAAAACATCCGATGGTTTGTCATTATCTCAATCTCATTATGTTGAGACTATACTTAAGAAATTTAAGGCGTATGACGATAAACCCGCTTAAGTCACCGCTTGACCTAAGTATACACTTAGCCAAGAATACTTTGGTGAGCCCGTATCTCAATTGGAATATTCAGCGTGTCATAGGCGCTTTGATGTACATCACCAACCGCACAAGACCGGATATAGCACAAATAGTCAACAAGTTGAGTAGATTCACTAGTAATCCAAGTGTTGAACATTGGAAGGCATTAAACCGAGTTCTTAGATACTTAAGACACACGGTTGAATATGGATTACACTACTCAAGATATCCCGCGGTGTTAGAAGGATATGTCGATGCAAATTGGATATCCGACACTAAGGATTCAAAATCCACAAGTGGTTATGTATTTACCATTGGAGGTGGAGCCGTGTCCTCGAAATCGCCTAAGCAAACATGTATAGCTCGATCCACAATGGAATCGAGTTTATTGCTTTAGACAAAGCCGGAGAAGAAGCGAGAATGGCTTCGTAATTTCCTTGAAGAAATTCCATGTTGGGAAAAGCCGGTTTCGCAATTAACATACATTGCGATAATCACCGGGCAATAGCAAGGGCACAAAATAAAGATGTATAATGGTAAGTCTCGACATATCCGCTTGAGACATAACACCATTAAATGCAGTTGATATCGAATGGTATAATTTCTATTAACTATGTGAAGTCAAAAGAGAATTTGGTCGATCCTTTGACGAAAAGGACTTGCAAGAGATCAAGTATACCATCTTTCGAGGGAATGGGCCTAAAGCCTATTGAATAGAATTATTATAACGGAAACCCAACCTTGTAGATTGGAGATCCCAAGATCTTGGTTCAATGGGACAACTAAGTTATAAAAGATTCGAATAAAGCACTTATTCCCATTCCTAACTTTTAAAGTGCTATGTCAAATATGTATTAGGATAAGTATACATACTTTTAATGATTCAAAACCTTGAAGTAGAAAGGTAAGAGATCACCTATATAAGTGTGAAGTGGGGCCGCTTCTACGAGAATTCGAGGCTTAATTCTCTTAGAGCACTTATGAAACCAAGAGTTGTCCAGTACAAAATGGACACAACCATGAGAACCGAATTGGTTAGATGAGTTATGGTGTTGGTACAATTGTTTGGGTTTACACGAACGGCTGGATGGTTCAAAAACATCGTGTTCACCAACTAGCCTAGTAAATCCGATTGTATTCAACTAAAGAAGGTTCAAAGCCACAAGCTACCTATCTTGATGCTATGACTTGTCGTTTGTACTCCATTGTTAGAGTCTCGCATATCATTGCATTTTCATTTGCATCGTGTTTTTGCGTATCAAGGAATTTCCATTCATGTGGGGATTGTTGGAAATTGGTTTAAAAAGTCGAAAATTAACTAAGTGACTCGTGTCAACTTAGCCAAATATACAAGACCCGACCCAATCCGTTTAGGCAAATTTGTTTGCCACTGACGCGACGCCGGGGCAACGCCCGGAACGGATCGACCGCCCGGTCGGTCGCGGGGTTCGACCCGCCTTGTCGGTCATGGGTCGAGGGGCCCTCGTCATAGTTTCGGGGGCAACGCCCGACAAAAATTCAGATTTATCTCGTATGTTTAAAGGGTATATTTGGCATCTCGAAACCAATATCGAATGAATGAGAAATTACGAAAAAGACAAAATCGGGTCAAATGTTTGACCATGCGATCGCATTGTATGTAAACCTCGCGATCGCAAGTTGGCTAATTTTTAACAGAATGTATTTTGGTCCTTCCATGCGATCGCAGGAGGAAAAGCCTTGCGATCGCATGGTTATTCTCGGACGAAGTTCTGCTTCCATTTTTGTACCTTGCGATCGCAGCTTGGTTAAACCATGCGATCGCATGGGTTCATGTGAAACGAGATATGTCCTTTTGAAGAGTTGCACGGTTTGGTTCATTCCTTTTCGCTTTCCAACCAACTCTCCAACGTTAAAAGGGTCGTGGACGTCCATTCCGAGATATATTGATACGTAAACATATTGCAATCATAAAGCACTCATATTCTTCATCTTTGAACCATTTTATTGCATAAAAGTTGCATAAAAATCTGGTTTTCCATTTCATTCATCCGTTGGAGTACAAAAGCCATCTTTGGTTCATTGTGACTTGAGTTTTTGTTGTGCTACTAAACTCAAGCGAAACCGTTGTATCTTAGGGAGCCATTTGCCAAAGACCGAAAGCACCTTGCGGGCAATTTGACTTAAGGACAAAGAGTTCAACTCTTGCCTCGCTTAATTTCATTTCCATTTTCGGTTCTTGTTTTTATTACTTTGGGTCACTTCCACGAATTCCGCCAACAAGTATTACCGACGGATTAACAACAAATTACCAACGAAATATTATTTTATCATTTTTAAAACCTAAGTATTAAATTACAAACAGAACTACCATCGAAAGACTTTCGTTGGACAGTTCCGTTGCTAATCCGTTGGTAAAAATTTAAAAAAAAAGTAAATAATAAATTAAATAATTTACCGACGAATGTTCCAACGGATGATTCTGTTAGGAACTATATAAAAAAATAAAATAACTACAAACGAAAAAAATCTGTTGCTAAAATTTTTAACTAAAATTAAACAATTATTAAATAGTTACTAGCGGAAGAAATTCAATCACAATTTTTTTTAAATACTTAAATATCTATTAAACATTTTCCTACGAAAAAATCGGTTGGCAATTTTAACAAAAAATTATTTTAATAAAATAATTCTAAATAATAAGCTACTTTATAATCTATTTTGTTTAGTTTCACATTTTCTGTTCGAGCGATTGTTATCGAGTGAATATTAATTTATATATAGATTATTTTGTCAATTAATTAAATATTTTTATTACTAATTTAATTAATTTCAAAAGTAAAAAAATTTATATATCTTTATAATTAAATATTATATATCTTTATAATTAAAAAAATTTAAATATCTTTATTTTGTTTTTGAATGAAGGGATAAAGATATTTCATTTTATAATTATTTTATTTTGGACGATATTTTGAATTAATTTATCGCGATAAATTGACTAGATTTATCGCCATGTCACTTTCTGTAAAAGAATCTGTCAACCTTGATGTACAAGAAGCATTTTTCCTCCTTAAATTCATCTGTAGCCAGACTGTAGAATCATCATTTGTTCTTCACCAACATCACTAGTTAAGCAATTTAATGAGATGGACCAAATTAAAGTATATATTACATATTCTTGACCATTGATAGATATTATTCTCGAGAGATGATCCAGATGGACCAAATTAAGGAGAATTTAGAGGTTATAAACCTTTTTTCTAAACCTTACGACTACTTTAAAGCAATCCCATCTCTCTCATCTTGAGCCCTCTTATATATAATGGCCTTATAACTCCAAAACTAACAACCCCAATCCTTTCAACTAGTTCGTGATAGTGGTGTTGCTGCAGCTAAAATTAATTGTTGTCACCGATGCATAGCCAACGTTCTCCACCGCCACTACTAGAAAAGGAGGCAACAAAAACGAAATTTTAGCGACGGGCGACTTTCGTAGTTATTACCGACGGATTAACAACAAATTACCAACGAAATATTATTTTATCATTTTTAAAACCTAAGTATTAAATTACAGACAGAACTACCAACGTTGGTACAGTTCTGTTGCTAATTCGTTGGTAAATTTTTTTTTAAAAAAAGTAAATAATAAATTAAATAATTTACCGACGAATGTTCCAACGGATGATTTTGTTAGGAACTATATAAAAAAATAAAATAACTACAAAGGGAAAAAATCTGTTGCTAAACTTTTTAACTAAAATTAAACAATTATTAAATAGTTACTAGCGGAAGAAATTCTCACATTTTTTTTAAATACTTAAATATCTATTAAACATTTTCCTACAAAAAAATCGGTTGGCAATTTTAACCAAAAATTATTTTAATACAATAATTCTAAATAAAAAGCTACTTTATAATCTATTCTGTTTAGTTTCACATTTTCTGTTTGAGCGATTGTTATCGAGTTTATATTAATTTATATATAGATTATTTTGTCAATTAATTAAATATTTTTATTAACAATTTAATTAATTTCCAAGGTAAAAAAATTTATATATCTTTATAATTAAATATTATAAATCTTTAAAATTAAAAAATTTAAATATCTTTATTCTGTTTTTGAATGAAGGGATAAAGATATTTTATTTTATAATTATTTTATTTTTGGACGATATTTTGAATTAATTTATTGCAATAAATTGACTAGATTTACCGCCATGTCACTTTCTGTAAATGAATCTATCAATCTTGATGTACAAGAAGAATTTTCCCTCCTTAAAGACGTCTATAGCCTACAGACTGTAGAACCATCATTTGCTCTTCACCAGCATCACCAGATAAGCAATTTAATGAAATGGACCAAATTAAGGTATATATTACATATTCTTGACCATTGACAGATATTATTCTCGAGAGATGGACCAAATTAAGGAGAATCTAGAGGTTATAAACCTTTTTTCTAAACCTTACAACTACTTTAAAGTAATCCCCACCTCTCTTGTCTTGAGCCCTCTTATGTATAAATGCCTTATAAGTCCAAAACCAACAATCCCAATCCCTTCAACTAGTTCGTGTTAGTGGTGTTGCTGCAGCTAAAATGGATTGTTGTCATCGATGCATAGCCAACGTTCTCCACCGTGCGAATAATAGTGGATCCCACATATTCAATGTATAAATGAAATATATATTAAATAGATATACCATGTCATCGGTGCTTAGCATTATATATATACTAGTGAAATTCACGTGCAAGGCACTTGTGTATTTTAATTAAGTATTTAATAGTGTGGTCATTGTTAGTAAATTTTTTAATTATTCTTTCACTTTTGAAAGATTAAATAAAACATATATTAAAACTTATTGAGAAAAGTACGTATTATTTAAAGGTGGACGATATAACTTCAATTGATCTTTAACAAGAATATTCTTCATTTTTAGATGATGTAATGAATGGTGTGTAGTTCACTAACATAATTGATTAATACAAATCCTAGAACTGAATATTTCAATTATGATATCACAAGATTATTCTATTGTTTTAAAGTTTAAACGTATTCCATATTTCTCCTCATTATGACCCGACTTTGTAAATTTTTTCAATTTTTCAATTTAATTTTATTCATTCTAATGTATCAAACATTAAAAAAAAGTTTAAGCCACACGAGTGTCGTGAGATATGCATAAGATTTTTTGTGAACTTACGGTAATAAGTAGTAAAAATGCTTATTATAGATTAGTATAAGTTGTTAATTAGCGATATTATTTTCTTGGTATATTGAACAGGGTTATACTTATAAATATATTTTCTTTCTCGACTATTGTAACTTTCTACCTTGATAGTAGTATTTTATTTCTCCTTTTTCTTGCATAGTGCAAGATTTTGTGCTTGTGGGTAAATTTTATTGGACTTGATTGTAATTTGATTCAATAATCGACAGGAAAATAAATTAAAACAATGTATTTCTTGTAATCTTTATTACTGTGTTGCTAACTTAATATAAGTAATTAATTGAAGGAAAGTTATTTCGATTGCAAATGATTTTGAAGTTCAAAGTGGGTTGCTTGATATATGTTACTATGTCTCGGCCTAAGAGGCCGAACCTAGAGCCTAATATATATATGTGTAGAATTGGATTTTGTTTCAATAGTTTAAGTTATTAGAAATTTGGATAGCTTCTAATTGGAGAAAAAAAAAACAATAATTGATTGAGTATCGAAAATAATAAAAACATCTACAAAAATTTTGGGCAATTTTTCGAAAGGCATGACTAAAGTCGAGAGGAAGACGAACAAGACGGCCAAAGGAAGACGGGAAAAATGACGAAACGTTGAAAAAAAATCGGGTTGAAAAAACTTACAATTGAAAAAAAAAATGAAAATGAAAGAAAGGATAGAAATAAGGGGAAAAAAAAAAATAATAGTTGGGCACGCATCCCTATGAATAGTGCTCATACTCAATTCACTCTTTTAATATATACTAGTGAAGTCATGTGCAAATGCACGTGTTTTATTTTAATTAAGTAGTTAATAGTATGGTCAATGTTTGTAAGTGTTTTAATTATTTTCTCGCTTATGAAAGACTAAGTAAAATATGTATTAAAACTTGTTGAAAAAAATACATATTATTTAAAGTTGAACGATGTAGTTTCGATTGATCTTTAACACGAACTTTCTTCATTTTTAGATGATCTGATGAATATTGTGTAATTTACTGATAGAATTGATTATTGCAATTCTTAGAATTGGATACTTCAAATATTATCTAAAAAGATTATTCTATTGCTTTAAAATTTAAACTTGTTCCATACCTCTCTTCAATATGACTTGACTTTTTAAAAAAATTCACTATTTCATTTTAATTTTGTTCATTATAATCAAACATTCAAAAAAATTTAAATCACGCGAGTGTCGTGAGATATGCATAAGACTACTTGTGAATTTGCGATAATAAATAGTAAAAATACTTATTATAGATTAGCATAAGTTGTTAATTAATGATTTCTTTCATTAGGTAGATTTTTGAAGTAATTAATAAGCAAGAATTTGGGGGAAAGTGTTGCCAACTTGGGGGGCTGGGAAGGTTTTTTAAAGTACTGATTTTGGGTATTTATGAGTGGAGTGGAATTGTTTTGGATGGTTTTTAATAGCGATTTTTAAATGATGTAATCCATGCTTGGGAGTTTATTACAGTGGTTCTAAAAGTTTTTTAAGAGAATCAAATTACATATATGTCCACATATAAAAAAAATTAAATTAAATTTTAAATTTTTTATATATCAACTTATAATTGAAAATATAAAATTATATTTTATGTTATTGCATGTGTTTTATTCTTCTGTATATGTTCTTTTATTTTTACAAATATTAAGTATATGATAATTTTGAAAATAATTGTTTGAAATTGAAAGAAATTTTGAAGAACGGTAAAAAATTATCGATTTGGAGGATTGAGAGATACGCTTCAAATTACACTACACCGATTTTGGACGATTCTCTTTCACAAATGGTAACCACCCAAAAAAAAAAAAAAAAAAAAAAAAAAAAAAAAAAAAAAAACTCCCAAGCATGCCCTTATTGTTATTTATTTTCTCAATTTAAAAATTAGAAATCAACAAAATTATATACACGTATAATTATAATGATTTAAAAATAACTTCACGATACTAAATTACATAAAAAAAAAAAAAAAATCCTGCATAGCTTAAATCAACAAAAATAATTCAAAAGTAAATAAGTGTTCATTCTAGCATCTAAATAATTTCATGCTTATGATTTCTCGACACATAACGATTAGCAATGGAACATGCATTTGTCATTCTTAACAGTGTGCATGTTCTGAAGTGCAAATTTCAATATCCAATTAGTCGTGTTCACCATATTCTTTTGTCGTAGCCAATAAGAAATCAGGAAAATTATTTTATCATAATCAATAATCGGGGTAAAATATAAATAAAAATAAATTAGTGTAAAAGAGCACACATTTAAAAACGATATTTTGTATCCTCACCAGTGTGAAATTTATTATTGCTACTATTTTCTCAACAAAAAAAAAAACTTACATTGCTAATTTTGTTGCACTTACAAATTAGAAAAATTTTCTAAGATGATACTTACACAAATTGATAAATAAATCGACTACTTAATTTGACATTAGAACTATTTAAAACTCAAAATGAAAATTAAAAATCAATACTCAAATAAGTACAAATGTTCAAACAAGCATAAAAACTAACAACAAAATTTAATCAACTAAATTGGACGATTTTTCAAAAGACATAATTAAAATTAGAATGAAGACAAAAAATACGAACGAAAGAAGATAGGAGAAATGAAGCAATGTTGGAAAAAAAAAAATAGTGTTGAAAAAAAGATCTACGATTGAAAAAAAAAGTGAAACAAAAAAAGGACATCAAGAAAAGATTAAAAAAAAAAAAAACTTAGAAATAACAAAATAGAAAAAATATGAAAAGTGGTGGAGTGCTACACTAAATATCCATATTTTAATATATAAGGATATATAGATTAAATTGGGTGAATAAACGGGCCACAAAAATATATAAAAGGAACTCGATGAATAAGATTGGCACACAATCCTATGAACAAAGGCAAGATCACATTAGACTCTTTTATATAGTGAAGGATATATATATATATATATCGTTTTTTTATACCACTGTTTAACACAATAGTGTTAATCATGAGCGTTATCACATAGTGCAATTTGATCCATGGGACGAAATGAAACGTAATACATAGAAAGGTTGGGATTTTGGCACAAATGGTCCCTAACGTACGCACTTAGTGTGGTTTTGGTCCCTAACCTTTAATTTTTAGCTAGGAAGTCCCTAACCTATGCATTTGGTTGTAAAATCTATGGATGAGAATCAAGTCCAATTGTGCCGTTAACCATTAATTTGTTTTGAGATTTTGGCGCGTAAATGGTCCCTAACCTTTACCCTTAGTGTGGAATTGGTCCCTCACGTTTATTTTTGGCATACATGCCCCTAACCTATGTGTTTTGATGCAAAATTGGTCCTTATGGAATGAAAAAGATAAATATGCCATTAGTTAATTAGAAGAAATTGTACATGGATTCCTAATCATTACAAAATGTACAAATAGGTCCAATACTTTTATTTTTTATAAAAAATTAAGGAGAACTAATCAATTTTTTTTTAGAATTAACATTTTAGTAATAAACTTGTCAAATAAAATTATTATTTTTATTATTAAGTAATTATATCATTTAAAATTTAAAATTTTATTTTATTGTTGTATAAAAAATAACTTTGTTAAAAACTTGATGTACAAATACTTTTATTTAATTGATTTATATGTTTATTAACTACAAATATTAGAGATCCAACTATATTTTTCATATTTTAATTTATCGTTTTATTTTTGTTCAAAAATAAAACACATAATGTGTAAATTAACTTTTATTAGTATTTTTATGTTAAATACTAATAAAATAAAATCTGATAAAAAAAAATACTAATTTTTATCAGTCACTACCATCTGCCATCATACTACTGCCAAACTATTAAATCTGGAAAATAAAATAATTTGACACGTGAGCATTCAAAAATAAAAATAAAAATCAATAGTATGTACACACTCGATTGAGAAAATTATATACCCACAATCACACGACATGTCAAATAAAAATTATACATGACATGTCAAATAAAATAAAATTTTATTATATTTTTATTAAATAAAAATTATTACACTACTTGAACTAATCTTATTACATTTTTATTTAATATAAAAATACTAATAAAAAAATAATTAGTTTTCCTTAATTTTTTATAAAAAATAAAAGTATTGGACTTATTTGCACATTTTATAATGATTAGGAATTCACATACAATTTCTTCTAATTAACTAAGGTCATATTTGTCTTTTTATCCCATGAGGACCAATTTCGTACCAAAACACATAGGTTAGGGACATGTATGCCAAAAATAAACGTTAGGGACCAATTCCACACTAAAGGTAAAGGTTAGGGACCATTTGCGCCAAATTTCCAAAACAAATTAATGGCTAACGGCACAATTGGACGGATTCTGTCCATAGGGACCGGTTTTGCAACTAAATGCATAGGTTAGGGACCTCCTAGCCAAAATTGAAAGGTTAGGGACCAAAACCGCACTAAGTGCATACGTTAGGGATTGCGCCAAAATCCCTAGAAAGGTTATATAGATAAAATGAACACAAACTTATAGTACTTGAGCTCCTCCTAGCATTGAAGGTTTTAAGAAATTGTCTCTGTTGATGAAATGCACTTTCATTTTTATGGAAGCTACATTTCAGTCACATGGAAACTAACTAATAGAGTTGTTGCCTGCAAAATCTTCACACAAAAGAAATAAATTATTGAGAGTATAATGAGATAGAATTAATGTAAAATACCTTCTGAAATGTCGTATATAACCGTGGGACGTGACCATTTGTACAAGGAACACGACCTATCATAAAGGTTGTGACTTTTAAATAGGGGAGAGTATCAAAATTTGGGTTATACACTATTTTTTAAATATGGTTTAAAACTTAAAAATTCATGGGTTAATAAAGCCATTTTGCCTTCTCGGCTTCTCCACTATTTTGAGTATTCTAAAAAACGTGCTTAGGCATCCTTAGGTTGTAAATGAATGAACTAGGGAAGTATCAAATTTTAGGTTATACACTATTTTTCCAATATGGTTTAAAACTTAAAAATTCATGGGTTAATAAAGCCATTTTGCCTTCTTCACTATTTTCAGTATTCTAAAAAGCGTGCCTAGACATCCCTAAGTGGTAAATGAATGAACTAGGGAAGTATCAAAATTTAGGTTATACACTATTTTTCCAATATGGTTTAAAACTTAAAAATCCATGGGTTAATAAAGCCATTTTGCCTTCTCTACTATTTCCAGTAGCCTAGGCGTGATGTGTAGTCTCCATACCTTACTTAGACCAAAGGCGTATAATTAAACAATTGACTGTATTTTTTAACTACAAAGCCCGCGGTCTCGCCTAGGTGCACACTTTTTATTTGAATTTTTTTTTTCATCTTTTTTTGTTTATATCTAAAATAATATTAAAAATAGGAAAAAGCTTTTTCATGCCTCGTCCTCGCCTTGCTCTTCCAACTGTGTCTAGTCCATGTTTGTCAACGTATAAATTATAATTTAAATTGGTTAAAATGGTCAAACGTACTTTTTAATTTATCCACACATTTTGTACGATCCACAATCCACACATTCAATAAGATCTACAATTTATAATCACTTAAAAAATAATTTCAACACTATATATTTCAAGTAATGATATCTAATATTTTTTCATACCATATATTTTGTAAAGATTCTAAAACAAGTCTTATCAGCATGTTTGTCAAATCAAGTAACTAACTTACTCATTTTAAACTTTAATCAACAAAAAAATTACTTATTCACTTAAAAATTAACTTATAAGTAAAGGTTTCTTTAGCCAAACATGCACACATAAGCTATGGATTTGTGGATAAGTGACATTAGACTTAGAGCATCCAAGGATGGTTGTTGTAGTGGAGTAGGAAAATAGTGTACTATGAACGTCACTTATAACCTCATACTTGTAACAACTCCTAGATATTATCACTTATAAGTTATAAGTAGCTATCAATTAACCAAAAATAATCTATGTAATAACAGACAAAAACAAGTGAGAAACTGTGGCTGTTGTCACCCTGTGGTTTTTGGGCACTCATCAAACCCTGCATTGCCGGCCTTGTGTGGGTTCCCACTTTGTTCAAATTAGCATAGGAAGAATTAATTTGATTGTGACAATCTTTTGTGCTAATAATATCTTGTGATGCTGCTCATTTTAAGTTACCAATTATACAAGTTTTGATTGGACCATTGTTCTTTCTTTTTCGTGATAGTCGAATTAATCGGGGTTAAATATGTTGTTAGTCATCCAAATTTATAGCATTACTTTGCTTTATTTACTGATTTTATTTTATTTTTCGAATATCACTCCATCTACCTTCACATACTGAATTAATAGAAATGATGTGAACAATATATGTGTTAGTGCATTATTTATTGAGAATTAGAGATCTTAATCTATGTCACCGAGAGCAAAATATTGCAGAAATAAAGAAAATAAGCACACACGTCTATTCAAGTTTTATAGAGATTCATTTCAATGTGAAACTACGCCATCTCCATGCTGATCTAATGTAATAATTCAGTATAATGAAAAAGTAATTTAAAAGAGAAATCAACACCTTCAAAAATTCTCTCACCTTTTTGCTTGATCATTCAATAAACCTTATTGACGACTCTTTATTTATTAATTTTTTTAGGGTAATTGAAATTACAAGTGTGAAACCCTTAAATCCTAAGATCAACTCGAGTATGACTCAGCGAAATAGGCGAAAAATGCGTCTTGGTTAGACTAGTCATGTTTTTATTTTGTTTTTATTCTTTGTAAAACGTAATTTGAAAACACGATTATCTACGCATTTTTGCTTAGCTGAATGACAAAAAATAACATAGTATGAAAGGATTTTCAAGATTGCATCGTCATTTTAGTTAACCACGATGCTTAAGTTAAAACAAAAATGAAAGTTAAGTTTAAAATTCTTGGAAGTCCTATAAGATCTATCTGTTCATTTTCCCCTCATATCCCCAAAAGTGATCTAATTTGTCTAGAGAACTAGGGCATTTACTAATTAATGTTACACAAAAATGTATTGAAGATTAATTAGATTTCTCCAAAAATCGTACTTCGACTTTCCCATAAAAATAGGCTTATTTTCATTTTCACACAAATTAAGAAAACATAATTAATATAGTTGGAACCATAAATTTTACTTACATTTTTTCTAATATACTTATACATTAAATAATGGTAGTTCAAATTTGTTGATTAGAAGACACATTAAATAGAAGCATGTCAGAAACTAAGAAATCAACTATAATCTTAATAAGAAAAAATTGACTATAATTTGAGACAAATAAATAAAGAAAGTTAGTCTATCTTTGTGGAGGCGAATAAAGTATTATTCTTTGTTTAAAAAGATATTATACCATTTTTATAATTAATTGGACTGCCTTGCAAAGTTTGGTTAATGTTTTAAGCAAACGATATTGTTTTGAAAAGTCTCCAAGGCTGACATTATTTGCCTACAAATACTTTGTTAAACCCTTTTCTGCACGAAGACATGACACAAATGACAAATCAAGAAACAAAAACAATACATAACTAAAGATTACAACAAAAATGCCCTATTTAGTAGAGTGGTTGGAGCAGTTAAAGAAAGAATGTCCTCTCTCAATCTTTGCTTTTTGGATAAGAAAAATCCCATTATTATTTCTAGCTAATCCCATGCTCATATTCTTCATATAATCCTTCTTCAAATTTTCCGAGAGCTCGGTCGAATCGGTATTTTTTCTTCATGGAGGACTCAAAATCAAAGCCATGGATTCCTTTCACAGCAAATTGTTGTTCTGTGGAAGATCATGCAATTTGTAGAAACTTTAGCAGGTGCAGGCCATCTAGGTCTGATTTTTCCAAGAATGTTGCACCATTACCTTCATTTCGAAGGTTGTCATTTTCTGACCTAAGTACTAGGTCTAATTCTACAAGGATCAATGAAGATCTTCAACAGTCTTTTGGACAGGATTTGTATGATTTCCAACTTAGCGAATTACGCACCATTACGCAGAATTTTTCGAGCAATTTCTTGTTAGGTGAAGGTGGTTTTGGGACTGTGCATAAAGGGTATGTTGATGATAGTTTAAGGCCAGGGTTGAAGGCTCAAGCTGTTGCTGTAAAGCTTCTTGATATTGAAGGGCTTCAAGGGCACCGTGAATGGCTTGTAAGAATTTCTTTTTACTTTATTAAGTGTCAGTTTGATTTTGCTAAAAATTATAATTTATGTAAATTTGGATAAAATTTGATAAAATGTAAATATGATAAAAATTGTAGGTCCCATAAAATGTATGGTCAAAATTAATTGTTGAATTTGACTTTAGATTTTTAACAAAATTTTAAGCAAAATCAAACAATTCTTAAATTTGAGTCTATAATGACATATTTGGTTGACTATTTTCATATGCTTTAGAGCATGTTTGACATGCTTAAAAGCAGCTAAAAATGTTTTTTTTTGGAGAGTATGTAAATACGTGCTGTCAAAAGAAGACTTTTAGGTTGATTATTTTTATAAACATTAGAGCATGCTTGATATGCTTAAAAGCCGTTAAAATTGGCTTTTTTGGGAGCACGTAAATACATACTATCAAAAGAAGTCGACTTTTAAGCATGACCAAACTTGCTTTAGTTTCTTGTAATTTTTCATCTTATCATATGGCCATGAGAGAGGATTAATCTCGAAGGGTTTTGGATTCATAATTTGTTATACATCTTTCTCACGTTAAATATAATTAGACATAATTTGTTATAAAATTATCGAGCGTGTTAAATATAATTTAAAACTAGAAGTACGTGATAAATCTTAATAATTGTCCGGTCTAATCGTGTTTAGTCTAAGCACGTCATGTTCATGATACTAATTTTTTCGAATGGTTGGTAACATATTCTATTGTCCCTACTCCATTATTTTGTCTAATAACTAAAAAATTTCAAAAAGCACTCTGATTATTGTCTTCAACTGGAAAAAGGTAAAACAAATTCAGTGGGCCCAGACATCAACCTTCTTAGCCTCCTGGCCCACATACCAAATTATTGTCCATAAGCAAAATGGGCTTCGGTGAACAAAACCCAAAATTTTGGCCCCACTTGGAATGTTATTCCAAATTATTTGAAACTTTACAAACCATAATATTCTTTAATCTCATTATAAAAATATAATTTTTTTTTATATTCTCTTAAACTACCCTAAATTTTTAATTATTATTCAAATAATAACCATTAATTTTTTCTTGTAAGGCCGAAGTGATATTTCTTGGGCAGCTAAGGCACCCAAATTTGGTCAAGTTGATTGGCTACTGTTGCGAGGATGAAGAACGACTTCTTGTATATGAATTCATGCCTCGAGGAAGTCTCGAAAATCATTTGTTCAAGAGTAAGTTTTAAAAAGTATAAAAACTTTAGGATCGAGCAAATTGTAAAAAATTACTCTAAATTTGTTATCGTGACTCATAATTAATACGCTAATTTTAATGGCAGGGTTATCAATCTCATTACCATGGTGCACAAGATTGAAGATTGCTATTGGTGCAGCCATAGGGCTTGCTTTCTTGCATGGAGCAGAAAAACCTGTTATATATCGTGATTTCAAAACCTCTAATATATTACTAGATTCTGTATGTAATTATTTTGCACTTTATAACACTTTTGTAGGATAAGAATGACACAAATTAAAATAATTGGAGGTTGAAAATATATTATTATGTTTTGTCAGGACTTCAATGCTAAATTATCAGATTTTGGACTTGCAAAAATGGGGCCTGAAGGATCAAACACACATGTCACTACTCGAGTGATGGGAACATATGGATATGCAGCTCCTGAGTATGTAAACACAGGTAAGAAATTAGTTAGATAAAAAAAAAAAAAAAAACGAAATCTATCAACCAATTAAAAAAAGTTCATGTTAAAAAGTAATTAAATGATTAAAAAAAGAAAGTCGGGTAGGTAGCCGATTCTATATACAAGTTTAGTAATGAGTTGAAGTAGTAGTATCAAAATGAGTAAAGGTGTCCAGACAAGCTTGTCTACGAAAGTAGAACTTGTTAGATTTAGAAGTTGGTAGTATAAATTGTAGACTGTCCAGACTTGTTCGTCTACGAAAAAATAAAAATTAGCTCTTTTACAATATTGAATTGAACTGATATATGAAATTTTTATATAATTGCCAATGCCTATCCAATGGTTAAGTCTATCTTGTCATACAATACAGGCCATCTTACCACAAAGAGTGACATTTATAGTTTTGGAGTCGTCCTCCTTGAACTATTGACAGGAAGAAGAGCAATTGATAAAACAAGGCCGAAGAGTGAGCAAAACCTAGTGGATTGGACCAAACCCTACCTGACCAACACTCGAAGGTTGCGGTGCATAGTCGACCCGAGGCTTGCCGGACAGTATTCTGTAAAGGGTGCCAAGGAAATGGCACTTTTGGCATTACAGTGTGTGAGTCTTCAACCAAAGGACAGACCCAAAATGCCAGCAATTATTGAGACTCTTGAAAGCTTGCAGCATTTGAGGGATATGGCTGTTACCTTGGGCCAGTGGCCCGCATCGCCTAAATCGGGCCGAAATAATGCTGTCCATTATGCCAAAGTGAGGAAGGAGAGTGGA
The DNA here is from genome assembly GCA_023638005.1 of Forsythia suspensa. Taxonomy (NCBI): domain Eukaryota; kingdom Viridiplantae; phylum Streptophyta; class Magnoliopsida; order Lamiales; family Oleaceae; genus Forsythia; species Forsythia suspensa. Next base: position 38,209,125 of record CM042676.1, read on the forward strand.
TTTGGGTGTAGGAATTCTGTTGTTGCTGCTAGTCCTAGGATTAGGACCAAATAATATTATTATGTTGTGGAATTTGGGAATGTAGAACAAAAGTTGTATAAATACAATGTAATAATGTTGACACTAAGATTGCCTGATTGTCTATGTAACATATCTACATACATCTATGCTTCGATGGTGCATTTATTTACTTTAGTGGCTTATACGTGTCCAATTATTGATGTAAATCTAACCGTATTAGTAATGCACTAGTGGAGGTGTAAAATATGTCTTGCCGTGCTAACATGATTTGATTTTGAGATAGTTCAAAATGAGCTATGCTAGACCGACATAATCTATTTTTGTGATTGTCTATGTCCGCACGATCCATTTTAAGTCTTTTGGCCCTAAAGTTTCATGGGCCCAACTTTGCCGCACTAGTGCTAGGCTATAAATATGAAGTCAAATGACTCACTGCAATAGAGAGTTGTTAAGAGTAAGAGGCTAGGTCGAGTCACCATACCAGAAAGTCAATATGGACTTTTTCAAAATTTGTCTAAGCGCATATTTGATAGTGTTGAAATTATTTTTTAAGTATTTATAAATTATGAATTTTATAAAATATCTAATAATAAGTTAGTAGTAAATTATGAATCTTTTGACATGTCTGAATAAAAGTACGTTTGGTGAGTTATAATTTAAGTTAAGCAAACAAGCACTAAACAGGCCGTGGCAACTCTCTCTTTAGTCAAAATTGCACATCGAAGTGGATGCTTCTACTTTGGCCAACACTAATGGTTTGACTTTTTAGACATTTTTAAAGTAAAAAGTCAATCTTAATCAAGCCTCCAACTTTTATTTGTCAACTAAATATTGGAATTTCACCTAAAATATTATGTTTAAAGCCAAAAAGTTGACCAAATGAATTTTCTTTATCTACTCAATTGTCCCACAAATATGCAAAATTTCTCTTTTTAAAATAAAAATAAAAATGAGTTTCAGGACCCAAACAAATAATAATAATAAAACACAAGGTTAAATGATAATCTGAAAACTCGTAATTTCATATTTCGTGTATGTTTATGAATTTGTAATATTTATCAATTCAACATACTAAGTGTATGTCTATTAAAAATTTTGTAGATTATATAGTCCTACGAAATATGTAAATAAAAATAGTGTTTAATCAACTTGTAAATATTTATAAACAATGACAAACATACACTAAATTATTTTGAGAGTTTTAAGAATATGGGCTAGTCAAAACATGTGGAGGCTGCACTTCTCACACAAGAAGCCAAAAATAGGCACTTAAAAGCCAATTTTGCAGCCAAAACACTTTGCTTAAATGTGTGCCTAACTTCCCCACGAAAAAAGCCTTCCACTTTCCTTAACTTTTCAACTATGATATTTGTTTTTTCTTCAACAAATGGAAATGAACTCGAAAAACAACCAATTTGCATACCATTTCACCCCAAACATCCAAGACAGTATGGCTATGAACAACAAGCCCAAGAAACCATTATTCAACCTGCAATCCAACCTTGCCATTACTCTATTCTTCATTGTTGTGTTCACAATTCCAGCTCTTCTTCTCCTTCATACCCCATCAACTTCGATTTGTACGACTTTTTCGTCTAACAGTAAGGCATGGTCGGGTGATCTTCGAAATGCAGAATTCGCGTGGAATCATCTAAAATTCTTTGATGAAAAGCCCCCGTTAAGGAGTCTAAAAGTTGCGGTCTTCTCTAGGAAATGGCCTACTAGCACCACCCCCGGTGGCATGGAACGTCACGCACATACGCTGCACACGGCTCTAGCAAGCCGAGGACATCAAGTGCATGTCTTCACTTCACCACCTATTGATGATACTATTCCAACCAAATCTCAAGAGGAAATTCGTCCTAAAACAAGTCATGTTTCATTGCCTATTATACACTGGCACGAGGGCGAACCGGGCAAATGGAGATACAACAAGGCTTGGGAACAATTTCAAGAAGAAAACCAACGTGAACCGTTTGATGTAATTCATTCAGAAAGCGTTGCCCTCCCATTCTGGTTGGCTAGAAATCTCCCTAACCTGGCAGTTTCATGGCATGGGATCGCGCTAGAGAGTGTGCAATCGAGTATCTACCAAGACTTAGCACGCCGGCCTAATGAGCCATTGTCCCCTACCTTCAACAACAGCCTACAAGGAGTAATCCCAAAAGTCTTAAACGAAATTCGATTTTTCAGAAATTATGCGCACCATGTGGCTATAAGTGATAGTTGTGGCGAAATACTAAGGGACGTCTACCAAATCCCCTCTCGACGTGTCCATGTGATCATCAATGGAGTCGATGAGGATGATTTTCGCGAAGATTTAAGATTAGGCCAAGAATTTAGATCCAAAATTGGTATCCCACAAAATGCTAGTATAGTTCTAGGTGTTGCAGGAAGACTAGTGAAGGACAAAGGCCATTCCCTTTTACACGAGGCCTTTTCGAAGCTCAAGCTAAAGTACCCCAATGTCTACTTAATCGTGGCAGGTTCCGGTCCATGGAAACAAAGGTACAAAGATGTAGGGCCTCAAGCCATTGTTCTTGGATCGATGAATCCATCCGAATTACGTGCTTTTTACAATGCAATCAACATTTTTGTTAATCCGACGCTTAGGCCACAAGGGCTTGATCTTACACTCATGGAGGCTATGATAAGTGGAAAACCAGTAATGGCATCAAGATTTCCTAGTATTAAAGGGACAATTGTGGTTAAGGATGAATTTGGTTTCATGTTTTCGCCTAATGTGGAATCATTGTCGGAAGCATTGGAATTGGTTGTGTCTGAGGGCTCAAATAGGTTATTGCAGAGAGGAAAAGCCTGCAGGGAATACGCAGCTTCTATGTTTACTGCACGAAAAATGGCATTGGCATATGAAAGATTGTTCCTTTGTATCAAGAATGAAACATTTTGTATGTACCCACAAGAAGATTGAGATTTTCTATGTTTTACCTTTTTCTATATATGTAGAATTTGTTATTTGTCGGAATATGATTCAATAAATTTGCATTGACTTGATTACAAGATTGATGTTCTTTTCCTTCGATAAATATTCGATCACATTATGTAACCACTACTTTTGACTCTCATGTCATTCATGGAAAGACTGCTTATGGACTTAAAAGTGCATTGAACACCGACTCTTTATAACTCAGTTTTTAAGGTGAGTTTTAGTCAAGTAGTAGTTGTAAAAATTGTAACGGCTCCTTTTGAACCCTACTTCACTTGCGCATTAGGCTTGCCTTATAGTCTTATGAGCACAAGTGCAAGTACATATTGCCTCTCAAATAAAGTTTTGGCATGTACAAGTACAAAAATGCTATATGAGTTGGTCCAACTTTCATCACTGTGTGGCATTTCGTGGTATGAGGACATATTTCACGTGCCTCATGCATCTATGGCTTAATAAACGAGCCAACTGCACATGCAATATGAAGCACTACCCCCCACCCCGATTTCAAGAATGATTCTCCATCTTTCTATCTATTCAAGCAATCACATTTTACTTTCTATATAATTATTGTTGTGCATCTCCAATAAGCATTACTTCGATAAATACTAGAGATTTTCATAACAACACTAGTTAGCGAGCTCAGCCATCAGAAGAAAGAGTGTGGCATAGACACCACTCCAAGGTGGAGAATTTGTGGATTAGATCAAAATTAACACTGGCTTATCTTGTTGCTTTAATTCTTTCAATAATCTAGTAATGAATCGAACAGAGCAACAAAGTAGATTCGTGTAGCCAATTTCAAATTCAATGAGAACAAGACTTTGTTTGGATTCTTGATCTATCTGCAGTTTTCATCAAACTTGCAGATTTAACAAAACTGACACTAGTAAAAGATGAATATCTGCAGCCAAAAAACAATAAAAAGGTTTTGTAAATGCTTTCAAGTTTCATCTTTACAATTTCAATCATTTTGTGTCACAGTGTAAGAGAGTATAATTAATACAATATTGTTGATCTTCTGTTTTGTTCAAATCTGTCATAAACAGGCCTGGTTCTTAAGAATAGCAGCCAACTTGAGGCTAATCCCAGGATAGAAATGCATCCCCACAAAACAAAGGTAAAGCCATAGCATTTTCTTCCCATGCACACCACTGAATCAGCCATTAGGCCTAAACCAAACACCGCGTTGGAGTCATAAACAACAGCAGAGAGAACACCACAGAGAAGTGACCCGATGGGGATATTTGTGATTAGAATGTTGTGGTTTACACCCACGCTATTGGGACCGAAAAGCTCAGATGTTACTGAAACTGCAGTGGCAAATATGAATCCGGAGGTTAGTCCTATCAAGGCTGTGCCTGCCTGGACTGCTGCCTCGCCACTATTGGCAGCAAGCAAGAAAAAGGCCATTGGCATTGGCACAAGGGCTATGGCTAGCCAGCCGGTCCGAGCAAAGTACAGCTTCCTGCTCATGTAGACAAAGTATACCCACATTATATGTTATGGGTTAGGCCTTAATCCCTACTTCCGAGAGCAATAATAAACAGAGAATAATAAAAAATGAGCAAAGCACAAATAGATTTATAGCAGTTTACCTTCACTGTGAAATCGATGTCCATTTTATCTATTTTCAGTAGGATAGAATTGGGGTCTTATAAACATTTCCGTTTTCTGGTTCCAAATATAAGGCCTTAATCCTGTCAATACAAAACATAATTTCAGTCTGTTCACTTACGTTCGAATGAAATCTGGTGCAGCTGAAAGCAAGCGGCCAAAGAAGGAGAACGACGAATATGTTGTAATGAGCCTTGAAGTTAATGAATAATATCCAAGTGATTGCGCTATCTGCCCTAGATTATTACTATACACTAGCCCAATTGTGCCCCCGCAAAGATAAGCAATATAGTATAGCCAAAAATCCAACCTACGAAGTAGCATTCGCGCCTTGTGCTCTTCCCCGAGCACCATGAGACAATCCTTCTTCATTACAGTCTCACACGAATACCCTTCACTGGCTCCCGTGTTTTGTCTAGATATTACACGAACTGCACTATCGTCTACATTGTTCCTTTGACTCAGTAACTCTTTATGTAATTCAAGATCATTGGCATCAACAAGAATAAAACCCGAGCCTTGAAGTGGGAAGTTCGAGTAAATTGTGGAATGGAACCAATCTCTAGCATAGATAACACCAGGGATACCAAAGGGCAAGACAAGTAGAAACATGGCACCAGTAAAGAGGAAACGAGCTGTTGATGCATTTAACGAATGGAGGAAGAGAAGGTAGAATCCTGTAACAACAGCCCACAAATATAACACGATGAATATAAATTGATCGCGTTTAACAGCATCAGACGAAAGATCATCCACAGGGGGTTGGCAAAGGATTGGGAACAGGGCTGCGACAGATGTAAAGAGCGGAATCAAAGCATTGAGAAGAAGATACAATGTGGTTGATGAAGGGTTAAGTGACTTTGCAGCAAGGTTGTAAAAGGCAGCACTCAAGCCATTGAAACTGACTGTGAGAGAAAGAGCAAGGGGTCGATTACTTGGGAAATTCTTTATGCAAAGAATAAAACAAACAGTATTGAACCAGCATATGCTGCATCCAGCCAATAAGCTAAGTAAAAATACCTGCAACAGGAAAATTTATAGCCAAATGATCAAACATTAATTTGGTCTGTATGATGTTTATTTGGAACAATGTTACATGCCTAACTAAAACCAAGACCCATAATTAAAATATTTAATTACCTTCCTAATGAAAACCTAAACTCTCTAAATTAAAAGTTAAATCGTTAGAGGGAAGAAGCTGACCATTCTGGCATGTTTGGGTGCATGCTTAATTTACTTATAAGTAAGAAAAAGAGAAAAAATATGAGTCGCGTGCATTAAATACTTAAATAAATTGATCCCATTTTGTTGAATGTTGAAAAATGCATTTGTCATAGTTTTTGACGGTGGATTTTTTTTCACCAAAAAAAAAAAAAAATTAAATAAAAAAATCTACCTTTGACTTTTATACCACAAATAAATTTGTCATAGTTCAACATCAAAGAAATTTGGTCATTAGTCAAACATGATAAGAGTTGTATATTTTAGATTAAAAGTACACTTACAATTATTTATTAGTGTTTATAAATACTTATAAGCTGATCAAATATTATTTTTATTCTTACATTTCATAGGATCATAATTATTAACTTATAAATTGCACAACTCACAATTGTATGAATTTTGATTCACACAATTTATGAACTTATAAAAAGCCACATATTCCCCCAAGAAAATGAAATAAAAGGGGACAACGAAACAAAAAAAAACGAAGGTGTTGTAGGCCAGATTTCTAAGCCACTAATTCAAATAATTATATTCCATGTTTGGACGAAAAAAAAGTAAAGAAAATATCCCACCAAAGAAAGAGACTGGTAGAGGTTGAATGAACGGTTAAGAAAAACCTTCAGACACACCCACCATTCATTTTTGGTCAAATCACATAAAAGATTATTGTTCCCAAAATTCTATGTGAACCGACCCATAGCACTGGATTATAATTAGAAAAAAGTGTAGACACATTATAATAAATTTACTTATAAGTAAATCTTTTAAATTTAGCCAAACATGCTTATAATTACAAATATAATAGAAGGCAGATTTATGAATAACTGACCACAAAATATGGCAAGACGATGATATTCTGGATGACAAGCCATTGAACTCCATAACCAATGAACCCCATGAGTGCCGCCGCGAACATCACCGCCCACAGCGGCAGGTACATCAACGCCAGCCCCGATGACCACCCGAACACCTTGCCAAGGTCGGAAGCGGTGGCTAAATAATTCAGCTGCACCTGTGACACACCTAGCACCGCCTTCAGCTCCGACGAATAGGCCGAAAAGTCGAAATTTGTTCCTGTGAATGCCTGAATCCATATGGTGGCTACTAGGATCATCCACTTTCTTGATTGACCTGCCATTAACAGATTTCTCGTCGGAAAACACCTCCGGGGGTGTTCCTCTGCGGTGGTTGAAGTTGTAGGCTATACTAGTAAGATTGTGAATATTTGCGGTTGGCTGAATCTATACGTGGCTTCATTTATATTCAGACCTCAGTGATACAAAATGGGACTTTTGGAATTCCCATAACATCAAATTAAACCAAAATAATAAAAGATTCACTGTGAATAAATAATCTGTAAATAAAATAAGTTCATTACATGAAGCTTTTCAAATTAAAACTACTTATTTTTATTCAACTTATTATAACTTATTGAAGAGCAATTATTATCAATTATATATAAGAAAAATTGTAAAAATATCAAATAACGTCTACGATATTATCTTGGCATTTTAGTTCTAGTTATAATTTTATTTTATTTTTATGAAAAGTCATAATAAAAATGAAAAGTTGTCAAAATAAAAAAATATTTTTTAACTCCGAACTAATAATTATGGTAAAAAATAAATTAAAAAATACTAGAATATTTTACATTATATTTATTCTAAAATAAATGCTTACTTTTTTATAAATTCGATTTTGTTATAATGTCCATGACATTCTCCATATTGTTATGTCATACTTTTACTTCTAAAATTAAAATTGTGTTTGTTTATTTTCAAGAATAAAAGGTTCCTTCCGTCATTAAAAAAATAAAAATAAAAATAAAAGGTTGCATAGTCACATCTTATCTTTTTGAAATAAGTGTAAGAGTTACATATAATATTATTCATAAGAGATTAAGAAGAATAATTATAGCGACGTAGCATGAAGATTATTAGTGAGAATGAGTTCTTGGGCCCACATTCGGAAATTCAAAGGCTGTAAGACCCCGAACCACATGTTGATATATGGTCCATTTGATTTGTAATAAAAAATGATCTAAATAATAGTTAACTAGATAATAAGTTTATTATTATCTTATTTAGTTTAATTAGATATAAGAGCATCTCACATGCAAAAATATAAATTATTGTACATGTGGCAAATAAAATAGAGACGGAGAGAAGAATATTTTCAATGAAATTGTAGATTGAAAAAATTATAGTCCAATTATATAAGGAAGAGATTGTCGATTAATTGTAAAAAAGTAAATAAAGAATAATTAACACATATTTTGATAGAAATAAATTATAAAAAATTAAAGAAAAGAAGTTAACACATATTTCGATAGACAAATTATAAAAAAATAAATGGAGGATATGTCTAACACAGTCTAAATGTGGACGGTGTGTTAGAAATCTTTTTTTTCTTGCCATGTAAGTATTTTGGATGATGTGGTACACTTTTTATTACAATCCACGGTTGTATTGGAGATGTTCTAAAAATAGAAACGATCACTTTTAAAAAGTTAGTTTTTCATAAAAAAAATACAATTATACCCTTATACTTAATAAAATAAATAAATTAAACAAAAAAATTAAACAGAAAAAAATAGATAAAGCAGCAGAAAGCAGTGGCCAAGGACGAAGGACTCGAGCAGGGAGCGTACCTAGCAAGTGGTTGCGGACAGGTGGCCGAGGAAGGGGGGCGGCAGGTGGTGACGATTATTATAGGATATTGATATAAATAGATTTGTTTTATATTATAAAGAATATGTTCGTCTTTTAAAAAAATGAGTGAACTTTTATCCGGATAAAAATTATTTTCCTCTTTTCGAAGATAAAACTATCATTATATTTGGCATAAATGTTATTCGTAAAAAAGTGTATCCGGACATCAATTTTATCCAAATAGAATAAAATAAATTTTATTCGTTATCTTTACTTTATCCATTGGATATATACTAAACGGGCCCATAGAATTTTACTTAAGGGTCGTTACGTAAACAATAAACAAAAAATATCAAAATGAATTATACATATATAGAAAGCAACAAATAATTTTTTTTAATATATTCAAATTGTCCACGGCAAGTTTTCATATTCTTAAGTTTTTTAACATTATCATAATTACATATTATCAAAAACATCTTTCTCAATTATGCAATCATTGATTTATTGATCTCCAATCCGATTCCACAATTTATCTTTGATGGTATGCAACTGGCAAAAAAAGAACTAATTTGATGAGCAAATCCATGATATAATTATCAAGTTAACTACCAAGTAGCACAAGTTGAACGTTAGAGAAATTCTTTAGATAAAACTTAACAAGTTGACCCAGCTTGAATTTATTAAAAACAAAAAATGAATTACTTGGATCCAATAATATCAAACAAATAAGCAATACACGTAGATTTGATTTTTTTGCCTTCATAAATTTGACTTGGGGCCTCATTTAAATCCACCTTGCCCGTAAAGACATCAGAATTATTTATATAACATTCTTTATGTGCATTACATTATATGATTACTTCATCCTACATGCATTGATGGAATGAGTTTCATATTTCAGTATGAGCAAGATACGTCTCGACCTAATTAATTATGTGTTTACTATTTGATGTTATCTATGACTATACAATCATCGGAGGGTGCATTCCGCACATCGAAGATGTGGATCCAATACTTCAATAATCTGAAAAGAGAATGTGGGGACTCACCATTGGTAGTCCTCTGGTGCGAGAATTAGTATTTCTTCTAAAGAGAAATAATGTAAATGTACGCTGGTAAAAATAGAGAATAATCATCTAAACTCAATGCATTGTGATCATCACCCTTATATAAAAAGGTGATGTAGTGGACGTGGAGTTTTGACCTCCGAATCTAATGTTGGACCTCATTAGTACAATTGTGCCATGATCTTTTGACAAGTGTCCAAGCTTCGAACGTTGGATCTAGGGTTGGCGTGCATCGATATAATGTCATTAATGACCTTTGACAAAAAGCTCCTTAGAGTACCTAGATTACCTCCAAGCATGAGTGGTCGTGTGGCCTTTCGCAACCAGGTGGCGTGCTACCCGGACCAAAATCTGAGCCAAGTAGGGACCTATCCAACCACTGGTCCACTAGAGGCCGAGTAGGTTAAGGCTAGGAGGCTGAGCACTACTTGGCCTCAAGGAGGTTAGGAGACTTAGTAGTACCCGGCCTTCATAAGGTTAGGAGGTCGGGTGCAACACGGCATCAAGGGAGCTAGGAGATAGGGTGCTACCTGGCCATAAGGCCTCAAGAAAGCTAGGAGAAAGGATAGTACACTGCCTCAAGGACTTCGGGGGTCGGAAGCGTGTTACTCGACTCAAAGGATTTTGTTATAGTGGTGGAGGTCGAGCATAACCCGACTGCTGTATGTATTGGTGGACATTTTATCGAGATGAATATTTTAATTTTTTGTTTTGTAAATATCAGTAAGTATCATAAGCCCCAATGCTCGTCAATGAATTCATCATTGGGGAGCATTAAAGTTCAAATCTATTTGTAAAGGAAAAATGTCAATATGCTAGGGATCATCCCGACATCGACCCTTTGAGCTTTGACAACTTCATGAAGTTCATTAATTAATGTTGATGTTAAGAACGATGTCTATTTTTCATTCTTTGAATGGGGTTTAACTCGTAATATTTATTTGAGCTGGAATGTGGAGGAGTATTAGGGGATGTATGTAACATTTGTGTTCAATTATATGGGTGCACTTTATTTTTATGCTATGTTTGAGCCTGAATATATAAGCATGTAAGGGTGTTTGCCATATGTTTTTCGAATTGTAATTTCTTGATGTCTTTAAGACTTGTTGCTCAAGCCCCCAGCACTATTTCATACTTGGAAATTTTGTGTGCCATATTGATCATATAGAAGGGCTTCGAGATAATATTGTCTGCCAACTAGACTTTATCGCTTGGCCAACGTATGAACTTCTACTAAACTCGAGGATATTTGTAGGGTAGGTTCCTTAAATACAAAGTTGAGTAGTTTTTTGCCTCGATTGAAGGTCTTCGTTATCTATTCCATTGAGTGGTTAGTTGCTTCTATCGAGGGTATCGGTTACCTACTCTATTAAGTGGTTTGTTGCCTTGATTGAGGGTCTTTGCTGCCTACTCCGTTGAGTATTATGTTGCCTCTATTGATGGACTTTGCTACCTATTCGATTGAGTGTCTTATTTCTAGCGCCTATTCAATTGAGTGGCTTATTGTCTCGATTGAGAGTTTTTGCCACCTACTTGATTGAGTGACTCATTGCTTCAATTGAGGGTCTTTGCTAGCTACTTGTTTGAGAGGCTTATTGTTGGCGTCTATTCGATTGAGTGGCTCATTGCCTCTATTGAAGGTCTTTGCTACCTACTCATTTGAGTGGCTTATTCATGGCGCCTACTCGATTGAGTGATTTATTGCCTCGATTGAGGGTCTTTGATACCTATGCCATTGAGTGGCTTATTTCTAGCGCCTACTCGATTAAGGGTCTTTGCTATCTACTTGATTGAGTGGTTTGTTGCCTCTATTGAGGGACTTTGCTGCCAACTCAATTGAGTGGCTTATTGTCTTGATTGAGGATCTTTGCTACATACTCGGTTGAGTGGTTTGTTGTCTCTATTGAAGAACTTTGCTCCATAGTCAATTGAGTGGCTTAGTGCCTTGATTGAGGGTCTTTGTTACCGACTCCATTGAGTGGTTTGGTGCCTTTATTAAGGGACTTTGCTGCATCGATTGATTTATAGCAGTTAGAAGTCTTATTACCCTTCACATAACATTCATCATTTGTTTGTTCTAATTTTTAATTGGTCTTTATAAAATGAGAGAACTTATAAAAATACAAATGTGAGGATCTTTATCAAGGCTAGTAGCCGACATTATATAAGAAACAAAACAAGATAAGTTACATTACAACTTTAATCATTTGTTAACTGCCAACCTTAGTTTTCTCATTCGTAGAGCTTCTAATTTTAGTTCTTGGCTAGTTGATCACACCAGTTTCCAAGGTATAGTAGGTTGTTCCTTTTTCCTCTGGTTGGTTCCTGTTGGGATGTTGAAACTTATGTCTGCCCGTGTATAGGTTGGACTTGTGCATTGTGGGATTTCTTCTTGTTTGATTGTGGTTCTCTATAGCCCGAGTGCTCTTGGTGATCAGCATTGTCTCATCGGCATCTATGTATTTATCGCATCTTTTCAACTGCTCGTAGATCGAATTTGGAGGACTTTTGGAAAGTGGCATTTTGAAGGAGTAATTTTTGGTACCGTTCATCATAATAGTTACCACAACGGACATTTGCAAGTCTTTGTTGCCTAGGGTTACACGGTTGAATCTAGCAATGAACTCTTTAAGGAGTTCATCTTTCTCTTGTATTAGTTGCATTAGTCCAATGGCAGTCTTCTTATTTCGTTTGCTACTAGCTAAGTAAGCAGTAAAGTGCCTCGACAAGTCCTTATAGATTTAGCAAGGTTGCTACTCAGCCACTAGCTTCAAGCCTTAAAGTGGGTGGGAAAACACGACACATGATAACATCTGTCATGTCATGAAGTCACATTAGATCAACCAAGGTTCTCAAGTGGTTGAGTGGGTCAGTAGTCTCGTCATACTTCTCAATAACCATTCGTTCAAAACCTTTTAATAGGGAGATTATCATAACTTCTGGTGCAAACTAGTCATTATCCAACACTAGTTGTAAATAATTATTTTCATCATTGTCATAGTCTCCTCAATTTTATGGTTTATTAGCTCTTCCATCATTTGTCCCAAACCTAATGGTGCTGGTTATGTAGTTGGTCGAAGAGGGCATTAGTAGCCGCTCTTGTTGAACTACATGTGGTGGATTCGGTAGTTGTAGATTGGGCCCCTAGTGTCGAGCCTCGTCGGCTTGATTCTGCAATAACACTATTAGAGTCGCCACCTGGCTGCTAAGAGTGTTGAATTGATTTCTAGTTACGAAGTCGGGTAGTGAGAGTGTTTGTTGACTTTTTGATTGTGATTCCACCAGTGGTGGTGGGAGTGGTGCCGACACATCTCCGTTTTTAGCTCTAGCTGATATTGCCATAACTTTTTGTTCAATTTTCCACATACGGGGCCAATGATATTACCTCTAAAAATAAAGTCACCGGAGGGTTTATTTCGAAGACCAGATATGTGAATCAAATACTTCAATAACCTGTAAAGAGAAGACGGATAACTCTTCCCCGTTGGTCTTCCGATGTGATAATTAGCGCTTTTTCTAGAGAAATAAATAATGTAAAAATGTATAAGCTGGTAAAAATAGAGAATAATCATCTCACCTCAATGCATTGGGATCATCACCTTATATCGATGTGATGTAGTGGATGTGGTGCAATGATCTCGGGACATATGTTGCACTTTTGACTTTTGGATCTAGGGTTGGACCTCATTAGTACAATGGTGCCCCGATCTTTTGACAAGTGTCCAAGCTTTGAACATTGGATTTAGAGTTTACATGCATCGATATAATGTCTTTAATGATCTTTGACAAAAAGCTCCGGAGAGTACCGAGATTAGCTCTAAGCATGAGTGGTCGTGTGACCTTTTGTAACGGAGTGGCGTGCTACCCGATCCCAAAACTGTGGCCACCTAGTTTCTACCCAAACTCAAGCCACTAGGAGGCCAAGCACTATCCAGTCTTAAGGGCAATGGAGGCCGAATAGTACCCGGTCGCAAGAGAGCTAGGAGGTCAGGTACTACCCGACCGCAAGGCCTCAAGCACCCAGCCTCAAGAAGGCTAGGGGTCCGGGTAATGTAATACCCGACCGAGAGGATTGCATAATAGTGATAGAAGTCGAGCATCACCTGACCATCGGCAATATTGGTGGGCATTCTATTTGAGCGAATATTGTAATTTTTCATTTGGCAAATATCAAGAAGTATGACTGTTCAATATTATTTAGTACTTATTATGTACTCGCTATATTTTGCAATAGATTTTAAAAAGTTAATAACCAATAATTTTAAGAAAAATCGATATTCAACCATCGAAGACGATCCATCACTCCGTCAAAATCTCTTTGGGTAAGAAAATGATACTTTTAAGTGAATATCAGAGGTGATCAAGTCTGTAACTTATTAAAAATGTAGTAACTAGGTTCTCAAACTATTTCTTTTATTTTTATTACAAAGACATCTATACTATTATCTTTTAATAAATCAAAAATCAATTATTATAAAAACAAAAAGAAGACAAGAAAAGTAAAACCCAGTGCATAGAAATTGCAATATACTCTGCTCCTGCCTCCGCGCATTGCCCATTTATTAGGTAATCAAGGTGAGGATGAGAATATGGTCTCCGCCCTCACCTCTCGAAAATTCCCAACACGGTGGAGATGGAAAAGACTTTCCAGTCAATCTCACATCGCTTCGTTGTCATCTTTACAAGTACAACTTTTTTTTTTATCCAAAGAACAAATTGAAGAGAAGGAGGCATACATATGTGTGTGTGTGTGTGTGTGTGTGTGTTTAAAAATTCAAAATCTATATTAAAATTTAGGATAATTGCATATTTAGTTTCCAACATTTCAAAAACGTTGAGAATATATTTCTAACCTTTTAAAAATAACATCAGCCATCCCCAACGTTTGAAAAATTTGGCATGGTAGGTCCTTTATGACGAAATTGCTCTTCCCTTAAAATAAACAAAAAAACAAAAAACAAGAAAAAAAAATGATTGAAAACTAACTAAATGTACCCAAAAAAATAAAAAGTAAGAAATGTACAAAAAAAAAATTAACAAAGATGTCATCTTCCTTATCAAACCTCAAAATCCAAAATCCTTCAATTCATTCTAACATATGTATAATTACTCAATAAGGTGCTTTATTGTATATAATCATTCTCCTAAAAATTCAACTGTCAAATAAATAGTTAACCACGAAACAACTTTTAACTTCTCCACATTCTACCATTCCTTTTCCCATTAAACAAATTTGTACTTTGGTCAAATTATATGGCTTCGTCTTCTCTTTCTCCATGTAAATCACTCAAGAACCCTACTTGGGTCAGCTTTAATTCAATGTATTGTGCAAACAGTAGAGGTTCCAAAGCCCAATTGTGTTTGTTCAAGATTCTGCACGTAATTTTCACCGTGCGGCCATCTCAAAATCACCATGGCGAAGCCACCACTTTCTAGTTCAGAAACCAAATAATCGTCTGTAGAAAACAAAATGAGTAAAGCAAATAATGGTTCCGGATTTGACTTTAACGACAACGTTTGCATTTTGCTAGAGATGGAAGAATCTTCCAAGTCTTTAGTCAGGGGCGAACGATTGAGCCCAAGTAGGACAACCGTATGAGCCGGTGGTTTGCCGCCACTGAGCGGTGGCAGAGGTGGTGATCAATGCAATCAACAAGGTGAAAAGACGCATGAAAATGACTGGAGGGCAATTTCGTCATAAATGACCTATCATGCCAAGTTTTACAAACGTTGGAGACATCGATACTATTTTTAAAGGTTATGAGTATATCCCAAACGCTTTTGAAAGGTTGGAGACCAAATATACAATTATCCTTTAAAATTTAGAGGAATTGTTTCTCTTCATCTTTTTATATAGGAAAATTGGTGCAAATAGTCCCTAACTTTTGCCCTTAGCTTGGAATGGTCCCTAACCTTTATTTTTTAGCTCATAAGTTCCTAACATATGTGTTTTAATGCACAATTGGTCTTATTTGATGAACAAGACAAACATTCCATTATTTTAAATAGTGAAATTTTTAATTGGATTCCTAACATTTGTAAGAAGTACAAATGGGTCTGATACATTTATTTTTTATAAAAAATTAAAAGAAATTAACAAATTGATAATATAATAAATTATTTTGTATATTTTATGAACTATTATAAAATAACTAAAATTTAAACTCATAATTATTAACAAACATGTTAATTAAAATTATTTTATTATTATTAAGTAATCATATGATTTAAAATTTAATTTTATCGTTATAATATAAAAAGAAAAATAACTTTTTCATAAACTTGATACTCAAATATTTTTATTTAATTGAACTATTCGTTTATTGACAACAAATATTAAAGCTCAAATTGTATTATTCATATTTTAATTTATCGTTTAAATATAAAGAACACATAATGTGTAAATTAATTTTTGTTAGTATTTTTATGTTAAAAAAATAATGACATTGGTTCAATGTCATAAAATTATATACGCTATTTTGTTATTTATTTAACTTATTTTTTATTCAAGTTTTTCATATCATATAGCAATTACATATACTTAAAGCGCAATAATATTACATTTTACTCTTATGAAAAATTTGATTGACACGACTATAGTGATATATTTAATATGCTAAATTAAATATTATTTAATAAATATATCGAACATATTTGCACATTTTGCAAATGTTGAAAATCTAATTGTAATTTTCTTTAATTAAAATTAAGGATATTTTTGTCTCTTTATCAAATAAGGACCAAATGCACACCAAAACACATATGTTAGGAATTGCTGTACCAAAAAACAAAAGTTATGGACTATTTCCGTACTGAGAAAAAAGACCAGGGATCATTTGCGCCAATTTCCCTTTTATATACATGGATATGTATAATCGTCTGATGCGACAGGTAGAAATTATTGAAACATTAGTTTAGATTTCTGGGGGTTGGTAGGAAGTTGGGTGGCTGAAAGTGACTAGAGATGGTAATGGGGCAGGTCCGGGCGAAAATTTTGGCCCGCCCCGCACCATGACCAGCGAATTCGCGGGGCGGGGCTGCCCTTTGACCCGCCAACCGTTCCGATTTTTTTTTTTTTTAAACTGAAACAAGAATTAAAAAAAAAATGAAATATAAATTTTTCAAATATTTGTACCAAACAAAACAAAAAAATTATAAGATTTGAGTTGTGGTTTACTGGTTAACGTTGGTAGTTTATAAGTTTCAACCTGGGTTCGATTCTTCTTTAGTCCATTTTTAATTAATATTATAATTTCTACTATATTTTATGATTTTTCAAAAACAAAATTTTTTTTAGGGACCGAGTCGAGGGGTAAAAAATTCTACCTCAAACCCGCCCCTATTACTCGGGGGGCGGGTCCGAGTTTGGGTCGACAAATTTTTTTGCTATCCCTAAAAGTGACTGTCCTGATCCCATGGGGTCCTTTGTATAATGCTTCAAATTTCTTAAAGAAATTATTGATTACACCATAAAGTAATAGGGCTAATTAAATTAGGGGTGTCAAATTGGACAGATAAGTCATTTTCTAAACTATTTGGTTTATTAAAAAAAAATAGATTTAAATTGACATGTCTAGACAATTCATGAAGGATCAACTCAATTTATTAAAACAATTGAAGTTTTGAAAATATTTAAAAGTTAGGAAAATGATCTACTCAACACCATTGGGAGAAGTTATCAAGGCCACCAGACACGTGTATCGTACACGTGTCTGGTGGCCTTGATAACTACTCTCCACCATGGAGAGTACATCATTGCCCTTAAAAGTTAAAATGCCATCCCCCAAAGCTTTTTTATTTATTTATTTTGAAGTATCTTATTCTAATTTTTGTGTTTAATATCAGTTTTTGTGTGTTTAAAATAAGTATTTCTCCCCAATGTGTTTTAGAGAATCTCTCAGTTTCCTAATTCTGATGTTGACTTCTCATACTCTAAAATAGTGATGCATATTTTATTACTAGTAAATTTTATATATTTTATATTTCATAACCAATTTAACAATGTAACTCACAAAATATTATTCATTTTTTTAATTATGTGTTAATTTTAAATTGTATTAACTTCCCAAAATATTTAAATAAATAAATTATGAGTTGGATCAGCCTGACTTGAACTATTGGTCCACATGTAAGTTCGGTACACAGCTTTAAAAGATAGACTGAGCTTAGTCCAAACGTATTTGAACACGGGCATGTTCTGGGCTTGTTTGTGGGCCTAAATTGGGGGACGTATTCTAGGCGGCCGATTCTTACATTCTGGCAATATTAGTAATTACCAGAGAAAAGTACACCCTTTAGTTGTCTCTCCAGAAATATTGATAATATTCTAAACATTCTAATTTAATCTTAAAAATATTATATTATATTTTATATTTGATAATATATTAAATTAAAATAGTGCGATAAATATGAAAATTAGTTTTATCATGTTCTTAGATTCTCACTCTCAAAATTCAAGATAAATCACTAAATTGCAGTTATTTTTCTTTTTTGAATAGTGCCTCTCCAAAATACAGGTATCTTCAGTATAATAATAAAAAATTCCATTATGCAATTGTGAAAATCTTAAAACACTTTGAACTCCACTATCTTCTTTATCACAAATTTTCCTCCATTCGTAATCAATGAAAACATTTATATCATGAACTGCAATTAATAAATTAACATAACAATTTAAAGGAAAAAACAAACTACATTATGTAATAAAGGGACATTTGATACCATACCATACAACTCAAGTCATTGATATGTAATAGACAGTCCGTAATGTAACATCGGATGTAACATGATAAATGCATTTTGTGCACTTATTTGGGCCTTTAAACTAAGTTTTTATCTCATCATTTTATTAATTTTATACTTAGTTTAGTGTATTTTTGCTTCTATTGCAGTGTTGGACCCATTTGTAAGGAATTAGAGAAGAATGAATGCAAAGAGCAATAAATTGGAAAATATTTCGAAAGTATGAAGATCCAATTACACTCAATTGAAAATTGAAGGACCAAGCTGGAGATTATGGAAAGTTAAAGGATCAAATTGGAGATAATGAAAAGTTGAAGGACCAAATGGGATGTTATGAAAAGATAGATGACTAAATCAGACTGAATGAAAAGTTGGAAGACAAAAAGTACAGAATTAAAACATGTAAGCTGGGCGATCGCTCAACTTATAGCTGGGCGAGCGTCCGAAAGAACAAAGCGCAAAGCGAGGCAAAGTAGTGCACACAGGCGATCGGCCGAGTTATTTTTGACCCACGAAAATTTTATTTTCTTTTTTGACCTCCACTCCGATTAGGAAACGTTTGCGCCACGATTTTAAGGATTTTTTGGGATTTTTTGGGGCACAAATAATGAGGTATAAATATGAGTTATTCACTCATAACGAGAGGTGCCGTTTTAGAGAATTCTCAGAGCCGAAATTGGGAGAGAAACAAGAGAAGAAGCGAGGAACAAAGATCAAGACAAAGATCAAGATCTTCTCTTTCGAGTTTTATTTCAATCCGGGTGATGGCTCCTATGTTTTACTTTTCTTTTTATTTTCTTTGTATTAGTATGTTAGATTAAATTTATTTATACTATGGATGAAGATGTAAACCTTTTATATTTGTTTAATTCTTGAATTCTCAATTTTAATCAAAATTTATGTTTGATTGATTTATACCATGATTTAAATGTCCGTTTGAATGATTGATCACCGTTTGAGTGTGTTTGTGATTTATTTTATTTTCTGAAAGGTTCAAAATAAATGAGCTCCTTATGATTTTAAACACCAAGTCAATAGAAATTATAAATAATTTCCTATGCTTGGTGCAATCAATTTAGATAATCTTGTTCTCAAATGCGTTTTTATATATTCGTATTCAAAATAGGAATATTTTGGAACTTATATGAAAATAGGTTTAATTCTACTCGACATAGATTATTAGATAACTTAAGGATTATCGATTGTTAATTTGAGCATAAATTGGATTGGGACATAAGGGTTCATGGATTAAAATGAATATAAATGGTGGAGTCGGATTCCTAGCATAATTTGTTTAATTATTTTCTTTTCCTTCAAAATTCATAACTTATCTTTACTTCAATTCTCTAAATTGGTCTAGTTTTCAACAAAATTAAAACATTCTAAATTTTATTGTGTGTATTCAATTTAAGTTAGAATTAATTTACTTTTGGCTAATACAAATCATAGTCCTCGTGGGAACGATACTCTTTTACTCACTTTTTACTATTACTTGTCAATGAACCCGTACGTTTGTGGGATTTCACCGAACATAACATACGTCTGAATATGAAAGTGTAATGTTTTATGAAAAATATACACTTTTGGCAAACATTAGTATGGAACACATAACGAGGGTATTTCAGTACACCGTATTGAATGATAAAAAATCAAATGTAACACATGATCATAGTGTAACATAAAATTCTAAACATTACATGTAACACATATTCAAACATCAGGTAAGTGAATATTGGAACATATAATCACACATTCATTTTGTATCGATTACTGATACATATGAAATGTAACAACCAATGCAACATATTGTCAAATTTATGAATTCACCATAGTAAACGTAGCATATCATCACCTTATTCTTCCACAATCAGAACGAAACTCTATCAATTTATCATTAATTGGTAAAAGAAAAGTAACAAAAATCAAGCTGTGTCCATATGTTCACGTTCACGAAAATGAATTAAAATAAAACTTATGTGTATCATTAAAAGCTTTCGTTTGAATTTGTTTTTGTCAACATGGAGATTTTTTTTTTCAAACAGATATATTAAATTTATTTTTGGATTATTTGAAGAGTTATCCCATAATTAAATATTATGCAATATTGGATTATAATGACCCCCTATTAATTAGATTTCGGTTATGATATATAATGTAATTAAAAATGACATTATTAATTACAAAAAGACGAGCTTGGTAAATTTGAAATTTATAGTATATATATATATATATATATATATATATATATATATATATATATATATATATATATATATATATATATTTTAATTATTTTTAAATAGTAGTCTATTTGTATAAAATTTCATAATTACTAGAGCTAAATAAGGTCGAATACATATAAGTATATTTTTTATGAGGATTGTTTTTAATTTAATAAATCTGATAAATAAATTTGACAAATAACTACAATCTTTAATTTAAAATAATCTAGTGATTTAGATTTATTAGAATCTTTAAAATTCTTGTATTTAAACCAAACACATCGTAATAAAAGTTTTAATACATCTAAACCATTAGATTAATAGAAACTAATAGCATGTTTGGACAAAAAAATTTAAACTTTTTTTAAACTTATTTTCAATCACGTATTTCATAGAACCCATAACTTTTATCAATTTTTAAATAACACATTTCTGATTTCACCAAATTTTTTCAAAATCTTCTAAAAAACTATTTTTAAACTCTACCAAAAAAGTACTAAAAATTGTGATTATTTATCAAATTTATTTGTTAAATATATTGTTAGAGGGAACAATTTCCATATTATATTATCTAAATTAAAAATAGTTTTTGAGTTATAAAGGATTATTTTAATAAACATAACAATAATGGTCACAATGCAGCATGTCATCTTGAACTTAGCTGCATGAATGACACGAAGAAGTACACGTGGCAACCTCCCATCAAATAAACCGCCCAGCTAATGTATTTGTATACACATCTCAATCTTGCAAATAGTGTGAACCCTTGTAACAGTGTAAAGGATCAGTAAGCCAGAAAAAATGCATTCTGCAAAAGAAAAGGTAAGCAACGCCGCCGCTGCCGGCAAGGAGCATATTGACATCTTCAAAGCCAAAGCTCAAGAGAAGGTATATCTCTTTTTACATCTACGTATCTTTTCATTTTGAAAATACATGTGTTTGATACACATATGCACGATTTTTATGGATTATCAACCTTAGGCAGAGAAAGTTGCAGCGAGGACTAAGGAAGACAAGACAATAGCTCATGAACGGAGGAAAGCCAAAGAAGCTGAAGCTAAGATGAAGCTGCACGAAGCAAAGGCCGAGCACGCGGCAGAAAAAGTGCACGGAAAACACCTCCACCACCACGAGCAGGTGTTCGGAACCCATCGGCATCATCACCAACCTATAGGAACCGCAGTTCCGACAACAGGTGTACCTGTTTAACAATTTATCCCCTAGATTAGGTCAGTTTCCCGCCGGACCTACTCATAATAAAAAAAACCAAAATAGTTTAACAGTTTAAATATGTCTTAGGGTTTTCTAATTACTGATGTTTGGATCTGTATTGTGTGTGTGTTTTCATTTTTATTTTTATGTTTTCCTTGTTTAGAAAAGTCTACTAATTCAAAACACAAAAAATATCGAAGTTGAATAAATAAATTTTTTTCTTCTTGTTTTCGTGTAATTAAATAGGAATAACTGAAAAACTTACAAATAAATCGACAAAAAAGTTAAACAAAAAACTGCAATAATAACATCAAGTTTATTAATGTGGTTGGGCAACTCTAATTAAATATTTCACCTTTGCATAAGGTTCTTCTTTAGTGTATTTTAGGGTACTCAAGAGTGTAAAACCACTAGTATTAAATGTTGAACTCCAACCTTGAGGATCCTACCACTCCTACTCTGGAGTGTTGGTAGAAGATGTAAATCGCAGGATGTACTTCAGTGGAGCAGGGGTTGAGAACTTGTTTTTTAATTGCGCTTGTAAGGAGCCTCTTTCAAACAAAAGCTAGTAAAACCACTAGTATTCCTTACTAACAAGGTGGCTATCGACATAACAACGATAGAGACTTAGGCCATTTTCAAATTGGTGCAATTTTTATACTAAAATAGTCCAACTCTCACACCAAATTCATAAGTATTTCCAATCTATTATTTCAAATTTTGCATCGCATTTGTGTTTTGCATCGTATTACAAATGTGATGCTCTAAGCGAGCCCACATAATAGAAACACAGGTGGTGTATGGCTATCGTCAGCTCGTGCCGTAAGGTATTGGGTTAAGTCTCGTAACGAGCGTAATCCTCGTGTTTAGTTGCCATCGTTGGGTTGATATACCTACTCATGATACGTGAGATACAAATTAGGAATCCACTTATGTAATACCAAATGAATATTATATATTTTCATCTATTTATATTTTTAATTCTCAATAACAATTAATTTAAAAAATTATTTGATCATATAGTGCATTTATATTAAATGTATAAATTTTAAAATACACTTATTTAACGAAATTATTGTATTTATTAAAAAAATTAAAAAAGACTTGATACTCAATATCACAATTAAAAACTATTTAACATCACAAAAAAATATGTCATTTAATTCTCGGAATTACTATATTCATCCCACGAATAATCAATTAATGCATTTCGATGTGCAATGTGAGCCTCTTTATTTTTGATTTGTCGATATTGAGCAATGAATTCTTGAAATCGAGTATCTTCATCTACAACCATTTCAACTTCTGGAGATGGTGCTTCTACCAAATCTCCAATTGGCGCTTCAACATTCATCATAAATAATCATGTTGTGCGTAATAATGCATGCAATCATTATATCATGTAATACATGTTTATTCTAAAATTGTGATGGTCTTGCGATTATTGCATATCTTGATTGAAGAACGCAAAATGCTCGTTCTACATCTTTTCTACGGTTTTCTTGTTTCATCGCAATTTTTTTTTAGTGAGTACGTGGATCATGAATTGTTTATACAAGAGAAAACCATTTGGAGTATATACTATCTGTTAAATAATAGCCCATATTATATTTTTGTTCTTGTATGACATAATTAGCCGGAAGAGCAATACCTTCAATGAGGTTGGAAAACAAATAGAATGTATCCAACACATTGATGTCATTATTTGAACTTGGCAAACCAAAATGTGCGTGTCATAACCACATATAGTAATCAACTACAGCCTCGAGGATAATTGTTGGAGATCAATTACGGTCTGCATATTTTCTTGCCCATACTTTCAGTGCATATAATCGAGACTACCCAACATTCCGAGAAACCCATGTTGTTTACCAATATGGTGTAGCCTCGCGATGTCATAAAGGTTTGGTGATCTTAGATACTGCAACACAAACACCTCCACAATAGCATGACAAAATTTCTTCAAACTTTCAATTGCTGTGAATTCTCCTATTTTAATATACTCATCAGTAGTGTCTCTGCTACATCATATGCCAATATCCAAAACGTAGCAGTTATCTTCTGAAAAGAAGACAATCCGATTCTACCAAGCCCATACATTTTCTATACAAAGTAGTTGTCATGATCTTTCACATCCTGAGTATACGTAAAAATAACCTTTGTGACATTCATTCGAAAGCGTTGGTAGAACACACCTTCATTGTAAAGTGGGTTCTCGGCAAAATAGTCATTGAACATATTTGCATTAGCATTTTGTCGATTGAAATTGATCACTATATGACCAGGAATTGAGCATCCATGGTCACTTGGTGTTGTTGTTGATTGATATAGTAAGCGATAATCATGTTGTTGTTGGAAACAATCCGAGTTATTGCTTCTTGTCGTGCATTAATTGGTACAATGTTGTTTAGTAGTTCAACTTCGTTCTCATTATCTCCGTTGGAAAGCGAAAGTGAGGAATAAGAAGAATTAGAAGAATTTTCAATATTGAAATTCATTTTTGTTATAAATTAGTGTACGTGAGCTTTTATTGACATGTAATAGTAGCCTTTTATCATCGACCCCGAATATTAAATCTGATTGTATGTTATCCTATTTTATCATATTCTACATTATCTAATCTTACGCAACCTTATCATACTTTATCTGATCCTGTTATATATATTCCTACTTTAATCATACTTTATGTAATCCTACTTTATATAATCCTAACTTTAACTAATCATACTTTATCTAATCAAATTAACTAATTGTACTTTATATAATCGTATTTTATCTAATCGTAATTTATCTTATCATACTTTATCTAACCATACTTATATAATCCTAATTTAAGTAATCCTAACCTTATCTTGTCCTACTATACCTAAACATACTGAATCTTATCCTAGTTTTACTTTATCAAACATCAGTTGCAACCTTATCTTATCTTACTTTCATTGAACCTATAAAATAGTATTCAATCTCTTCATTTTGACCTACCTCCAATTACTATGAGTTCATATAAAAGAACAATTTCATACACAAATGAAGAAGACATACACTTATGTCATGTATATCTAGATATTTCTCAAAATCCAATTATTAGTATTAATCAATCGGCGAATACATTTTGGACTCGTGTTGAGATTGAACACAATAGCTCAAAACTAGAATATATAATGCACTTTCGACCTCATAGATCCTTGCAATGTCGTATGTTGGTTATTAGTTTGTTGGCAAATTGAGATGATGCTTTTGACAAGTTGAAAATCTGAATCCAAGTGGAGCATCAGAACAAGATATTGTCAGTATTATTTATAACGTTTTGATTATAAATATTATATTTATTAGACATTAACACATACATTTATATCAATTTGCAAATGAATCAAGTGAAGACGTTGGTGTTACATGATGACAAATTCAAGAAATGCTTCAAATTTTATCATGGTTGGCCCCTCGTGGAAGATACCGAGAAATTTGAGAATGACGTTAACACTTCAATACCAAGCTTCCATAGACACATTGGTTACTTTGCATCATTCCAACCAAAGTCTTCCACGTTAGAATATCCTGGATTATCTTCATTTTCTCCTTATATAAGTGAATAAGATATTGGTGGTACTTCGAATCAACGACCTATAGGGGTAAAAAAAAAAAAAAAAAGGAAAAATGAAAAATTATGAAGAAAATGCAAAAATGATTACAGAAATAAGAGAAGAGAATTGTCAATTGGTTAAAATTGTCAAACAGGATCACGAGGAAAGGCAAAAATAGTACATAATCTAAATGCTTCGAGCTCAAACTGAGGCCAAAAAAGTGAATGTGGTAGAATATCGAAAAGAGAACAAAATCTTATTTAAAAATTTGAGTTCCATAACGAATCCAATTTTGCGTGAGCCTGTTCGAAATGAACTAACGAGAATTATACAAAAAGTGCTCAACAAGCCAACGAATCTCAAAATAACTCAGGTCTATTGGTCAATATTTTGATAGTTTTGGAGGATCTGAAAATGATTTACTCGACTTTTAAACTTTAGCCTTTTAGTTGATGTTATATTTTATTTTTCTTTTTATTTTTCAATGTTTTAACTAGTCGTAGTGCTAATTTTTTGTCTTTGTTTCCAATAATCGAATTTGTAACTTCTTAATTTTATTGAGTACTTTTATTTATATTTTCAGTAGTTGTTATTTATTGTTCATAATACAATTTATTGTGTTAATAAAAGTAATAATCAAATTAAAAAAAAACATAAATTACTTGATATCACTAAATAGTAAAATGATAATAAACTAGGATACAAAGGAAAAAAATAATTTTTTGTAGTATAATAGGAGTACAAAATTGGCCAAATCCTCATTAAATTTGATTTTTCCATTAGAAGGGGCCCGCACATGTTCTGCAGTACCTCCCGTGAATACTCTACCGGTATAAAAGTTCTTAATGTTAATTGAGTACCCAGTTCTCCAATCGATTGTCCTGCAATAATACATATAGCTTCTCCTAATTCAACCATGTCTCCATGAGTAGGACTCCGACCATAACATAATCGACATATCCAAGACGCTCTCCTACAAGTAAAGAGAGTTTGAATAGATATTGGTTGTGCTCGAAAGGTTATGAATCGATTTTCAAGTCCAATCCCAATGTCTTGATTTCAAGTGGCAATACATCGTGTGCCCATATATATATCATTTGCTAATACACGACCCATTAATGTTTGGATAAAAATCCTTTCCGGCATCATCCCATTCTGAGGACTCATAGAAATATCCCGAATGGTGCCACAATCTCTCTGACGTACAACAATGTGTGGAACTACTTCAACAAGTCTGCACGTGAGATATCCAACATCATATGTTCGTACAGCAGTATCCACAACCCCTTTATGGGCTCCGTAGCAAGAAATGATATATTCAATTAAAGAGAGTCCTTCGCATAAATTGCTTTGAATGGGTAAATCAATCATTTCCTTGATTTCCTTTCCTCTCATAGCTCTAATTGATGTACAGAAATGCATTTCCTCTAGCTGGATTATATGAACTGGATTAAAGGGTCACCATCCTAAAATTAGGATTCATTTCTTGTCACAAATATTCACTTGTAGCATACCATATTTCAATGGATTGGCGTAATTTTTCTACTAGCGTGTACATTCCCATAATGATGGTGTTTTTCCAAAATCAAACTTTGTTGTTTAGCATCTTGAACTAGCCATCGCTTAGAAGGTATTGTTAAAAGATCATCAATTCCTAATGAAATGGATGTAGTAGTAGCTTGGTGGAAACTCGTAGTCTTTACTTGATCCGGATGTGTGATGTATATGCCATTCCAAAGTGATCTATTAATATACTAATAAGTCGTTTCATGGTAGTTTCTTCTATCACTTTATTGTGAAATACCATATTGGCCCGTTCTACCATAAGCACTTCCATATTCTGCTAAGTACGATTCGACAATGTGTTTGAGTTAGTAATTGGAAAACTTCATTTTCTCAATCTTGATTCGCGTAGAAATTTTGGAACTATGGGCCTAGTTGAACTGAAAACCTGAATTCCTACTCGGTATTATAGAATTACTTAGCTTAATTAAGTACCATATGAATAGACCTGAGAAAACCCCTGAATGGCTTCTTCGATTTCTCGATAAAGAGAAATATGACCAACAATGGTTCGGATGTATATAAAAAGAATTTCTTTTTTTATACTTCTTACTATTAGATAGTGTCCATAAATCTCATAATAAGTACCTAAAGATTCATAGTGAACTTCGATGGGACTTTCTCTTGAAGCAATAACGCGTTGATTTAGTCGCCACCGGTGCCACAAAGGATTATCTAAATTGATTCATTACTGCCGATAAGCTCCAATTGCATCATAGGAATTAGAAAAAAAGAGTTTTTTTCGTATACCTATAGTTATTATTGTTACTTCTTCGATTTTGAGAGTTTCTGCATTTCTACGGATTATACCTATTTACAAAAATACCTTGACGACTCCCGCTCGTTAATACATAGAGTCCAATAAGCATAACTTGAGTTGGTATGGAAATGGGATCCCCAATAGCTGGAGACAAAAGATTCATATGAGAAAACATAAATAAACGGGCCTCCGCTTTGAGCCTCCAAAGATAAAGGTACATGAACAACCATTTGATCCCCATCAAAATCTGCATTGAATCTTTTACAAACTAATGGATGTAAAAAAAAAATAGCACGCCCCTCTACTAAAACGGGCTGGAATGGTTGTATGCCTAATCTATGCAGAGTAGGTGCTCTATTCAACAATAGATGATGCCCATGCATAACTTCCTGAAGTATTTCCCATACAATTGATTATTTTTCCCGAATTTTACTCTTAGCAACTCCTATGTTCGAAGCAAGATGTTGTCTAATTAGACCACGAATTACAAATGTCTAGAAAAGTTCTATTGCTATTTTGCACGGCAATCCACATCGATGTAATGAAAGTGAATGACCCACGACAATGATAGAATGACCTGAATAATCAACTCGTTTCCCCAAGAGAGTTTGATGAAATCTTCCCTCTTTGCCTTCAATTACATCTGAAAATGACTTGTAAACTTTATTATGACCGTCCCTCATTGGTTGTCCACCGATTCCATTAACAAGAAGTGTATCCACGGCTTCTTGTACTAATTTCTCTTGATATATTACTAATTCTCCTAGTGTGGATCTACTTGTTGTTAATAGATCGGTAAGAATATTGTTCTGATAGATAACTCTTCTATAGATTTCATTAATTTCTGAGCTCATTAGTTTACCCTATCTATCCGAATGATGGGTCTCAACTCAGGATGAAGAACTGGTAATAAACACAAAACCATCCATTCTGGTTCTATATTTGTTCAAATAAAATGCTTAGCCAATTCTATGCATCTAACAAAAAAATCCTTTCTTCTTCCAACCTTTCGATCTTCCCATTCATTCATTCTTCCCCTAATTCTTTCCATTCTACCAAGGAATTATCTAGAATAATTCGTAAATCTAGATCGACTAATTGTTCTCGGATAACACGTGCACCAGTAGAGATTTCTCGATTGCGAAATGTATCGAAGCCTTGGGTAGTAAAAAAAACGGATGCTATATTTCCAAGATTGAATTTTATATTCAAATAAATCTCGTAATCGTAAGAAAGTGGGTTTATTAGTTATGGGTCTAGCAAAAGAAAAATTGGGATAGGATCTTAAAGGATCTCCCCATTTAAAAATCGGACGTGAAAGTTTCCTTTCATCCGGCTCAAGTAGGTACACCAAATAAAGAAAGGAGTTCTTGCACGCAAATTCTAGAAAAATCCCAAAACAAAAAAATATACTCCTTACTCAAGTTCCCAGTGAAGACCAAGCAATTTTCATTGATTCCGCCTTCTTTTTATTTAGATTTTCTTAATTCATTATTCAATTATGACATAAATGAAATGTGATATTCTTGAGTAGTCTACTTCCCTTCTAATGATGAATCCCTTAATTCTTCATTTAAGAAATAAAGTGAAAGAAAAGGAGTATCTTGTAATTCCTAAGAAATTTACTTGTCTATGTATTGTTCCATTCAATCTTTTAGGTCTCGACTTCACCTCGACAATTATGCTACGATGCCCTTAAAGTCTATACGCGATGGAT
Organism: Forsythia suspensa; assembly: GCA_023638005.1. Lineage (NCBI taxonomy): Eukaryota > Viridiplantae > Streptophyta > Magnoliopsida > Lamiales > Oleaceae > Forsythia > Forsythia suspensa. The sequence goes on from CM042676.1 coordinate 38,238,455, forward strand.
AGACTCCTGTAACCATGGCATATTTGTGCTTACTGAACATAATTTCTTTCCAAAAGAAAGGTTAATTCCACAAACCAAAAAGTCTTTTTTTTTTTTAGGTAAAAATAGAAATTTGTATTTAGATCATTTTTTGATTTGGGAGTATACTAATCGACTTCATAGATCAATTCCCATTTGGATTGATGGGATGACAGTTTTCATTCCGAATCAGTAAAAGTATTTGATCAAATCAGTCTCCACCAATGGATTTTGAAAATTCTCCAAAATGGAGTATGAAAATTCTCCAATCGTACGCCATAATTCTGCACCAACACCAATTTGGTTTTGTGAATAGTGATGTGCCATATACTATTATATTCCAATTTTGATTATCATTTGTATCCTTGTTGATTATCATTTTATTATTTTAGTGATATCAAGTAATTTATGTTTTTTTTAATTTGATTATTATTTTTATTAATAAAATAAAATGTATTACAAGTAATAAATAACAACTACTGAATATATTAAAATAAAAGTACTCATTAAAATTGATAAGTTACAAATTCGATTATTACAAACGAAGACGGAAAATTAGCACTACGACTAGGTAGACATTGAAAAGAAAAAATATAAGTAAAATACAAAATCAACTAAAAGACTATGGTTTAATAGTCTGGTAAATCATTTTCAGATCTTCCAAGACCATCAAAATATTGACCGAATGGACCTGAGCTAATTTGAGATTCGTTGGCTTGTTGAGCTCTTTTTCGGATAATTCTCGTTTGTTCATTTTAAACAAACTCACGCAAAATTGGATCCGGTATGGAACTCAAATCTTTAAATAAAATTTTATCTTCTCAATATTCTACCACGTTCATTTTTTTGGCCTCGGTTTGAGCTTGAAGTATTTAAATTTGGTAATGTTCTTGCCTTTCCTTGTGATCCTGTTTGGCAATTTAACCGATTGACGATTCTCTTCTCTCATTTTTGTAATCATTTTTGTATTTTCTTCATAATTTTTCATTTTTCATTTTTCTTTTTTTTACCTCTATAGGTCGTTGATTCGAAGTGCCATCAATATCTTCTTCACTTATATTAGGAGATAATGAAGACAATCCGAGATATTCTGATGTGGGGGACTCTGGCTGTGATGGTGCAAAGTAACTACTATGCATGTGGAAGCTTGGTATTGCAGTGTTAATGTCATTCCTAAATTTCTAGGTATCTTTCAAGAGGGGCCAAACATGATCAATTTTGAAGCATTTCTTGAATTTGTCATCCTGTAACACCAACGCCTTCGCTCGATTCATATGTAAATTGATATCAATGTATGTGTTAATATCTAATAAATATAATATTTATAATCAAAACGTTATAAATAATACTGACAATATCTTGTTGTAATGCTCCACTTGAATTCATATTTTCAACTTGTTGAATGCATCCTCTTAATTGCCAACAACAGCAATAATAACCGATATATGACACTGCATTGATTTATGGGGTCTAAAGTGCATTATATATTCTGGTTTTGCGCTATTGTATCCACTCTCAACGTGATTTCAAAATGTATTCACCGATTGATTAATACCAATAATTGAATTTTGAGAAATATCCAGATATACACGACACAATTATGTCTTCTTCATTTGTGTATGAAGTTGTTCATTTTTTTGAACTCATAGTGATTGGAGGTAAGTCAAAATGAAGGGGTTGTATACTATTTTATAGGGTAAATGAAAGTAAGATAAAATAAGGTTATAGCTGATGTTTGATAAAATAAAAGTAGGATAAGATTTAGTATGTTTAGGTACATTTGGGTAAGATAAGGTTAGGATTAGATACAGTAGGATTATATAAAATATGGTTAGTTAAAGGACAATTATATAAAGTACTATTAGTTAAAGTATGATTATTTAAAGTATGATTAAATAAAATTAGGATTATATAAAGTAGGATTACATAAAATATGATAAGTTAAAGTAGGAATATATATAGCACAATCAGATAAAGTATGATAACGTTGCGTAGGATTAGATAATGTAGAATATGATAAAGTATGATAACTTACAGTCAGATTTGATATTCGGGAACAATGATCAAAGGCAACTCTTACATGTCAATAAAAATTCACTACACTAATTAATAACAAAAATGAATTTCATTATTGAAGATTCTTCTAATTCTTCTTCTTCTTCTTCTTCTTCTTCACTTTCTTTTTCACTCTACGGAGATAATGAGAACGAAGTTAAACTATTGAATAACATTGCACCAATTAATACACGACACGAAGTGATAACTTGATTGTTTACAACAACAATATGATTATCGCTTACTATATCGATCAACAACAACACCAAGTGACCTATGGAGGCTCAATTCCTGGTCTTTTAGTGATTAATCGCGAATGATAAAATGTTGATGCAAATCTGTTCAATAACGATTTTGCCAAAAACCCACTTTACAATTAAGGTATGTTCTGCCGATGTTTTCAAATGTCACGAAGGTTATTTTTACGTATACTTGAGGCCGTAGAAGGTCATGACAACTACTTTGTAGAGAAAAGGAGATGGTCTTGGTAGAATCGAATTGTATTCTTTTTAGAAGATAACTGTTTAGTTTCGAATGTTGGCATATGGTGTAGTGGCAAATGCTACTTATGAGTATATTAAAATATGAAAATTCACAACAATTGAAAGTTTGAAAAGATTTTGTTGTGCTGTTGTGGAGGTGTTTGCGTTGCAGTATATAAGATTACCAAACTCTGATGGCGTCGAGAGGCAACTCCATATTGGTAAACAATGTGGGTTTCCAGGAATGTTGGGTAGTCTCAATTGTATGTACTGGAAGTGGAAAAATTGTCCAACAGCTTGGGTAGGACAATATGCAAGCCGTAGTGGATCTCCAATAATTATCCTCGAGGTTGTAGCGGATTACGTTATGTGGTTATGGCACGCACATTTTGGTTTTTCAGGTTTAAATAATGACATCAATGTGTTGGAGGCATCCCATCTGTTTTTCAACCTTGCTGATCGTATTGCTCATTCGACTATTTATGTCATATGAGAACAAGAATATAATATGGGCTATTATTTAACTGATAGTATATACCTCGAATGGTCTACTCTTGTACAAACAATTCATGATCCACGTACTCACAAATTATTATTTTTTGCGATGAAACAAGAAAGCTGTTGAAAAGATGTAGAACGAACATTTGATGTTCTTTAATTAAAGTTTGTATTAGTTGCAAGACCATCACGGTTTTGGAATAAACATGTATTACATGATATAATATCTGCATGCATTATTATGCACAACATGATTGTCGAGGATGAACGTGATGTTGAAGCGCCATCTCCAGAAGTTGAAATAGTTGTAGATGAAAATACTCGATTTCAAGAATTATTTGCTCAACATCAACAAATCAAAAATAAAGAGATTCATATTGTACTTCGAAATGCATTAATTGATCATTTGTGGGATGAATATACTAATTCCAAGAATTAAATGACAAAATTAATTATATTTTATATTTGTTTTTGGATGTTTGTATCTATCCAATTTTTTTATTTTAATTTTTTTAATTGTGATATTGAGTATTGTGCCTTTTTTTTAATGAATGCAATAATTTTGGTAAATAAATGTATTTTAAAATTTATACATTTATTATAAATACACTATATAATTAAATAAATTTTGAAATAAATTATTGTTAAGAATTAAAAATATAAATAGATAAGAATATACAATATTTATTTGGTGCAAATTTTGAAGTAATGGGTTACAAATGCGGATGCGGATGTGGATGTGGATGGTGGCGGAGGACGGGTGGTGACAATTATCCTAGGGTATAGATGTTCAAAAAGAGATTTGTTCTATATTAAAAAGGGTACGTTTGTCTTTTAAAAAAATAAGTGAATCATTATTCGGATAAAAATTTTGTCATCTTCTTTCTGAGAACAAAAATTATCCTTATTTTTTGTTTAAATTGTTATTCAGATAAAAGTTTATTCGCACACCAATTCTTTCCAAACAAATAAAACAAACAAGATAAAACAAATTTTATTTATTATTTTTAATTATTGTTCATATACCAAACGGGCCCTCTAGGGATAATATGAACTAATTGACTTGCATTAGGAACTCTTAGTGAGGGTAAGTGGGGTAACTTGACCCCAACTGCTTTTTGAGATTTTTCTATTTTCTTTTTCTCATATATAAAATAGATTTGTTTATTGGTGTGAGATGTGAATGTTTGAGTAACAAATAGTAATTTGGAGAGACTGAAGTGGTGGAAGATAAGAATGTTCTTGGCAACTGAAATCAATGGTGTTGTTTGGCTTGAAATCAATGGCAATCTTTGTGTTTTTACTTTGCTTTTGTGAGTAGACAATAATCTATTCTAAATTTCTATAGAGAGAAACCTCTCATTTTCTCACTAGGATTTTCTTTCTTTGTTTAAGATTTGACTAGGCATGATCTTTACCAATGAGGATTAGCATCTCCTCAATTGAGGCCTTTTCATCCATAGATTCACTAGTAGTGGTTTTCATATTGTTAGTCCAATCCAAAACAATATTTCTCCTAACTACAACGTTCATACATTCACCATCTGAAATCGTCTCAAAAGGCATAATAACCTGTATGGGTTGACAAGTATTGAGAACTAATGGCTTTAATTCCCTCACTTTCACGTACTCTCAGATTGCTTTCTAGACGTGGGTTTATTGAGATGACATCTTTGAAACTGGAAAAAAGTGGATGTGGGTTTATTGATATTACATCTTTGAAATTGGAGAAAAGAAGAAAATAGGAAATGAAATTTCAAGAAAGTGGTAGAAGAGTCGTTCCTAACTATGGCTCTCGCTGAAACTCTCTTCTACTTGAATGGTGATGTTAGTAACCTAAGTCTTGAAATATAAGTAAAAAGTAAAAAGAAGTGGTAGTGCATATGCCTTCTTTTTCAAGATCAAAATCTCGACCATTGGATCAAATTAGAGCATCATCTTAACCGTTAATTCAGAACTCAAATATGGGCCTTAGAATTTTAGAAGGCGCTTTACGCTCTTCATGCGTGCATCGTGGTACTAAAAATCCACAAAAATTCCATGCAAATATTTATATGAATAGATACCCAATTAAATACTTGAATATTAATTTCCTGTATATCTCCGATGCATGACTTGATCGTTGGAGTGCCTACGGTTATTGTACTACTATTGTATAATTGGTCGTCAGCAATCGTGTGATCAAGTGTGCAGATATCAATTGTGCGAACTATTATTTTACATGAAAATTTCGTGGATTTTTTTGTACCTTAAAATGAGAAGAAAACCCGTATTTATAGGTAAACTGTTGGGTCATTTTGTTAGTTGGACGTGTGATGACAAACAGAATTAAGGTTAAGGGCAATGATGAAAATGGGCCTCGAGCCCAATTGCTGTGATCCAAGCCATTGCCTGATAACATCAGCCCAAGCCCAAGAAACCCATATCTAGAACCGCCCAAGAGGCGTAATGGCGATCTTGAGAAGGCTCTTGGTGACCGTTAGATCGGAAGGATGATCAATGGCTGCTGATTTGTGTATATATATCCATCTGCAGACTCTGATTGTTCATACCCTTCCAGACTCTTCGGCTGTAAGTTTGGTGTGAGAGAGAGAGAAAAGTCTGAGTGATCTTTTCGTCTTCTACACTCTGTAAACCTCTGGTTTTCAGAGGATTTCTTCTTCTTCCTTTTGCTTTGTGTTCATCTCTGAGTGAGTGTTGTTTAGAGAGGGAGAATCGCTGAAGAGGTCTGGTTTTTCGTGGTCTTCGTGATTACTGTAGCAACTCAGACGAGTTGCAGTTTTGGGTCTGGTTCTTGGGGCTATTTCTTGGGTCTTTAGGTTTGATACAAAAGGGTACAATGTTTGTGAGCCCTAATGTTTTCTTGAGGAGTTTGAAGCTGTAAAATAGGGTTGTTATTTTCGTTGTGTATTGTTCTGTATTCTAAGAGTGGTATCAGAGCCATCTGTTGGCGTTCTTGGAAGTTTAACCCTTTTTTTTCTTTTGGTTGATACTCGTTCTTGGTAAAGTTCTGTGTATCTTGTTCTTTGAATCACGGGGTTCATGGCTTGGATCTAAGGCTTCTTGATATAACTCGGAAAATAAACTCTCCGATCTCTCGGTCCCCTGTGGATAGACTCATACATTTCCGTTTAATGGTGTGGATTTCTTGAAGAAATATCTTCAAAATATTATATTCTCTGATTCTTTTGTATATGGTGATCAAGCCTCCGATCACCACAGCGGTTTGCCTCTAATAATTCCTTGCTGTTTATATTCTGCTGTGTGTCTTTCAAATCCCTAAAAGTTCCTTTAAAGAATATTGAAATTTTCTTTGGGTATTTGATTTTCTTTGAAACAAAACCTCTGTCCTTCAGTTTGTGCCTTGACCTGGGAACTAGATTCTCACGGAATCCTGGTGAAACTAAGCAGAGTGGTCACTTTTACTTACTATTTTGTATATAAGTCGTAAAAGATTTTAATCAAGATTGTGTGCTTCTTTGCGTGTGCCCCTGCTTCTTGATTCACTCAGTATTGCATTACTTTGTGTTCTTGTTGTCATGACTACTACTAGTTTTGAACTTGGAGTGTTTAATGGGAAGGGGACTTTCCGATTTGGCAACAAAAATGAGGGGGTCTTAGTTCAGTGAGAAGTGGCTAAAGCCGTTGAGGAGTGTACCCTAAGTCTATGACTGATGATCAACAAGTTGAAGCTGATGAGTTAGCATACACTTCCATAATCTTGCATTTGTCTGACCAAGTCCTTAGAAAGGTAGGGAAACTAGACTCCACTAAGCTTCTTTGGGAAAAGTTAGAAGAGTTGTACCTAGTTAAGTCCTTACCTAATAAGCTTTTTCTGTTAGAGAAGTTCTTTAGTTTTAAGATAGATTCCTCAAAGGACTTAGATGATAATCTTGATGTCTTTAATAAGTTAGTTCAAGATATCATTAATACTGGTGAGAAAGTGTCTGAAGAGTATAAAGCAGTTATACTCTTAAATGCCATTCCTGAAGCATATAGGGATGTCAAAAATGCCATCAAGTATGGTAGGGATACTCTCACTCCAGATATTGTAATAAATTCCTTGAGAAGTAAAGACATGGAACTAAAAACAGAAAAGGCTGATAGCAGTAATTCAGAGTCTCTTTATGTTAGAGGAAGGTCTCAGACTAGGCAGAATGGGAGTCATGAAGGTCAGTCAAATCAGGGTAGTGGGAGTGGCAATTACAAGAAGAAGAATAGAGGAAAGTCTAGGTCTAAGTCTAAGTCTAGAAATAAGAAGTGTTATGGTTGTGGTAAAACAGGACATTTCATCAAAGATTGCTATAAAAGAAAAAATGATTTAAAAGAAAAAATAGCTGATGAAGGAAATATTGTTGAACCAATTGAACCTAACACTGTTGATGTGTATGTTGTCATCGAGCCTAGCAAAGGATCATATTCTTTATAAACATTACTTGACAATCATGATCAAATCCAAGAATGGATCTTGGATTCAGTTGCACTTTTCACATGACTTCTAGGAAAGATTGGCTTGAAATTTAGGGATATAACTTCGGAGAAGTCTTAATGGGAAACAATATGGCTGTAAAGATCAAGGGGATTGGTCTTTGTGACTCTAAAATTTGAAAATGGTTTCATTTGTACTTTAGATAGGGTAAGGTATGTCCCCGATCTTAATAGAAATCGATTTACATTGGTAGTTTGGATGAATTAGGGATGAGTGGTAAGTTTGGAGATGGCATGCTAAAAGTGATCAAGGGATCCTTAGTCATCTTCAAAGGTCTTAGAAGAAATGTGATTTATATTACTAGAGCTGAAGCTATGTCTCGATTCGATGTCTTGTCTTAAGCATCGATGGTGATTCCACTTTAAAGTGGCATACCGAGGTTGGCTCATGTGAGTGAAAAAGGTCTTCACATATTACAAAAACAAGGAGTTTTTGGTAAAGATGTGATCTCCAAAGTCCCATTTGTGAGCACTTTGCACTCTTGGTAAGCATCACGGATCGCGCACTTTAGTGCGGTGGTCACAAAACCACCTCTATCCTTGAATACATTCACTCGGACTTATGGGGCCCTTCATCCATTTCCCACTCGAGGAGGAAATAAGTATTTTCTTTCTTTGATTGATGATTTCTCTAGAAAAGTCTGGATTTTTCTGTTAAAACAAAAATCGATACTTTTGAGAAGTTTAAAACACGGAAGACTCTTATAGAGAATCGAGACGGGGAAGAAAATTAAAGTCCTTAGGACCGATAATGGCCTTGAGTTACAGAATTCGATTTCAGGTCATTTGTGTGATGAAAGTGGCATATTAAGGCATAAGATCTGTCCCTATACCCCTCAAAGAAATGGTGTTCTTTGAAAGAATGAATATGACTCTCTTAGATAAAGTTAGGTGTATGATGGTTAGCTCAGGTATCCCTAAGGTCTTATGGGGAGAAGCTGTTATGACAGCTTCTTATATTGTAAATAGGACCCCTTCCAGTGCTCTTGATGGTAAAACACCAGAACAGCAATGGTCTGGGAAGTCTCCTGACTATAGTCACTTAAGAACTTTTGGATGGTTAGCTCGGTATCCCTAAGGTCTTATGGGGAGAAGTCATATGACAGACTTCTTATATTATAAATAGGACCCCTTCCGATTGCTCTTGATGGTAAAACACCGAGCGGCAAAGAAGTGCTCGAAGTCTCGACTATAGTCACTTAAGAACTTTTGGTTATGCTGCATACTCTCATCAGTCTATAGGAAAACTTGAGGCTAGGGCTCAAAAGTGTGTTTTTCTAGGGTATCCTGATGGGGTTAAAGGGTATAGGTTATGGGCCAAAGGCATTGGTGGTTTTAAAATAATCACCAGTAGAGATGTGACTTTTAATGAGTCTGAAATGCCTTGTCTTGTTGACAAAAATTTGAAAGAAAGTGAGTTAGATCACAGCACTAAGCTTCAGGTGGAGCTTTCCACTCCTACTGAAGTGGTAGATCAAATTCGGTGGAGCACGAATCAAAATAGAGGCCCGATCACAATGTGCAAGATGGGGTTGATGTGGAATTTCACGAAAATGATGATATGGCCCAAGAAACTCATCAACCCGATCTTCAAGATTACCAATTAGCCGAGAGATAGGACTAGAAGAGACACTAGGGCACCTCTTGGGTTTGGGGATTATGTTTCTCTTCTTTGCTATGTCTTATCATGATCTCATGTTCAAAACCCAATACTTACAAAGAAGGTCGTAAGTGGTCAAAATGTTGATAATTGGTATTGTGCTATGAAAGAAGAAATGGAGTCCCTTAAAAAGAATAACACTTGGATTCTTGTTCCCAAACCTAAAAACAAGTCCCTTTGTTGATTGCAAATGGATTTTTAAAGTAAAGGAAGGTGTTTCGATAAAGAACCTTTAAGGTTCAAAGCCGACTTGTGGCAAAAGGTTTTCTCGAAACATGGCATAGATTATAATGAAATATTCTCCCATGTTGTGAAATACACTACAATCGAAATTCTACTTGCTTTGGTTGCTCACCATGACCGGAAATTGAACAAATGGATGTTAAAAGCGCTTTCTTGCATGGTGATTTAGATGAAATCATTCATATGTCTCAACTTTCAAGGTTTTGTAGATAAGTCTAAACCCGATTATGTGTGTTTACTTAAGAAATCTTTATATGGCCTTAAACAAATACCTAGACAAATTGGTACAAAAGGTTTGATAACTATGTGTTAACTGTTAATTTTCGTAGAAGTGCCTATGATCATTATTCTGTATGCTAAAAAAGGATAAAGATGGTTATGTGTCTGTTTACTTGCTTCTTTATGTTGATGATATTTTGCTGATTGGTTCCAATATGCATAACATAAATGAAATAAAGAGATTTCTTTGCTCTGAATTTGATATGAAAGATTTAGGGCATGCTAAGAGAATATTAGGAATGGATATTGAAAGGAAAAGGTCAAGTCATATTTTGAAATTGAAACAATCTGCTTATATTGAAAAAGTGTTATCTAAGTTTTCAATGCATGATTCAAAATCTGTATCTTTGCCTTTATCTAGCCATTTAAGTTGAGTAAAGATCAATGTCCAATAGATGAATCGATGTGAAGTATATGGAAAAGGTTCCTTATGCTAATCTTTGTAGGATCCGTTATGTACACCATGGTATGTACTAGACCGACGTGGCTCATGCTATTAGTACCCTAGCGATTCATGGCCAATCCTCGGTCTTGAACATTGGGAAGCTCTTAAGTGGTTGCTTAGATACTTAAAAGGTACATCCAATCTTGGTTTAGTTTATGGTGCATGTAATGAGGAGTTATTTTAAAAGGCTTTGTTGATGTTGATTTTCTTTGGTAATAAAGACAATAGGAAATCCACAACTGCTTATGTTTTTACACTATGTGGCACTTGTATAAGTTGGAAGTCACAACTTCAACCTATTGTTGCTTTATCTACCACTGAATCTGAGTATATTGCTGCTACTGAAGCAATAAAAGAAGGATTATGGTTAAAAGGGTTGTTGTCTGAAATCAATATGTTATCCAAATCTGTAATTGTGTATTCAGATAGTCAGAGTGCTATACACTTATGCAAGAATCCAGTGTTTCATGAACGCACTAAACATATTGATGTTAAATTACATTTCATTAGAGATATAGTTTCAAAAGAATTGTTGTTTCTTGAAAAGATACCAACCCGCTTTAATCCTTCGAGATATGGGTACTAAGGTATTGCCTTTAAATAAATTCAATTCTTGCTTAAAATGTTGAACATTGATCTTTGCTTAAAAGTTCTTTCGTTTACTTCCATTTGCGGGTAACCTTGTTGCTTAACTGTTTGGCATCAGGTGGAGATTCTGTTGGGTCATTTTGTTAGTTGGACGTGTGATGACAAAATGCAATTAAGGTTAAGGGCAATGATGAAAATGGGCCTCGAGCCCAATTGTCGTGATCCAAGCCATTGCTCGATAACATCGCCCAAGCCCAAGAAACCCATATCTAGAACCGCCCAAGACGTATAACCCGATCTTCGAGAAGCGCTCTTGGTGATTGTTGGATCGGAAGGATGATCAATGGTCTGCGATTTGTGTATATATATCCATCTGCGAGACTCGATTGTTCATACCCTTCCGGACTCTTCGGTACGTAAGTTTGGTGTGAGAGAGAGAAAAGTCCGAGTGATCTTTTAAGTCTTCTACACTCTGTAAACCTCTGGTTTTCAGAGGATTTCTTCTTCTTCCTTTTGCTTTGTGTTCATCTCTGAGTGAGTGTTGTTTAGAGAGGGAGAATCGCTGAAGAGGTCTGGTTTTTCGTGGTCTTCGTGATTACTGTAGCAACTCAGACGAGTTGCAGTTTTGGGTCTGGTTCTTGGGGCTATTTCTTGGGTCTTTGGGTTTGATACAAAAGGGTACAATGTTTCTGAGCCCTAATGTTTTTCTTGAGGAGTTTGAAGCTGTAAAATAGGGTTGTTATTTTCGTTGTGTATTGTTCTGTATTCTAAGATAAACGTTTATAAGTATCATTCATTATTTCTAATTATTTTCAAGTGTTGGATTTGTTCTCTGCTTGACGAGGCTTCCCGATATGAAACTTCAATTGAAACAAATCGCTTTAATTCAAAAAGCTTCTAGCATGATACGCCCTAGAGACGGAAAAAAGAAGCCAACAATTTGAGCCCCAGACCTGCATGGCATAGAAGTTACATATCATAAGACGCTCAAGATTAAGCTTTGGACTTGCTCAGCACACAAGCTACAAATCAAAAAGAAGTTAAGTTACCAATCCTTCAAAACTTTGGCTTCCGACAGGCATAAGCATATGACCTTGAAAGGTTAAGAAGTTCTCAAATATATTCAAAATGAAGAAATGGGAGGAATTGGTAAGGCAAAAGCAATACTCCATGTTACCTAAAGCTTCGTGACAAGCTAAGCACTTCAAGAAATCATTTGCCTTACATAAATGTAAGACTCGAACTTGGGAGACTGGTGTTGCACATAAAAATATCTCTATCTTACGTGGCTGTTACGTAGGACAAAAAGAACACGTGGCACGAAGTCAGAATCATGCCAGATGACCATGAGCTTGATATTTAAGCCTCGGCACTGGGGACATGTCGGGAAGCCTCGTATGGCAGAGGCAACACTTGAAAATAATTAGAGACAAGAAATGTTACCCATGAAGTCTCGTCTCAACCTTGGATTTGGAAGAGTCTTCGTGCTGGGAAATATGACAACTCCACTATAATTAATCCTTATGCGCTATATCTATACGCGCACTACACATCCATATTGATATGTCAAATCCATTCCATAGAATTTCCAAAATTGGTAAAATTGAAGAACTTTGATAATTTGAATGGAAGATTGTTCTTAAATCAAATTATTAAAAAAGTATAAAAATGACCTAAATATCCCTCGACGTTTAACTATAAATACAAAATTTTCTTATCATTTAAATGTATGAAAAATCCACAAAAAATCTATGCAAAGTATATACACAAGTACATGAGATTATCTGTGTACTAAAATTCTCAATTTCAGATTAACCATACATAGATTTTTCAATGCCTGACTTCATCATCGAAGTGCCTACGACTACTACACCATCCCGTGTAATTGGTAGCCCGTTGTGTAACATGTGCTTAAGTGAGCATGTATCCACTATGCAACCTATGACGTAGATAGTTTTTGTTTGGCTTCAGGTCTAGTCGAATTTTGATAACAACTACCAATATGATGGATAAGTAATGAGGTATGACAAGACCTAAAATGCCAAGTTATCGTGAAATACAATCTCTTCATCAACTATATCTCAATTGATTAAGAGATGTTGAATTAGTGTCAATCTCATTCGAACAATTATTTTTTCGTAACTTTGAGCTATTGATTCATCGAGTTGTATTTGAAATCCCTTTCAAATCAAAACTCCACCTAGCCAATTAGGACTTTCAGTATCCATATTCAAGTCTACAAATGTTAGGATATATTCTCCTACTATCTAGGAGTGATCTCATCTAGATGATCCATTCTGTCATACCTATATCTTGTATTAGCAACCAAAATATAACTACATCCAACACCATCGTAATATGACGATCCACACATAAAATTCCATGATAATGATCTCAAGTTTAAACATCGGTTTCACGAGTGTTATTGAGAGATAATCTGAGATGGTCACTCATGTGAAATCTCTCCACACTCTAAAAGAGAGAAGTACAATATGTGCTTGTCTATCTAAACTAACGATATCGGTGTCTCATCAGTCCACACAACTAAGGATAATTCAAGAATAAATCAATATGATATGTATTTCACAATCACATCTCCTAGTGATTTACAATCACTCGCATTTATTCTTCACACTCCATTATTCATTATCATTTATTTGAATAAATAATGTAATAGAGATGCCAATAAATGAAAATAATTTTTTTGACAATAAATGAAGATATTGCACCCTAACAACCATTGGTATCAACTAATGGAACAAGCGCACAATACAATACTTATTCGTCCAATTCACAATTGGGGTTTCAATCAAAAGTGTTACTTACTCCACAACTATTTTGTACTTACTATTTATGCCCTTCTACTTAATTATTTGTTGAGCTTTGACCCGTATTCTATCTAACATGATGCAAAAAAACCCAACATTTCTTGACTCGAAGAAGTTGAGTTTTTGGAAAGAAAAGAGAGTATTTCTTTTCAGATTGTGTTTAATTTTATAGAAAATAGGGACAATCATATTGCACGCATCATATATTGACATGAACTAAAGTGGTTTTCTATTCTAATGAATCAAAATGCATCCTAACTCAATAAGTCATTATCACTTAAATTGGTGCGACATAGCATTATGGCGTTACAAAATGCGAAATATGTTGGTTTATTTATGTTATAAACTTGGATTGATGATTTTAGTAAACCCTAGAATTTCTATTTAGGTCTTTTAAGTGAATGTGATGTAAATGAGATTATTTTTGAGTCTTATGGAAGATTAGAATTGATTGAGAATATTAAGGAGCATTATATGTATTGAATGAATAGAAATGAGCTTCTAGCTTGGTGACTTTTTTACGAAATTGAAGAAAATTATTCTTGGTCACATATAATTGTTAAATGTGAAAAGTGGTGAATTAGAATGAGGATTAGATCCAAGTGAGTAAATGAATTTTGAATAAGTTTTGCTTAAGTATGGTAAGTTAAGCTTAATCTTGTTTTTAATAACTAGTGTTACTTGGGATGATTGCTTATTTTATTTGAGCAATTATATTATATTTCAGAGGTGACGAGGAAGTTGGTGCAGCAGTCATCCACCAACTTAGTCCTAGCCAAAAGCTCATGTGAGTGGAAAAACTTATTTTCAAAATATAAGAATTTAAATACCATGTGTATTAGTCAGATAATGATTATGAAGACAATCATGATTTTCAAAATATAATAGATTTCATAAATAAATTCAGTTTTATCAATGCAAATTATTGTTATGTTTTATCATGAGAAATGCCATTATTTAGATACAGTTTATAAAACCACCAGAAAGTACTTGATGATGCTGTTATCTACTCTAGTGCACAGAAGGACTTTGGATCGTATACTAGGGTGTATTATGAGAGGTCTTTATGACCCACTCTTATGCACAGAGGGGCTTTGGACCGTGTATAATGGTGCTTATTTCAGAGGTCTTTGGGACCCACTTTCGTACACAGAGGGGCTTTGGGTTGTGTACGGGAGTGCTCAGCCAGTCTACGTGCGTATGACCATATATGGTGATTTTTCCCACTCTACATTGGTGTGAATGTGTTTCCACAGTGTATGACTAGATATGGTGATTTTACCCGCTCTGCACTGGTGTGAATGTGTTTCCACAGTGTATAACTAGTTATGGTGATTTACCCGCTTTGCACTGATGTGAATTTGTTTCCACGGTGTATGACCGATTACAGATTACATATTACAGATTATATGTGATTCATGACACTTTCTGGTGTAATTTTTCAGTATATGACAGCTTATTTAGTTTACAAAAATACATGTTTACGTATATTGTTATCAGATGGCATTTTTTTGCAGATTTACTAAATTATCAGATTATCCAGTTTCTTTATGAATTACGATTTGCATTTACTCAGTATGTATATATAACATGAGAAATCAATTTCTTGAAAATTATGATTTATTTACGAACTCTCCACTCACTGAGCTATTAGCTCACAAATTTTCTATACTTTCTTACTTATGTAGTAGTTGAGTTTTGAGCAGTTTTTGAGAGATTCTGCAAGAGCCACAACCACTTGATCAAGTTATTTGTATGATTACATTTTGTTAAGCAAGTCATTATCATGCATTTGTCTCATGTCCACTAGGTTTAGTATATTTCATTTTGGTATTGTAGTGGCATATAGAAGTTAGAGGAGCTTGTCGCCATTTGATGTAATTATTATATGTTTGGGCTGTTTTGTAAAGGATAGTAGAATTGGTCGAGTTGGCTATATTTTATTTTCGATTGGTTCATATTTGGGTCAGGTGGACCCCAATTGATTTTGTATATACTTTGTATCTGAGAAATTATTGTTTTTCAAGGTTTGATACATCAAACCTAAAATGCATCGTACATGTCAATAACAATACACTATATATAGTTTGATACAAAGTGTACCAAACATGCCTTAATGCATGATATATAACAACTCCTAAATCCCAATCCTATTATCCAATTAGTGATTAGTGCTGCAAAGTAATTAATTAAGCTGCAAATGCATTACTTATTGTGGCATCTTGTACCAAGGCTTGTAAAATGACTAGAAATGATGAGAAATAGTTGTGACAGGAACAACTGGAAAAGAGAAATATGGATCCACCAACACAAATTCATGTCCAATTCTAGACTCCTCACCGGAATCCCCACCGCAGCAAATCCACAAAGAGAGCATTTTAGCCTTCCTCCATGTAGAAGCACACCAAGATCTTCGTCGATTATGCAGTTCTTGAATTCTTTCCTCCTCACCTTTATCATTCACTGATCGTCTTTTCAATCCCATGTGTTCTATATGGTCTAAATACGAGTAAACGCACTCTCTGTTGGTCGAGTGAATCAAAGTTCTCTTTTAATCAACTGTCCACCTAGTCAACTACAAAAAACATTACAAATGAACAAGAAAGCAAGGGCGATCGAGAGACTGTAACTACATGTCATGTTTTCTAGTAAGCAAAAAGGTTGATAGAATCAGCTGAAGAGTATCTTAGGAAGGGAATTTGTTGGAGGTGGAAATTGAGATGTGTATTTAGGGTTTTTATAGGAAGTCAATGTTTGGAAATGGTTAATTCAGAAAAGGGCCCAATGGTGTACGTCTACACGTGAATTGTAGGACTTTGATTTAAGGTGTCGTGTTTTGTTTTCATTTTCTTTTATTATACAGTACCCCCATCACTGTTAATTATTAGTCATGTGTATGGTTCTGTATTTAGGGTTAATAATTGCATTCTTCCCAAGAAATGCGTGACGATTTGATTAAATGAAAACCATCTCGAGTTTAAAACTCGACTTAAACAATCATGTTAATCAAGGAAAAAGTTGATTAAGGTCATAAAACCTTGTATTATATTCCTAACTTAAAATAATCTAATTCATTTACAAACATCTTTAAACCTTGTTTCTCCGAAAACCCTTGAAATTTTTAGATGAAATTATGCAACACGGTGTTAAAGCAAGTAAAAATACTTAATTTAAATACCGTCTATCCATTTATTATTTATATGTTAGGTCTGATTAAAAAAAATAGAATTGGTTCACACAACAAATAAGCACTTAGGTTGTGTTTGATTGGGTTGATTTTCCATGGAAAATTTTCATTTTCCACCCATTTTCCAACTTTAGTAAAATTTTCCCGGAAAATGTATTTTCCCACTTATTTTCCATCTTTGTTTGATTGAAATTTTGATTTGCCATGGAAAATATTTTCCATTTTTGGCCATATTTTCCTTGTTTTCACTTGGTGGGATAGGAGAATTTATTTTCCATGGAAAATTTGTTAACCTTTTCCAACAATTTTCCATGGAAAATTTGTTAACATTTTCAATCCAAATTTTCTTGTAATTCATTTCCATGTTTTTCAAAATTTTCCATAATCAAACACAACCTAGTTCAATCATATAATATATAAATAAGATACCGCTTATTGGTGGAATCAGACCGAAAAAAAAAAAAATAGAGATTGATAGAAGTTGGTGAGGAGGAAGAAGGAGATTTGAAAAGATATTTTTTTCTTAGAGGTTGAAGATAGATGTACATATCTTTTTATCGTGAGTGAGAATGAAATTTTTTTTACGATCGATAATAATAATATTAAAAGAGTTTAGCCACTTGTGTGTTTGGTGCATTGAAAATATATCATTGCACCTCCCAACCTAGTTGTCACGTCTCTAGCTTTTCAGTGACAGGAATAATACAATAGGATGACAAAGAAATTAGGTAAAATAAGTCCATTGCAATTTACAAATGGACCACTGTGCATGCCCTCCCTTTGTGGAAATCTAGAAAATAGTTGCCACCTTTCCTTATTTATGAGTTTTCTTTGGTCCACTTTAGTTTCGTGCATTTGTAACATGTTTGGTATATTGAATTATATTAATGTTATGAAGGTTGATTTGAATTTTTAGAATACATGTTCGATGTATTAGATTATATATTGACATGACAAAGATTGATTTGAATACTTAGGACTATTTGAAAGGGCGTTTTTGGGTGGGCTACTTTTGCTAGGAAATTGAATTATTGCACCGTTACTGACTCGACTTACATCTAGAAATTTGATTGAAGTGGGCAATAAACTATTGTATATATTTATATTGTAAATTAATAGATAATAATAAATGAGTATTTGGTCTTAGGGTCTTGATCTAATATTCTCGGTGGGCATTTTTATAATGTCTATCGAGACAAGTGTCATGCACTCATTCAATAAGTGTAAATGTCTTTAAATTATATCGTTTGATCTTATCTAGATGTTTATATGATTGTTCTACCTACTCTAGAAAAATATACTATATTCAAATTGTAACTCTTATATATAGATGTCATTGTTAAAATGAATTTACACAACTAAGTTTTAACTCTCTCTATTCTATTTTATTATTATTTCTACTTTATATCACATTATCAGAGCCAATTGTGTTTTTTTTTTCTATTCAAAAAAATACGAAAAGATCTAATCGCGAAAAGCGTGAATCAAATCTTACAATCAAGAAACGAATTGAATTTTGGCTATTAAACAAATCTCACCAAATTGAAGGTTCTAGACTTGTATTTTATGTGACTGTGAACTATAATCTACATCGATTGACATTAAAATAAATAAAAATAAACAACAAGTCAAGTGTAATATAAAAGAGGACATTAAATAACCACTACTTATACTTTCTACATTTCACATACAATTCTATAAAATCAATTTGCCAACATTAAATATAAAGAGAAAAGGGATTTGATCTATTACCTACTTATCCTAATCACTTATCATGCCTACCATGAAGTGACATGACATGATTGGTAAAAATAATGATACTTAATAATTCCGCAAGTGAATAAAGTGGATGTTGAGTCCAAGTATCGTCCCACGAAGATTTAGATAGTATTCAATTATAAAAATCTAATGAACTTTTGAATATTTGGTGATTAAAACTAATTAAACTATAAACTTAGAACAATTAACTAATTATAAATCAAACAAATAAGAAATTAAACTAAATAAGAATTACTTTAAAATTAGAAAAAGAAAAGAAAAGAAAAGAAAAGCGTACTAGGATCTCGAATCCACTTATATCAATTATATTTAACCCGAATCATTGAATTTGATAACATGATTTACTTATGAAGATCAATATTCCTAGTTTAATTTAACAATCTCTCTAGGTAGAATTAAACCTATTCATATATGCGACCCGACTATATTTCTATGACGAATGCGAGCATACAAGAATGCATTAAAATTTGTGAATACTTAAGATCACGTATATTTCTATCCCCATCGGACTCTCGACAATTAATATATGTATAACCTATTTTTCATCTCTCAAGGTAAAATAAGCCACAAGACTCATACAACTATTATGCATATAATTGTAGATGAATAGAAAATCAATATCAATTGTTCAAAAATAAAAACATACTTAAATATCAAAAACTAGGTTCAAGAATTAAAGATTCATGATACAAGCTTCATCACGATCCTAGCACTATTTAATTCTAGCCTAGCATACTAATAATATGAAAATAAAGAAGAGATGAAAATATGGAGTTCATCACCCGATAAGAAGTAAATAATTGGGAGATAGAATATTGAACTTGATCTTCGCTTTTATTCTTGAAAAGATGAATATCTTCGCTCTTGATTTGTCTCCGCTCTTTTCTCCAAATTCGACACCCCAAAATTCCCCATTGTTATGAGTTAATAACTCATATATATAGTTACCTAATTGTAAATATCTCAAAATATTATGAAAATCGCAAGTCAAAAAGAATCGAATTAGAATTGAAAAGGAAACAAAATTCCTGATCAAAAGTGTAGACTCATAATTGAATTATCTTTCCAATGGTATATCATTTCCCTTGTGAATATTTTAATACCAAAGTTTGTGCACGAAGTTTCCACATGGACCTATAATGAATTTTTTTTTAATTTTATTTTAGAATTCCTTCATTTCAAATTCAAAGAAAAAATTATAAAAGAGTGGTCCTGGTCTGGCACGATTAGGCTTACCTAGCTCATATAAAAGGTTCGTACCAGGCTACACCTCTAGGGCGGGGACAGAGCAAAAAGCCAAAAACAATAAGAAACGCAAGGGAAGGGTGTTGTTGGGGGGTGGGGGATCAACATAAAAGAAGTAAAATTGCAGGAAAAAAAGAAGAAGAAAAGGTAAGAATATTTTTAGGAGTGCATTCTATCTAGTAAAATTTCAACAATGATTATAAGAAGTAATTTAAGGGACCTTTTTAAAATACCAATATTACTAAATTTTCAATTGACCTTGTTTTCTTTTTTTTTTTTTTTTTTTTTTGATGACCCAGAACCAATTGAGGCCCGACCACCTTGTTTAATCAATTGACCTTGTTTTCTACTAGTGAGATGGGGTCCTTGGTGTGGAATTTGAATCTTTTTGTAGTATCAAAGATAACCAAGAGCTTACTCAACTCCATTTGTCACGAACAGTCAGATCGTATAACAGTTCATTAGCTCATTATATGAGAAGCAAATCGTTTCTCCCCATTCCCTTCGGGGGTAAACAGAGTACAAGTAGTAGTCCCATTACTCTATTCTTTTTGAAAATAGTCAAGTCTATTTTTTCCTAGAGATGTTGAGGGTTTTCTAGCCCGTTCTTAACTACTATGATAGGACTAAATAAGGAACTTAACTACTATGATAGGACTAAATAAGGAAATTGACGCAAATGATCCCTAACTTTTGTCTTGAGTGCGGAAAATAGTTCATAATTTTTATTTTTTGACACATCAGTCCCTAACCTATATATTTTGGTGCGTAATTGGTCCTTATTTGATGAAAAAGACAAATTGGCCCTTAGTTTTAATTAAAAAAATTACAATTGGATTTCTAACATTTGTAAAATGTGCAAATGAGTTAGATACATTTATTAAATAATATTTAATTTAGCATATTAAATATATCACTATAGTCATCTCAATTCAAATTTTCATAAGGGAAAAGCATAAAATTATTGCACTTTAGGTATATGCAATTGTTATGTGATGTGAAATAGTTGAATAAAAATTAAGTTAAATAAATAACAAAATGGTGTATATAATTTGATGACATTGAACTAATTTTATTATGATTTTTTAACATAAAACTACTAATAAAAATTAATTTACACGTTGTGTTCTTTATTATTGAATGATAATAAAATGATAAATTAAAATATGAATAATACAATTTGAGCTCTAATATTTGTAGTTAATAAACGAATAGCTCAATTAAATAAAAATACTTTGTGACAAAGTTATTTTTTCTTTTTATGTTGTATCGATAACATTTAAATTTAAATTTTAAATAATATAATTACTTAATAATAATACTATAATTTTAATTAACACGTTTGTTAATAATTATGAGCTTAAATTTTAGTTATTTTATAATAGTTAACACATAAAATATACAAAATAATTTAGTATATTATCAATTTGTTAGATTCTTTTAATTTTCATAAAAAATAAAAGTGTTGGACCCATTTGTACTTTTGCAAAGATTAGAATCCAATTGAAAATTTCTCTAATTAAAAATAAGGACATATTTTTCTTTTCTATCAAAAAAGTTGATCCAGAAACACCCCACCCCTAGCACCAATGATGGGTGGGGTGTTTGAAGTGTGGGTCGGACTTGGGCAAAAATTATCGGGCCACGGTTAACTAGTTGTACTTGACTAATTCAAATTGACCTAATTTTGTTTAATCAATTTTTTGATTGGACCAAACCCACACCCCTGTAGACCTGGACTATCCGGATCGCCCATTTTGCCACCTCTAGTAATTGATATGAAAAAATAAATTAAAATTTTAAATTGGTCAAATTTTGATCATGGATATAATTTTTTTTGTTAATTAATGTCAAATCTGTAGACTCTAGAACCCGCTTTGTTTTCAATTTTGATTTTGTTAAAAGTTAAAGTCAAAGTCAACAATTAATTTTAACCACACATTTTATGGTCCCACAATTTTCACTTTTACTAAAAAATTTGATTTTAATCAAACACATTTTAAATATTATTTTGGTGAACAAAATTAAAAGTTTTGGACTTGACTTTTTATTATTTTAAGTGTAAATCAGAAAAAAATAAAAAGATTTAGGACTTATTTGTATTTTGAAAAGGTTTGTGAGTTATTTTTAATTTATTTAAGTTATGGGTAAAATTGTCAAAAAATTTAGGGTCATATGTGTTAGGAAAAATAAAGATTATAAACCATTTATACAAAATAATTTAATATATTATCAATTTGTTAGATTCTTTTAATTTTCATAAAAAATAAAAGTGTTATTGAAAACAAAAGTTAAAGACTATTTACACCAATTTTCTGGCGAAATATTATTAAATTTATATGCTTTCAAAGTACATAAAAATAATTAAGTAGACACTATAAAGAGAGGCAAAGGTAGAGATGATTGATGAGGCGGTGCCCATATATTCCCTTCCACAAATTTAAGTGTCTTAGTATGGTACAACGTAGTACAATGTAAATTTGTGTTGGAATTTGAAGACAGAGACACGTCATATGTTGGTGCCCGATGAGAAGCAGCTCAAGAATTTGATCCTCTTTTTGGGAGACCCCAAGAGACCTAGCTAGTTCTACTAGAGGGTGACCATGTATATGATTGAGAAGTACTTGGGTAAAACAATGAAAATTAGCCTTAATTCATAAGTATTGTAAAAGATTGTCTTTACGTATTTCCAAATGAACAATCTCATGATTATTTTGTCGAGGATGTCATATTATGAATGTAGTGGAAATGAAGTTGATGAAATGGATGTGTGTTGATACAAAACGGGTAAAACAATACATGAAAATTTATACTAATAAGTGGAGACGACGTCGATTGAAGATAAAATTAAGGAACTGATAATTTAAATAGTTGACACATGTTTTGCATAAGCTTATAAAAATTCTCGTTCTTGATAAAACATGTTAGAAGTAAACTAGATGGACCAGAAATAATATGTTTTAGATAGTTTTCTTTAGATCTTGTAAATCAACAATGAGCCCAATAGAGTGGTAGAAAAAAATATTCACGTAACAGACCCCAAATTTATTTTTAAAAAATGCTTATTTTTCTGTTGCCTAGACTGCAATTCGGATAAGAGAGATTGACCCTGTTCTTTCCCCTTTTCAAGTGTTGACAAGCATGTTCTCTATGTGAACTGAAATAAAACTAATAATTTCAAGATTGAATCCTTGAACTATTATCTAAATTTGGCTTCTACAATTTAATTAGACTATTTTCAGAATATGCTCCATTCCTACCACAAGAGGAAAGGGAGAATCTGCAAAAGAAATTTGGCATGAAAATGAAAATTATACTCATTCTGGAAGGAACAAAAGAATGTCTACAGTCTGCCTTGTTCTTTCTTGACTGCTCAATAAATAAAAACTTTTACAGAGTAATCGTAAAACAAGCCTCGAGAAGACAAATGTAACAACCAGACCATACTACTGATTGTCTAAACATCGTCAACACCCCCCACCCCCCACCGAACCATCCAGGGTGAAAGTCGTACGTGACCAATGCAATGTGGCTGAACCAATAGATTCTACGCTTGGACAACCTCAAATTCAGCACCAACCGGAAGGTGATCGCTTGGATGGTAGTAATTGGGTAATCCACCACGTATATCAGAGGATTCAGTTTCTGGAAGCTCAAGGTAGCTAACTGGTTTTATATCTCCAGAAGGGGAAAACAGTATATAGTCAAGAGTTCCAGTAAATCCTGGTGTGCAATTAGTAAACTGTGGCTCCCCTCTTGTGAATGCATATACGCTAGACAATGGAAACGGCAGATCTTCAGCAGTTTCCTCCCCACCAAAGTGGTCCCAGAGACAATGTATTGATATACCTGAAATGGCCAAAACCTTTTAGGAATGTAGAATAACTTCCCCCAAACACTTTATTGGCATGTTCACAACTAGAAGCTAAAATTTTGACCGTTGTATCGTGCTGTCTAGCACAGTCTAATACTGCATTAAACATGCAATATAAGTTTAATGTTCAGACGAGATTTTAGACAACATAAAGAATTGTGTTCTCCGTCCCATTCTACGAATAACAGATATCCATGTGCTGGTGATGACAACATAAAATTTTATTTTTGCAAGCACTTTATAACATACTTTCCAAGACTAATAAAGTCACGATTTATTGTTACAAGAAAAATCATGGTTAGTAATGACTTGTGGGGAGTTTTTTTCTGCCCATATTTTTCCTCCATTTCTTTTCATGTGCGTTGATATGTGTAGCTGCTTCAGCGCTTCTGTATGTTCCGGGGAAAATAAATAAAGAGGGCCAGGCCATTCTAATTTTTAAAGTCAAATTTGCTATTATAATCACATTAGAATTAAGAAATTATCAAGTGTGAAAAATAGTTACCTTTATCACCACAATATCAGTAAGAAGATCATAAAACGCCAAGTAATGGACGAGATATGTAAATTTGAAGAATAGAATACACAGAATACCAACCGACCTGATCTCCAGGAACAGAATTGAAGTCACCAGCAACAAGTACTGAAGGTGTGCAATCAAATTTATCTGCTACTAGCTTTTTGAATTCCGCCAAGCGCGAAAGCAGATATTTAGCCTGTGCAAGCTTGACATCAGCCCATTCTGGATCCCTGCAGCAGCAATTTTTTATGATATTCAAAGCAATTTGGAGTAAAGATGCAGTAGTACATGAACAAACTCTTCTTTAAATGGATTGTATTTCATTAGAATGAGTAAACTTTTTGTGTAAAAGCAGTATAAAAATTGATAACTACTAACTTCTACAACATTATTGAAATGCATCCAGGAGTTTTGATCTTTTTGCATATGAATAATACAAAGAAATAACATCACTGATGATAAAATGAGAACCAGCTTACCAATACAGATGAGTGTTTGCAATAATAACATGATGACAAGAAGGGTTCTTAAGTCTAAAGGCAGCCATGATTCCAACGCAATCACGCTTTAATCTTACACGAGGATCGTTAGGATCTCCGCGGTCATTTTCAGCGTCTTTCAGTTCTAAATCTGAAAATAAATTGCCAAAAGATAAGAGTTTGCCAACATAACATAGTATTGGTAATCCAAATGAACTTATAGACTTGTAATGCACGCAAGAACCATCTAAGCTAAATAAGTCGTCAGAAGTAAAACCTGGGAAATCATTGTAAAATATCAATGGATAGCTTGGAGGAAATGAAAAAAAAAATGAAATCATTAGAAGTTCTTAATCAACTGAGAAAATTCACTACGGATTTCATCAAACTATTTCAGATATTCAATAAAAGAATAATGTATCTTTGACCACAATCTAAATCTGATGTATATGTTATGAGATTTTGTCCGTATCTCCAACTTTTTGCATGTCAATGTAATTTCCATTCCATGCATCAGATGGACATTAAATAAAGAGACTTGGTAGATCATGGCATAATTGATGTAAAATTGGTGTGGTCGTTGACATATGGGGATGTATTTCTCCAAGCTGATAATAAAACAGATTCATATTACCAGTTTTACACACTTATTTAAATGTAGAAGAGTAATTCACCAAACCGCGAGGAAAATTTAAAAACAAAAAACAAATCTGGGACTTAAAGACCATGTAAGGATAAATTTGAGAAGATACCATTCTTTAATTCACTTTCAGTCTCACTAGTAAGTGAATTGCCGTCTTTATCCATGCACGAGGTTCTTCCATCTTGAACTGAGTTCACCAGATCATTGTAGTCTATTTTCTCTTCTATGACCAACTCTGCACTAATTGAAGTATCAAAACATATATGTTGGATCAATAGAGCTAGTAGATTAATATGGTGTTATTGTCAAAATACACAATTTCTGCACTCAATGATCCTCTCAATTGAGA
Source organism: Forsythia suspensa (assembly GCA_023638005.1). Classification (NCBI taxonomy): domain Eukaryota; kingdom Viridiplantae; phylum Streptophyta; class Magnoliopsida; order Lamiales; family Oleaceae; genus Forsythia; species Forsythia suspensa. The sequence continues at coordinate 38,264,115 of CM042676.1, forward strand.
GGTGTCTCTTTATATAGATGTTTGTCCCAATACATACATGGTATATACAGTGTAATATATGATACATAATATTTTTATACTAAATATACAATATATATTTGCTATATATAATAGGTGAATATATTTTCCATATCTGAGTGACAGTTATATCAAGGAACTACGTGAATTTCATGGCTGACTTAATTTGGGATGTGTTTTAAGATTTAATTTCTTAAGACTCCGACCTAAGAAAGTGAACAAAGTAAAACCACAAGGATGCTACTACACCATGACCCTGCCAATTGATTTGTTAAAGATGAATGAAGAATGCCTAATAGTGATATTGACTAAAACTCATTTAGAATATAGAACTTCATACATAGGAGTTCAAATGTTAAAAGAGGTCGACCAAACTCCAAGTATCCCCAATCACCTTTGTTATGGATTTAATTATGATCAAAATATAAATGTGTTGATATACAGTGGAAGAAGAAAGAAATTTAGCATACATACATATTGTGCTTGTAAAAGATCCCACATCCATCTTTTTTCTTCCCGCTTCTTTGAATGTAGATACTTGCATAGCCCAGACTCTCCAAATTCTTTTTATAGAAGCTATCATACTCATCGACTTCCTGATGATAAGTATCAAATATTCTTCAATAAACAAGCAATAAGATCCAAGAAAATTATAATAAATATGAATAGGAAAGTAATAGACACCTGCAAACAAAGAAAATCTGCCTCGAGACTGTTAAGAACAGTTAAAATTGCTTGAGAACGAGCTTTCCACCTGTCATACACCAACTTAATAAGATGCAAATTTCACATATATGCTAATTTAAGTAATATATAGCTCTAGTAGGAGGTGTACAAACACGATTGTGAATGAGAAAGCAAACTATTGATTAACTGAAATGACCCAAAAGATTTGAATGACTAAAATGTGAGTCGGTAATCATAAAGAAGTACTAGTCTGAAGGAATTATAGATTAGGCAAGTAATTACTTAATTATTTTCATTCTCTTTTATATAATAAGATTTGAATGCCAGAACTTAATCACAACTATTTGTTCAGGAAGAAAGCCATGAACTACATTTCAAAGTTCTCAATTATCTTAAAAATTCAGGACACTTACCCAAGGCAAAAATAAAAATAAATGATTATCAGCCATTAAACGCTTTGCAATTGGGAATAGAAACTTAAACTCCATGTAGAAATTAGAAAGTAGACGTCCACTACACAATTGGGAATAGAAACTCAAACTCCATGCAGAAACTCAAGTAGACCAACAATATCAGTTAACATGAATGCTCCCCCTAAAGCAGCCATTCAGGTCATTTCAAAGTAATACCATTGTCATTTTCAAAGTGAACAGTAAATTGTTGTAATTTTGTCCTCTGTGAGCTACAAGTCAGAAGCAGCTTTCTAAAATTCTAAATTTATTTCAACTACCAAATAAAAGCGTAGATTTTTCTGTGTGTCCAATGAAATGTGGGTCTGACTTTGGGCAAGAGAGTACAGAATATGGCATTACTGTACAAGTTCATTACTAGGTTCTACTTTCTAGAAATCCCTAGATGAAAACTACACCGAAGCTTAAATAAAATTCATAACAAAGTTTGGCTTGCTTAGTATATCTAAATTTTGTAAATAATATGCATAACCAATTAATCATGCACCCTCCGTTTTTATGAAGTGCTGAATGTGAAAAAAAAAAAAAATGAACAGAATAGGCAACATTATCAACTTGTTGAAGTGCCTGAACGTCAAAAGGCTTAGCTAAGAGTAACCAATCAGAACTCGAAAGAAAGGGTTTTTATAAAGTGGGTAATAGTTCTAACTATATGTCAAGCAATGATAAGCATTAGTTACTAAGTTTATGCATCTTCATACTCCTAGAGAACTATTCTAGGTATCAAGCCACATACAAAACATACAAAATTAATTGTTTAAGATTTAGATTTTTTTTAAGAGTGATTGTGAAGATTCAGAGTGCAACTCCTCACATCTACAAAGTTCAATTCTTACTTTTTTCCCTGCTGGTTTTTGGTATAGCATGCATCATAAAGAAGTGATCGCAGATTTCAAAAGCACTTGGAACTCATTGTGCTTTGACTGCTCTTTGTCAAGTAAGGCTTATGTTTCCAGTTGCAAAATAAACTTTTAGTTTTGTATCATATTTTTATTAATTCTTTAGAAGGTTAATGGTTTATTATGAGCATAATTTTGTACCTATATAAATTTTTAAATTATTTTTTGATCTTATGTTATGACTTACACCTCAACTGCTGCAAGGCTTATACCTTGCTTCAAGGAGGCAAAATACCCATGTATACGATTAAGTCTTTCTAAACGCTGCGAGTAACTGCATAAATTGCATTTGGCAGGAACACGTCAAAATATATAAGATTTATCAACAAGGCAACGATTTTGAAGGCAAGATACGTACTTGAGACATGGTGATGGAGAGTATGGAAAGGAAGCACTCTTCACATACGCCTGTACACATCAAAATAATCATTATCAATGAGAAGGCTGATAGGAATCCAATAGCTAGATAAAGTAAAAAATTGAACAAATATCAGCAGAGTAGAAGTCGTGAAGTGTCATCCTTGTTAAAGTTAAGAAACTAAACCCTTTTAGGCAGCCTTATTTTAGAGCTGATGTATTGTAATTGAAAGCAGGTGAACTGACTACAGACAAGAGAGAAGATGATTAATCAACAAGCTAAGGGTCCATTTGATGGCATTTATAAAACTTCTTTGTTTTCATAGCGTCCAGTTTACAATAAAAGTAAATGCTAAAGACAAAATTATGAAGGACAATTAACCTTAAACAACTCTACCTAATAAATGAAATAACTAATGAGATGTGTGCATACCTGAGCCAAAATATTATATGATACAAGTCGGAAATTGAAGCCTGTAGTATTGTGCATAAACTAAATCAGGAATAACAAAGTCAAAAACATGTGTCCAATGCATGACTGCACAAATAAATTATCGACGAAAGGAAAAGAAACAAAGCTATATTTAGTAACAATAAATGTGCATACCATCAGGCTTACTTGTTGAAGAAATTTCGCTCTGCTCAACTGGTACAAATTTTCGACATAGAGGTCCAGGTGTCGTACTCATCTTGCTGCAACGAACTACTCTGTAGATTTAAATTCACATAAGAAAAAATAGAAAACTAAAAAAGCAGAAATGAAGATTACCCCCTATGCTTTGAAAATCTAATTGACTAACCCCAATGCTTTGAAATAGCCTCCCCTCAAAACCCTGAAATAAACTCCTTGTGGTTTGCAAAAACTATGTCGATTTGGTTGTAATATGAACAATTTTTAAAAGCAACAAAGAGGAACATAAGGCTATTCCAAAATCACAGGTGGCAGATTTCCAGTTTTATGGATTTTACTATTCAAGATAAGAACTAGACGAAAAAGAAAACATGACATCCTCTCAGCTATCCGTGAGGCAGCTAAAACATGTTTAATCCTAATCCATGTAACAATGACAATCCAAAAACCAATTTTGATTTGCATTTGAAAAAAAAAAAAACTTTTGCCACTAGAACTATGCAAGTTCACCTCCACAGAATGAATGATGTTTGAAAGAAAAGTAGTGCTTAAACTATATGAATAAAAGCCAAAAGGCCCTTATCTTTTATTGAAAACGTTTCAGGGAAATTATTTCTATTTCTATTCAAATCAAATAGTAGCTTCTCATTATACATTAAACATTTGTTTTTTCTTGAGTAAATTTCATCGGGTATTCTTTTTTAATAAATAATTGAAAAAAATTATCATACCACAACATTTTGTTCCACCAAAGCAAGTTTTTCAAAGGTTGAACATACTACTTGATGGAAGTGTATTCTCGTGTTCTTCTTACAAAGTGTAGAAGTATTAAAAATATGAACCTATCTTCCCTTGAACGAGAATGGTTGTTTATTTATAGACAAAAATTATAGATGTAGCACGGTCGAGTAATTACATATTGATTAAATCGACTAACTATAAAATAAAAAATGGCCGACTCTTTAGAACATGGTAAGTTCGACCGGTTTGAAGAAAAAACACGCATCGCATCAGTAGACCCCCACTCTCAAGTTTATAAATTTTTATATCTTGAGTTTAGTCCGAGACCGGACATCTTTGTCAACTTATACGATCGATTCTTTTCTGACCTTACAGATTCGCCTGTCTAATCATTATGTAAGACATTACGACCACCTTCATTAATGATTTGCTTGTTCCTAGGTCTGTAACCGTCATAAAGGCAGCGTTGGCAACTTGGAAATTGTGCCTTTATGATTACTTTGTCCTGCCTTTTCAATTTTTCAAATTTTTGTTTGGGCTGTTGGGCTTCTTTTCTTCCATATTACTTTATTCAGAACGTAAAATCTGCATCCCGTCATTCTTCATCCTCGATCCTTCTACTCATCTTACATCCTGTGTTTTCTTCTCAAACTTTTTTATTACATGAACGTCATTAATCTAGATAGTTCATCAGAAGAGCAAGTGTCCATTGTTTTTACGGAACTAGAATTTTCCTTTGATTCTTTGAAATCCATCGAGTCCATTAGACCACCTGATAGTAGCGTGCTGCAAGTGAACAACATTCCTTTGATTGGCAACTAGACCCTTAGATTAAAAATGCCCGGTAGGTCTCTGATTTTGACTATATTACTACCAGAATAATTTTTTTTATCCACTCTCTTCCCTAGTTTCAGAGAGTCTTTAAGCGTTCTCCGATATTAGTCGATCGTTTTGTTTTTGTTATAATGGTGAGACGTCGCCTCAGAAATGAGAGAACCAGTCGATCAACCCATGTTCAATTGGATGATCGGTTGCGCCATACTATTCAAAACATACCTCGTCATTTCAGCACCTATAACGACAAAACCCTTAGACGCACGGTCAATCACTTTTTTCTCAACCGTAAGCATGTGTACAGAGCTCCAGGTCCGACTAAATATCTCCATATAGGACAACCAGGGGAAGTGGCCATTTATCAAGACAGTCTTAAGGCTGGCCTTAGTTTTTCCCTTCACCTCTTTTTGATAGAATTTTTCTATACTTTTAATTTGTCTCCGGGTCAACTAATGCCAAATGCTTTGAGAATGTTAAATTATTACCTTCTTGTATGTTTACGACATGGTCTTGAGTCGTCAGTCGATGTATTCCATGTGGTTTTCGAAATGAAACTCCTCGACCGTAACGATTGTTACGTGGTTTTTTCCCATCGTGATCAAGGACTTTTAGGATTCCTAATTGTCCCACTTCCAATAGCGGGTGGAAAAATAGGTATTTTTTCGTTGAACCGGTTGATAGCATGTTTGCCTTCCCAATCAACTGGAATATTCCACCCTTAACGATTTTAACTCGACACCGATTCTCACGGAGCTTGAAATTGATTCCTTGATAATCTTACGGGCGGTTGAACCTCTCGGTCGTTCTATGAACGATGTACTGACCGGTCTCCGTTGGCATCGGCCATTCTTATGGTAAGCGTATTCCAATTTCCTTAGTCTAAAATGATTCTTGCTATATCACCCTATTAAGCATGTGTACTTTTATCATACATGTCTGCAGATAAGTTTAGTGAAGATTTCTTGGAGAAGTTGGCTCGGAATAATGCTCGAGGTCAGAGGAAAAGGTGCAGAGATACCTCTTCTGCTGACCCTTCTTTGGCTGAAAGTGTTCCTCCGATCGATCATCATGTGCCTATGCAAGGTGAGTCTTCACCGCCTCACCACACTAGAATCTGTGTGACTCCATCTCCTCAAATAGCCCGGTATGTTTCGGCCCAACGCACATCCGATCAGGGGCAGATTGGCAGCCCTGGCCAAATGTTATTGGACTAGGTAAAAAAAAAAAAAATTTAGCTAGGCCAAAAATTTAAATTAGCCAACAATTCCACAACTCAACACTCTACTAAAATAGGCCAATAGAAAGTAGAAACCCAGCCTTTTAGTCATTAGTCTTTAGTCTTTACCCATTATACATATAAACCAAATAACCCAATTACCCATTAGTCAATTACATATCACTTTCAAAGACCCAAAAGTGTTCCAGTTTGTGGTTTATCTCATGCCTTCAGCCCTGATAGAATTCAGCCAAATTCCAATGGTCCCAGATGCCAATCCCCACACGTAAAAAATGGGATTAAAAACTTAAATCCCAAATTGTTGGCTTTGGAGTTTGAATTTGTGTTTGTGAAAGTTTTGCTATTGGTAAGTCTCTTGATTTTTCAAGAAAACTCACAAATTTCTACCCCTTTTATTCAATCTCTTAAATTTGTTTTTTATTTTAACAAATTTATTTATGGAAAATAAATGTTTCTTAATATTTAATACACCAGAAATCTAATGTTTATTATGTTTTTGATTCTAATCGTCGAATTTAGTGGGTTTTATGTGACTTTTGGAGAATATGTGTTATTTATACAAGGTTCGACATAATTTGTAGGAAAGTCAAAATTTCACGAGTTGCCTTGTTAAATGAAGTGCTCTGGAAAGGATTGCTCACAATTCCAACTTTCCATCAATTAAGATGTAATTTTGCATAAAAGCCTCAAACTTTTGCTATACAATTATTAGATTTCACAATAGCAATGCGATTGCGCTCGATAAGTAATAAATGCTTTCCATGGATTTAGTGATATTGATTTTCTTTAATTAGTTTTTTCTTTTTAATCTATTCTTATTTTTGTATACCCAGCGCAACTTAATTTAGCCACCGATTGTCTTATTTTCACCGAATCACCATTGATCAGGTAGCATAAAAGCCTCAAACTTTTGCTATACAATTATTAGATTTCACAATAGCAATGCGGTAGCAATGCAGTTTCTGATAAGTAATAAATGTGGGTCTCATGGATTTAGTGATATTGATTTTCTTTAATTAGTTTTTTTCTTTTTTAATCTATTCTTATTTTTGTATACCCAGGCGCAGGCATTGGATTAATTTAGCCACCGATTGTCTTGTGCAGCATTTTCACAAGAATCACCATTGATCAGGCCAGTCAAGGTTTAATTTTGAATGTTTAATTAGGCAAAGTGATCAAATTGTTTAATCTATTTGAGTTTGAGTTTTATATGTTTGATAAAATTCCAAAACCAATATTAAATAAAGAATTTGTAAAAATTTAAATTGTTTGTATTTGTGTTTCTAGAATTAAAAATGGATAATTATCAACCTTATGCCAAGAAGAGAAAAACATTGTTCTCCTTCTTTAAAAAGATGGACGAATCTACTACAAGTACACATTCTGTTCGAGTTGACGATGATACTTCAATCCCTACCGTTCAACCTCTTCCAAATTCATCTCTTGAAACTGAACACTCTTCATCTTCACACCTGCGTACAACCATCTACTTGGATAGAAAAAGATCTGGGGAAAAGGAAGCATATTTGTTAACATCCAATTAATTTACAAAATGAGATTAGACGAGAACATCCGATTAATTTACAAGATGAGATTAGACAAACATATCTACAAGCAGGGCCTTATCAACCAATACTTTTGGATTATCCAAAGTCAATATTTGGAAATCAGAATCGTCGATTTCAATAAAAATAGTTCGATCCCGGTTTCGAGGTTGGAGTATTCGCCAACAATGATAAGACGTGTTTTTTCTTGTTTTTATTTTTATTTTTGAATGATGGTAATCCGTCCAATAGTTCAACATTGGTGACAAATAGATTTAACAATTAGAAGAGGGTAAACCAAGGAGACAAATGTACATTTATCACTCACATGGGTTCGACTCCTTCATCATTCCATCATATGTGTGAGAAACGAGTTGAAGATTTAATGAGACCATCAGGACATATTGATAAAGTGATGCACGCCATAACGAGAGAAAAGTTCTTAAAAATCATTTGTGGTTAAAGACTACAATTCTAAGTGTTCAGTGACTAGTACTTCAAGGTTGTGCTTTCAGAGGTCATGATGAATCTTCATCTTCATTGAACCGTGGGAATTTTATTAAAAAGGTGAAGGCTTTTGCATAAATGAATATAGAAATTGGAGAAGTTGTATTGGATATAGCTTCTCAAAATACCAAATACACTTGTCCAAATGTTTAGAAAGAAATTTTGCACATCATGGCCAATTAAGTTAGACAAATGATTCGTGAAGAGCTTGGAGAAAGTTTCTTTTGTATTCTTGTAGATAAAGCGTAAGACGAATCTAAAAAAAAGCAAATGGTCATTATCTTGCGGTATGTGAACACTGATGTTATTTTAATAGAATGCTTTTTTGCAATCAAAAGCGTAAGTGACACTACATGCTTGAATCTGAAAACAAGATATGCGATGTTCTTGTTCATCACAACTTTCAAGTTCAAAAATGAGAGGGCAAGGCTATGATGGTGTTAGTAATATGCGTGGTACGTGGAACGGGACTTCAAGCATTATTTCTTAAAGAATGTCCATATGCTTACTACATTCACTATTTTACCCATCGACTACAACTGATGACATTGGTTTCTGCACCAAGAATGTGATTTGTATTTGGAAATTCTTTTCTCATTTGGATAGTGTTGTTAATATTATTAATTCTTCTCCTAAATGTATTAATGTGTTGCAAATTGCTCAAAGAAGTGAGCTTGAGGATATGTTAGCTAGTGGAGAACGAAAATCTGGAACTGGGCCAATTAGATTGGTAATTTGCAAAAATGAAGCTCTACTTGTTGGAGTTCTTCACAATATGAATCAGTAAAGAGCTTAATAGAGATGTACGCTGAAACTTGCAAGGTGCTTGAGTATGTTATTGTACATTCTCCAAATGGAAGATCTCGGGCTGAAGTTCATGGTGTTCTTGAAACCATTACAAGCTTTGAATTTGTGTTTTACATTTAATGCATAAAATTTTGGGAATCAGCGACGTTCTTTGTCAAGTTCTTCAAAAAAGATCTCAAGACATCCCAGTTGCTATCAGGTTTGTCTCTACCACAAAAGCTATACTTCAAAAATTAAGAGAAGATGGTTAGGAAGAATTTCTTCATCAAGTGAAAACATTTTGCTCAAGAAATGATGTTGATATACCTTATCTAAATTTCTTTTATAAAATTGGTCGTTCTCGTGGCCAAGTTACACTTGAGCATCATTACCATTTCAATGTCTTCAATGAAGCAATAGATTTTCAGTTGATGGAGTTAAATACAAGATTTAATGAGCTATCGGTAGAACTCCTCTCTTTAACTGTTTCTTTGGATCTTCAAAATTCTTTTAAATCATTTAATGGGATGATATTTGCAAACTTGTAGAGAAGTTCTGACCCTAGTGATTTTCCACAGTAAGATATTTATTCTTTAAGGATGAGTTGCAACATTATCTATATAATGTAATTCCCGATCCTCGGTTTCAAGTGCCTTTACTTTCTGAATTATGCAAGCTCTTGGCTGCAAGTAGAAGGTTAGAGAGTTACATTATGTTTATTAGATTGATTCGTCTTGTATTGACACTATCTGTGTCTACGGCGACTACTGAATGAACTTTTTCGACAATGAAGCATGTGAAGACATCAATTCGTAATGGAGAATGAGTTTCTTGCTGATTGTATGACACTCTACATTGAACAAGAATTTGCCAAAAAAATAGATGTAGATTCTATTATAGATGAGTTTTATGCTGTTAAAGCTCGAAGGATACAACTTCAGTAGGTAATGTAGTAATTATATTTTTTTTGTTATATGTAAAAAAAATTGTACTCGACTTATTTTCAATTTCAGCTCAATCCAACAGATTTCCTGGATCCGCCCTTGCATCCGATCAACTACCCTCTTATAACATGCGATAGCTGATCGAGAAGGTTAATCAGGACTACCAGGTTATATCCTCTTATCTTAATTGGGAAGTAATCGAGGCAAGTAAAGATAAATCTCCTGAAAGCTTTGAGAAATCTATCGTGGTGGAAAAGCAGCGGGTATACATCTTTTTTTTTTTATATATATATATATTATTATTATTATTATTATTATTATTATTATTATTTCATCATCCCCTCCTTTCTTTTTTACAAATTTTTTCTCTTCGTTGTGCTATTTTTTGCAAAATTCACGACTAGTCTAAAAAGATTGAACAAACTAGTCGAGCTTTTGAGAAAAGAGCGGGACTTTGTGACTACCGTAGAAACCTGGCAGAGAGAGTGGATCCGATTCTTTGAAACTACGGCGAGGAGAAGAAAATTTTACAGGATCTTAGGATCTTCAGTAGTGTCAAGGAATTGGAAGAGTCACTCAATGGTTTTTCTCAAGAACTAATCACCAGAGGAGAAACAGCAGCTTCAGAGTTCAAAGAAAGTGAAGAATATATGACAACCGTTGGCATGGTGGCGTTTGTGGTTGGGATATGGCTTACAGAAAGAGCCGAGAATGGTTATCAGAAAGGTTTCCAGACTTGGACTTGTCTGGGGCACCTTTCATGCCTTCAGTTGATGATAACGGGGATGATGAAGAAAACTGAAGCTATTTCAAAAACACTTTTATCATGACATAGGATTTTTACTGATTTTTATACGTTTCTAGTCGATCGGATGTAGAGGTGGTTTATCCTCGTCCGATCTTTTTAACTACTGCCTTAATCTGCTTTTGTCGAAGAACATTATCCTCCATTTTATCCTTGCCCAGTCACTTTGTGAATTTTGCATTTTTTTGTCTTGCTAACCTTGGCCAAAAAAATTTATTCTTCATTTAAAGTAAACTGATCGTGATCGATGTAATACATTTGTGACCATAGTCAGACATTGTTAACGCTCGATCGTCATCGAGGTTCTTTTTGTATACGTGTGACTAGTTTTTATCCAAAATCTAGTAAAGACATGTAAGAATAATTTCGACCGTGATCTCCGACCGTAGTCAAAGTAGATCTTTGGATCATCGATCATAATCTCCAACCCAGTCAAAGTAGATCCTTAAATCCTTTTGGTGTTGACCAAAATTGTTCAACGTTGGTTAGGCCGTATTGTAATCATATCCTCTTATGATTTGTAAACAAAGAAATTTTATGGTTGGAAGGAATTAGGGGCCGCACCTGGTTAGGCCGTATTGTAACCTATATCCTTAGCGTCATCATCATCTGTCATCGCCTCCATATATTTATTTATAATTATTTTGTAGAAACGTATACTGAAAAGAAAAACAAAATGAACTAAGTTGTTCACTGTTAATATTTTTTCAAGTGCTCTATGTTCCATGGTCGGCCGAGTGGTTTTCCTTGCTGGTTCTTTAGACTATACGCCCCTCGCTTTACGTCTCTGATAACTTCAAACTTTCCTTACCATGGGGTCTAACTTGTCTGGCTGATGTCTAGTGAGAACTAGATCTCCTTTTTCATATTTTGAGGATTTCACCCTCCGATCAAAATATGCAGCTGTCATTCGCTTATAGGCAACCATTTTTACAAATGCCTTATGTCTCACCACTTCTAGTAAGTCAAGCTCGGTCTTATGCAGATCGATGTCGGCTAGTTGGAACATTATGCGTGGTGTTGGCTCGACCACCTCCACGGGCACTACTACCTCAAGTACAAAACACAGCCTATATGGGGTTTCCCTGGTCGATTCTCTAGGAGTGGTGTGATATGCCCATAGCACGTTTCGAATTTCTTCTGCCCAGGCCCCTTTGCACTTTCTAATTTGGTCCATATATCCTACAAGATAGTCCAATTAGTAACTTCTACTTGACCATTTGCTCATGGGTGAGTGACCGATGTCTTTCTTATATCTATCTTGTAACTTGCACAAAATTCTTTGAACTCTCAGTTGTAAAATTGTTTTCCATTATCGGATATTATTACTCGTGGTATCCCAAATCTGCAAATAATGTTCTTCTATACAAAGTTCTGTATTTTCTTGGTGGTTATGGTAGCAAGTGGTTCTACCTCAACCCATTTGTGAAGTAGTTGATCGCTACTACCAGGGATTTTCTCTGTTAGTAGTAGCGAGTGGTTCTGCCTCAACCTAAAAAACTGCGGTCTGATATTCGGCTGGTATATGAATAAGGTTGGCGTGTCTCTAGCATGCGTCGCACTTTGGACTAGTTTTTTTGCATCGGTTTTCATGGTTGGCCAATAATATCCCTGCCTAAGGGCTTTAAAAGCTAGCATGTTCACCCCCTGGTGGTTTCCGCACATCCCTGAATGTATTTCCATGAGTATGACAAAGCCTGTGTTGGTGTCAATACATTTTAGATGGAACATCGAAATTTCCTTTTTGAATAGGTAGTTGTTGATGATTGTAAACCCGGCCGCCCTTATCCTCAATCGCCTTGCTTCAATACAATCGGTTGGTTGGATTCCTCGGATAAATATAATTTTAGAGGGTCCATCCATGTGGTCAGCTCTTCAACTTCTCATGCCTCAATCATGGTTATAAAGCTGGGTTGAGATAATGTTTTTACTGGTGACGCGCCCAATCAATTTTTAGGATTAGCATAGGCAAGTCGGGATAATGCATCAGCTTGAGTATTGTCCTCCAGAGCAATCTTTACGATTTCGAACTCTTGGAATTGTTGTTGTAAGTCTCCGATCTTCATTAAATATGCAGCCATTTGACCATCTTTTGTTTCAAACTCTTCCCGAACTTGACCAACTACTAATTGGTAATCGATGTTCACTTTAATCAACCGAGCTCCCATTTTAAGGACATACTGAAGCCCAATTATGACCGCTTCGTATTTCGTATCATTATTAGTGGCTCTGAATTCGAATCTCAATGAGCATTGCATTTCTTCTCTGTTAGGTTTTATCAGTATGACTCCAGTGCCAGACCCTTCTCTATTGGAAGACCTGTCTACAAATAATATCCACATAGGATTTTTGCCTGAAATACCTCTAGGTGATAATTCGGCTATAAAGTCAACAAGGGCTGCCCTTTTATGGACGATCGAGACTTGAATTCTAAATCATACTTCCCCAACTCTATTGCCCATTTCATCAATCGACCGGATGTTTCGGGTCGATGAAGAATTTATTTCAGAGGTTGACTTGTCAAAACCTCGATTGGAAGTTCTTGGAAATACGGCCTCAACTTTCTTGCAGTTATTATGAGAGCTAGAATTAGCTGTTCTGCCAAATTGTAATGAGATCCGGCCATCTTTCAGCTCACATAGTAAACCGATTGCTCCACTTTTTCATCTAACCTCATGAAGACAGCACTCACTGCATGTGGAGACACAGCTATTATAATCTCAGAGTTTCCCCCATAGTCGGTCGGCTTAAGATAGGCGAGTGTTGGAGTAATACCTTCAATTCCTCTTCACACTTAGTGGTCCATTCGAAATCATTACTCTTCTTGATCGCTTTGAAGAATGGATGACACCTATCAGCTGCTTGAGGTATGAATCGATTCAAAATGGCGACTCTACTAATAAGTCTTTGTACTTCTTTTTTATTCATCGGGTTTGTCATGTCAATGATTGATCGAATTTTATCGAGATTGGCTTCTATTCCTCTTTGAGTGATCATTAAGCCTAGAAATTTACCTCCAGTCGTGCCGAAAGTACACTTTTCAGGGTTGAACTTGAGTCTACTTTGTCTTGCCACTCGAAATATTTTCCTTAAATCTTCCACATGCTCTTCCTCCCGGTCACTGTAGACGACCATGTCATCAACATACGCCTCTATCTTTCTACAGACTAGATTTCCAAACACTTTGTTGACCATGCGTTGGTATGTGGCCCTGGCGTCTTTTAACCCAAATGGCATGGTTGTGTAACAAAACGTCCCAAAATCTGTCATTAAGGCAATTTTCTCAGCGTCTTCAAACGCTAATAACATTTGGTGGTACCCCGAAAATGTATCTAAAAAATTGAATATTTTCTTTCCTGCCGTAGCATCTATTAGTGCATTAATTCTTGGCAGAGGAAAACAATCTTTGGGGCATGCTTTGTTTAAGTCGGTGAAGTCGATACACATCCGCCACTTCCCGATTGCCTTTTTTACCAAAACTACATTGGCTAACCATTCTAGATACTCTACTTCTCTTATAAAACTGGCTTTTAGTAGATTTCCAACTCCTCTTTTATGGCTTGTTGTCTCTCTGCACGAACCGAACTGTCTTTTCTGTTGCTTCACATTTATGCCCAGCCAAGTTGTTTAGTTGATGTTGGGCGATCGAGGGATCAATACCTTGCAAGTCATTTGTACTCCATGCAAACACATCAATGTTTTCTCGAAGCATGTTTAGGAGATTTTCTCTATCTTCTTTACTCAAAGACCGGCCAATTGTAACTCTTTTGTTTTCTTCTAATTCTACCATCTCAACCTCCTTTGCCGGCTCAAAACGGTATGTCTGCTGACTATCATCTTTTTTCAATTGTCAATACCATCGGATTAGGTTCAGCTCGTATGCTGTCAACATAGCATCTTTTAGAAATTAAATAATCTCCTTTGACGACCCCAATTCCCCGACTTGTAAGGAATTTCTTCACTTAGTGTTGAGTAGATATGATGGCCTCTACTGAATTGATGATTGGGCAACCATAAATGGAATTGTAAGCCATAGGTGTTCGCACTATTAGAAAATGGGTTATCAACGTCACACAGTAGAGATGTTTTCCCAACAAGATTAGAATGTCTATTATTCCCTCGGGTATTATAGTTGCCCTCAAATCCCTGTAAAGTAGTGTTTACAAATTTCAGTAGGTCAAGATTTTTTTATACCTTGAAGGCTTTTCAACTTAACACATTAACGGCACTCCTTGTGTCTACTAGTATTCTTTTTACATCAAAGTCTACTATATCGCCCATGATCACTAGGGCATTATCATGTGGGAACGATACACCCTCTAAGCCTTCATCGTTGAAGGTGATCGACTGGCCAAACTTACTTGACACTCCAATTAAGTTTACGTGTAGTGATCGTGCATATCCTTTTCTAGAATTTTTGGAATCTCCTCCCACAGCTGATCCTCCCGCAATGATGTGTATTATATGCTCTTTGTTTTCTTCCATCTTCTTCAACTGCTTGTTTTGATTTGTCTCCACGACTTTTCACAAAGTGTTTTAATTGTCCCTCAAATATCAACCTTTAGATCTCACTGCGTAGAGTTCGACATTGATCGGTCATATGACCATGGTCTTTATGAAAATCACAAACGCGGTTAGGGTCACGAATGGAAGATCGGATCTCAGTCTCTTAGGCCATTGCACATCTCTTAGGGTGTTCATCTCTCGGAGTATGGTAGACAAGGGAGTGGTTAACTCAAATTGAGATATTGTATTAACTACCTTTGCTATCGGTCGGTATCTGTGATCGGCTGTACTACGAGTGTTTGGCTTACTCGACGGATGTTCTTCACATCTTCTCTTTTTATTATCCCCCTCATACATATTTTGGATTGTTTTTAGTCACCGTCATCACTTCTTCTTGATCAATATATTCTTCCCCTAATCTAAGGAGCTCTATCATGAGCTCGGGTGGTTTTTTCGAGAGACTAGCCCTGAAGGTGTAGTTTCTCAATCCGCTGAGGAGAGCTGTTACTACTAATGTCATCTACAGATTTTTTATGCCTATTGTCGCCCTATTGAATCGCGACATGTATTTACGTAAGGATTCTTCTTTCTCCTGCATCACTTGCATGAGGCCCATAGGTGTCTTCTTCTTTCGAGCACTGCTAGAAAAATTGATTGCAAATTTGTTCGCAAAATCTGAGAATGAGGAGATTGACCGTGGGGGCAATGTGTCGAACTACTCCATGTCATCTTCCGCAATGTCATAGGAAACGCCAGCAGGACAATAGCGTCTGGCCAACCGTATAATCTTATGCGGTCTTGGAAAGCTCGTACATGATCGATACGATCCGTCGTGCCATTAAAATCATTGGTTGGCTCTTTGAACTTCAATAGCAAAGGTACACTCATCAATTCTTCAGTAAATGGATCTTCCTTTATGGAAATTAGTCGTCCTCTATTTTTCCTTCGGGCGTTCGCTTCATCAACTTTCTCATTCAAAAGGTTTTCCCAATTAGCTGGTATCGAGTAACGATTAGAGGAAGTCATCTCCTGTGTTTGGGTAGTCTCAGCTGGTGGAATCTCAACTGCTGGTGGTGATGGTGGTGGAGTGGTTATTCTTTGTAGCATATTCATGATGATGGCCATCTGATCTTGCAGAGCCGTGAACTGTTGGACAGTGGCGAATTGCAACGGACGATGCACTCCTTCTGCCGTCTCCTGTGACAAAACGTCTGGGTTATCTATCCTCGGCTTTCCTCTTGTTCTGCCTGACATGACTTCTGGTCCTTCTTTTCAATAAAGGTTTCCCACAGACGGAGCCAATTGATAGAAGTGTATTCTTGTGTTCTTCTTACGAAGTGTAGAAGTATTAAAAAATATGAACCTATCTCTCCTTGAACGGAAATGGTCGTTTTTATAGACAAAAATTACAGATGTAGCACGGTCGAGTAATTACATATTGATTAAATCAAGTGACTATAAAATAAAAACGGCCGACTCTTTGGAACATGGTAAGCTCGACTGGTTTGAAGAAAAAACACGTCTGGCATCAGTACTCTAATATTGGTACATGCTTTCTTGCATTGACATGATTAAATTCAAAAGAAGTTTAAACTCACTGCAAACCTGTTTCATCAATTTCAACTAAATTCAATTCATTAAAATGCGTACAAGAAAGTTTAAACTCATATACAAGTTAAAGCTCGTATAGTTCTACTTAAGAATTTGAACTATTTACTAAAAAATGAGCAATTGCATTAAAAACAAGTGAAGATGTATAAAAATATTATATAGTTCATTGGCTCGCGAGTAAATTCAATTAAATTCACTAACTTAATATAATCAAAAAATAAATCAAACGCGAGTTATTCATTAATTGCTCAGTTCAAGCAATTTTTTACTCTCTATAATTATAAGTAGTCAACATTTTTTCTCAGTTATTCATTTTGCTTCTTTCAGCCACGAAGTTCTCCAAGATAATTCTCATTCATCAAACAAAGAACATTAAAAAAGAAGAAGTATGAACCCACTAAATTTCCATCAAATTGAAGCAGCAAAGCAGCATGAATTCATTGGAAGAAGCATAGTATATACATCTGTTGATGTTGTGTAAGTGTGTGTATAAATATAAATACTGTCTGTAGAGATGGGTACCTTGAGAAGGAAGGGGAGGGAGCCGACAAGTGAGGAAGCAAGAAAGAGCACCTCAACATTGCTCGCCTGTAACCGTTTAGCCGAATACAGAATCTGCCAGTTCCTTTAATGGGAGACGCAACCTATGGGCCCATTTGTTGGGCCTGAGGAATTTTAGAAAAGGCCTTTTTTAATGGGAAAATTTTGGGCCGGTCACTGTTTATGATGGGCTAAAAAGTCATATTATCTAATTTTAGGAATGTATTCAATTAAAATTTGATAAGACTTTTATAAAATTTAAAAATCTAGTTGTATTCAATTTAAACTTTTTAAATTTTATAAAAGTTTTGGAGTATTCAATATAGATTTGTAAAGACTTTTAAAAAGTCTTATAAAATTATATGATATTCAATTTAAATATTTTAAAATCCTACGAAATTAAGGGGTATTCAAATTGTAGATGATTTTTAATGACTTTATAGATCATTTTATATGTACAAACTTTAAAACACAATGTATAAATAAACGATATCACAATTTCTCTTCATTCATCGCCTAAGATTTTGAAAGATTTTGGAAAAAAAATATTTCATTCCCTTCTTTTTTTTGTATGCAACATTTTTCTTTTCTTTTTTCCTTCAACAAATTGTAGAGTCAAAATTAATATTTTTCTCATTCTTCAATGTAATTTTTTCCCACTTCAATATATTATCCTAACTTTTTTTTTCTCCTTTCTTTTTCCTTCTACAAATTATATAACCATGATTAATTACCAATATTTTTTATGAATATTAATATTAATATTTTTATCTCTAGTCAATTTGATTTTTTTTCTTTTCAATATTCTCCTAACCATTTTTTCATTTTCTTCTTTTTTCTTATATTAACTTTCAACTTTCATAGACAATGTGATTTTTTCTTCAATATTCTCATAACTATTTTTTTCTTTTTTTTTTTTCATCGTTTTTTCATTTTTCAATAAAAACAAGATAAATTTATAATTAAATTCTTATAAAATTGTTGATTATAGTTTATTAATGAATTTCATCGGGTTAAAAATTAGTTTTTATTAATGTATTTTTTTTCATTTTCATTCTTGTTTTTTCTATATAATGGTTGCATTTTTTTTCTTTGTAAATTGGTAGTTTGGTTATTTATTATGCAATTGTCGTGATTAATAATGATATGTTATCTATAGATTATTAAATATAAAAAGGAAGATTATCAAGTGGATAAATTTTTTTGTTGGAAAATATTTTTAAAAAGAATTGCATGCCATTATTTTTTGAATTTATCCACAAGCCATTTGAAAGTTTATAGTTTACCCAAAAAAAAAAAAATAGAGTAAGTTAATAATTTATATCATTAACTTTTGACGTAATTACTTGCAACAATTAAATATAACATTTTTTTATGAATTTAATAATATTAATATAATTAAATAAATTATTACTAGACTTTTCTCCTGCGACATTTTTTTTAATTGTCGAATATTAAATTTTTATATTCAAAATTTTTAATTAAAAACAAGTCCATAAAAGTCCACAAAAGTTTGTGAAAATTTAGGAAAATCTTTCAAAATGAAATCTATACAAATCCATAAAAGTTTGTAGGAGTTTATTAAAATTTATAAAAGTCAATAAAAGTTAATGAAATCCATCAAAGTCAGTCATTTGAACAATGTCAATCAAAGTCTTTAAAAGGCTAGATTAAATATACCTCCTTAATTCAACTAAAATCATACTTTAACACTAAAAGACCAATATGCCCTCCAATTACAAAAACTGCCATTTAAACATGTAAAAACCCACGAAATCATTTCACTACCTATTTAGAAACTCATTCATTTACTTTTAGCAATTTTCATCTTCTTCTTGTGTTTGATTCTTCTCAATGTAACCTGTAACCGCATGCAGACACTTCGAAAGCTGCTATTTCAATAGCGAACATATTTTTTTATTTATTTTTTGTATAAAGAAACCATTTTCGATTAAAAATAACCATGAAAATGTTGAGATATTGTTCCAATTAAAACATATGCAATGCATTTAATGAATGGAGTTTGGATGAATTGATTCAACTAGTTTTTGATAATGTAGTTGTTGTGAGTTAGGGTTTTATGTTAGAACATGTAAAATGCTTGATCCTGTTTCTAATGATAGTGAAATTTGCTGATTTTTTCCTTGTTTTTGATGATAGTGAAATATTAAGATACTTTAATATGTTGATATATTAAACCACTAGTATCTATTATACAATTTTATTTAGATAATGTACAGTTGTATACTTATACCATATTTTTATCTTTGATACTGTTTTATTATGATAATGTTTCAACCTATGATATTGTATTAAAACAGTATTATTACTTCATCAATTAAAATATCTTGTGCTTAGTTTTATAATACTGTTTTATTTAGATAATGTGAATTAGTATACTTATATCATTCTTTTATCTGTTATACTATTTTATTATGATAATGTTTCAACATATGATACTGTTTCAATATATTAAAACAGTATCATTACTTCAACCATTAAAATATCTTGTGCATAGTTTTATGATACTATTTTATTTATGATACTGTTTTATTTATGATAATGATAATGTTTCAACCTAATGATAATCTGCTTTCAATCTTTTTATTTTATCTATGATCTTTGCTTTTATTTAGATAAATGTGAATTGGTATATTTATATCATGTTTTTATCTTCGATACTGTTTTATTATGATAATGTTTCAACATGTGATACTGTTTCAATCTCTTTATTTTATCTATGATACTATTTTATTTATGATACTGTTTTATTTAGATAATGTGAATTGGTATACTTTTACCATGCTTTTATCTTTGTAACTATTTTATTATGATAATGTTTCAACCTATGATATTGTTTCAATCTCTTTGTTTTATGTATGATACTGTTTTATTTATATAATTTGCATTGACATACTTATATCATGCTTTTATATTTGATACTGTTTTATTATGATAATATTTCAACCTATGATACTGTTATTTAATATATGATATTGTTATTTATGACAATGTTTAAACCTATTATATTGTACTACTAATGGAGCATTTTAAGAACAGTATCATTAGTTCAACCATTAAAACATCGTGTACTTAGTTTTATATATGATACTATTTTGTATAGATAATGTGCTATGGTACACTTACACCATGCTTTTATCTTTGATACTATTTTATTATGATAATGTTTAACATATGATAGTGTTTTAATTTATGATAATGTTATTGAATGCAAACAGTATTAATGGTCTTATAATACTGATGGAGCATTTTAAGAATAATATAATTACTTCAACTAGTAAAATATCTATAATATTGTTTTAATCTATAATAATATTATTAAATGCAAAAGTATCGATGGACTTGTACTACTAATGGAGTATTTTAAGAATAATATAATTACTCAACCAGTAAAACAGATCTATGATACTGTTTTATTTAGATAAAAAGTGATATGGTATACTTATACCATGTTTTTATATTTGATACTGTTTTATTATGATAATGTTTCAACCTATGATACTATTATTTAATCTACAATATTGTTATTTTATTGGATTGTAATTTGTGTATGTGATACTATTTTATTAAGATATTTTTATGTATAATACTAATATATTAAGATACATTTATTTGTGATACTGTTTTAGAGGATGTATGATACTGTTTTAACAAAAAAATTAAATATTGTCATTTTAAGCTAAAGAGACGACTTCAAACGGGTAAAATCTATTGTATACAATGGCAAAGTCAATGGTCTTGACCATCTCGTCGAGACCATTTTGAAAACATATTATAATAAAAATTCTGAACACATATGTGAATTCTATGTCATTTCTATTATGATAATATTTTGTGATACTGTTTTAGTATGTATGATATTGTTTTGACAAGAAAAATTAAAGATTGTTATTTTAAGTTAAAGAGATGATTTCAAATGGCTAAAATCCATCATACGCAGTGGCAAAGCGACTGGTCTTGACCGGCTTGTCAAGACCATTTCGAAAACACATTATAATAAAAATTTTGAGCACGTATGCAAATTCTATGCCATTTCTATTATGATAATATTTTGTGATATTGTTTTGTATAATACAGTATCAAACAATACACATGACTAACAACACAAAGAAATATTTTGTGATACTGTTTTGTATAATACATTTTTGTGGAGGAATTTCATCATCCACTTCATCTACAACTTCACATTCTCGTATATGTAATTATTCTTCAATATCCTCAATCTCTTTATCAATATTTTCTCCACCTCTGCCCACAATCAGGTTTTCATTCAGAATTTCTTCTACTACATGATGAATATTGGAGATACTCACTTTCTACTTCTTTTGGTTTTTCATCTTCAACTTCACTAAAAATGATCTCTTGAGTATTGTCTTTATATTTCGTAGGTTCTTATTTCTATTGACTCGACGATAGAAGTGTCTCTTTGATGTTCATGTTCTTGAACCTTAAACATCTAACATGGAATTTGTATTTTGAACTCATACGATGATGAGTCGTATTTCTTCCATATCACATGCCTTTGTCTTCTTCATTTTCTGTTTAAAAAAATTGGATGGTACTCTTATCTCTCCGAGAAAAACACAACGGATAGGGATTGTGATGGAGATAAACAGTAGAATAAACAAAATCACTTTCCCAACAATGAATATTGTAATTAGAGGTGGCTCAAATCGACAAGATCTTCACACAAGCATGACACCCATCAAATAAGTAGCCAAAATGAGGCATATGCTATAAAAAAACTACCAATCCATCGATAATCTAGTATTATTGAAAGATTGTTGCGACTTGTTTGTGACCTCCTCTACAGTCTTATAATAAACATTAGAGCAATGACCACCATTGTTGGCCTCGACTACAACCATAAATATGAGTGAAGCATGGTCCTCAATTGAATGTCAGAGAATGCATCATAGCATCTATCTAAGTCAAAATTGCACCTCCCAATCCAAAGAAAACCCTTCAATATTTCCACTTGAATTTTCTATATACTCCAATAATTATGACGCATTAGTATGCGCTTTTTTTACAATGTCTATTTGGGCGATGTGGCAAATTTATTTTTCCCAATCCATAGTAGCATTGGAGATGCTCTTTTTGTTGGCCCGACACAACCATAAATATGAGTGAAGCGTTAGTCTTTTCAAAATCCATTATCAAAAATAGGTGGTGGTGGTGGTGGCGGCGGCGGTGGTGGTAGTGGTAGTGGTAGTGGTGGTGGTGGTGGGAGAACAGTGCCAATGGCAAATATGAATCATAGGGATAATTTTGGAATTAATATAAAAAATTGTTGAAGAGTATGACTTATTGACAAATTTGAAAATTGTTTTGACTTAATTTGAAACAAGTCACTTGGAGGTGACTTTTACTCAATTTTCCCTTTTTTAATTTAGTGTTGGTTTGATAAAAGTTTTTTTGGGGTCAAATTATAAGTAATTGCTCTCACGAAATGTGTATACAAAACATTTAGTCGAGTACAGTTCCTTTAATAGAAGACGGAACCTATGGGGCTCACTTGTTGGGCCTGAGTAGGGGTGACAAACGAGTCAAGCCACTCGTGGGATCATGACTCGTGACCTTGGCTCGTTTGGGCTCAGCCCATGGACGAGTCAGGCTTGTTTAAAAAATGATCACGAGTCGAGTTTGTTCAACTTGTGAAAATACTAGCTCGCTTTGATCCATGAGCCGACTTGTTTTAAGCTCGTGGGCTAGGTCCATGAGCCTATCAATTGAGGGATTTATGAAAAGTTCTTTACATATATACACTACTTGTAAATATAACTTTTAAATATACTATGATAAATTTATAATTATAATATCACAGGATTATTTATTAAACCTTATATAATTACAGAAATTTTAATGAGACCCATTTCATATTAATAAAAATTGAATTATACCATTAAATATTAATAAAAATTGTAAATTACTAGTAATTTAAAGAGTACTATGATTTTGTATTGTTACCTTAATTAAACAATAATTTTATCCTTTTTTTCGAAAAATTCTTATCTCACAAATGTATCTACCTTTAAAATTTGAATTTGATGATAACATACCGACCATCCTTCCAAAGACTCTATCTTAAATTTCATGATGAAGAATCAATTCATTCAGTAATTCCTCGTATTGCATGCTGAAAATCTGAATTATTTGACATTCTCATCATATATATCAAAATAAAAAGACAAAGTTGCAATTAATATTATTACAATGAAGTTTTGATGCAGGAAAATATTCAAAATAATGATTTGAATATTTACTGGTGTCTTTTCTAATATCGTTCACTAGTGTTTGAGTCGAAGAATTTTTTTTGTAAAACTATAGATAATTATGAATATCTATTTAGTCTTATCAGGATCTCTATCAAATAGTTGTAGTTACTCTAAAATTCTGTATCTTGATCAAATCGTAATTCTCATTGGAACCATATATATATGAGTCCATCATTATAATGAAATACACACTTGAATTTTGACTCTCTCTATTTCTTCTATATTTTTTTCTCTATTTTTTTTTAGTTTCATAACACATTATCAGCATGAACTTATTTTGAAGTACAAATTTTTTTTTATTTGCCATGAAAATCATATTAGTTTTGGCATGATTCCCTATTATCAGATTTCATTCAAAGCTCATGCATGAGTTGCCTTTGTTGATAATACATGCCACATAATGGTATCACATTCGATGAAAGGTTTATCATTAGAATAAAGATAAATGTCTCAGATGCAATTTATTGGTTATGATTCGATACAAGGTATATCTAATTGTTTACTCTGACATGCTTAGATATGATATATTTAGAAAAAAAATGGATTATTAATTATTGCGATCTCCAAATTTATGTTTTTACATTCAACCAATAATATTGGAATCTAGAAGAATGACCAGTTAAATTACAAAAATATATTGGAATTATTATTTCAATATGCAACTTTAATGTTTGTTGGATGCTTGATGCTTAATATTTATTTTGCTTAAACTTATTAATATTTATGAATTATGACAATTACATGTCAGATTGTTTATATTCTAATTTATTTGTTTATTAATTTTTTGTGGAATTCTTAAACTAAAATATTTAATCAATATGCTTGTATACTTTATTCAAATGTATATCGATTATAAACAAATAAATTGTTTATTACTATATATCAATATTCTACATTGTATCGTTGCCCCTAAAGAAGCATAACTTATACATATCGATATTTTAAAAAAATATTGAATTGATATTTGTGAAAAGACATGACTTTATATATATTCTAGAAGAATTTTTTATTTGTTACTCAAGAAGAAAATTATTTTGTTGCTCATGAAGAAACATAATTTAATTAAACAAATAATATATTATTGTTCTCGGAGAATCATAAAAATTAGATATTCTTGAAAAAAAAAATTATTTTGTTGCTAACAGAGAAGCAAAATTTTATAAATATCAATATTTTAGTGAAATATTGTATTAATGGCACAACTTTATACTATTTCAATATATTGACAAATATTACTTTACTGCTTTTGAAAACAACAATTTTATATATCAATATTCGAGAAGAATATAATATTATTGCTCGTGATGAAGTATAAATATATTAGTATTGTTGAAGAATGCTATGTTGTATTCTTGAAGAAACACAAATTTATACCTAGTAATATTCTAAAAGAATATTGTGTTGCTCTAAAAAAAATTCAACTTTAATATTTTAAAATATGATAATTCCAGAAGAATGTCACTAGGTCTAATCTCACAAAGAGATATGCATTATATGAAATCTGACTAGTGATTAATATTCTTGTTGTGAGCATTATTTTATTTGATTGCATTGTCAACAATCAAATGGCCAAAACAAATAAATTAATCACGTAACGGATGGAATTTTTGATTTGATGTGTCGGAATGTCTTCTATGTTACTATTACATGTAATGCTACATGGAGCAATGTCAATTTGTAATTAACATGAATGGCTTTATTATATTCATTTAATTTAAATTTTGGACATGAATCTAAACCTAGATTTTATAAATAAATTGTATTTGGCATTTACAATTGACACTAATAAGTTTTAATGCTCCTGAATCATTCACCATGGAATGGTATTCGCTAACATGACTTTTGATAATGTAGAACTTAAATAAGACATATAAACAAAAAGAGAGCATATATATGTCAAATCTAGGTAGAAAGTTTGTTTTGATTGAAAAATTATATTGATCAAATAATTAAGATAGAAAGTTACTTTGTTTATTTAAGAATGTAGAAGATTAATTAATCTTATGATCTTTGATTAAATTATCAAGGTAGAAAATCAATGTGAAAAGTATGTATTGATTTGAAACGTTCAAGTGGGACCTGAAGTCTACTTGACACTTGGTTCAAGGCAGAATCATTAATCAATTTCCAAGGCATACTTGAAGTGTGATTCAAAAGTGTGAAATATGGAGCTGTTTGGTACTCTATTTTCAAAATGCAGTCATATCTTTTTCTTTTTAAAATTATACCATGGGGATATTAAGCAATCTTTGTTGCTACTGAAGTAGCACAACATTATAATAATATTCTAGCAGAATATTACTCGCTCCCGAAGATCGTAATTTTATAAAACTTAATATTAAGTTATTACTCCCGAAGAGCATTCTAATACTTAATAAAAATATTATGTTATTATTCTATAAAAGCATAAAATTTATACATGTCAATATTTTAAAAAATATTGAGTCCTTCCTTAAGAAGAACAATTATTGGTTATTTAGTATTTTATAAAAAAAAAATTGTATTAATACTCATGAAGAAGTATAACATCTTGAACATCAATATTCTAAAAGAAAATGATATTGTTGTTCCTAGAGAAACATAAAGTATAGAAATATTCTAGAAGAATATTGTATTTTTACTACTGAATAAGCACAACTTAATTAAACGAATATTATATAATTGCTCTTGAAGAAGCATGAATTTTTACATATCAATATTCTAGAAAAAATATTGTGTTGTTGCTCTTGAAAAATCACAACTTTACAATTTTAGAATATTACTATTGTATAATATTAGAGTATTGATACTTTCAAAGAAGTACAACTTCAACGTTTCAATATATCAGATATGATAACTCTCGAAGAATATCATATCACCTAATTTTATAAGAGGATCATGTGATGTATACAATAATTTTATGAAATTTGGTTCAATTCGCCATTTTTTTAAAGCAATGAACTTTATTTCTAGAGTATCATATCATTTTGTTTATTTGATTAATAATCTATATTATTAAAGTAATTTACTTACAACATCCAAGTCAATGATTTAGTTGTTGAATTGTTTGTCTTAGATAAAAAACAGACTTGCTACATTGTATTGAATCACAAGTTCAAGAACTCAATATTTTGAATGATTGACATTATCGGTTAGACCATCCTATATCTATATGATGTGAATTATTAATGAGAATATCTATTAAAAAACCAGAAGATTTTTCAATATAATGAATCTTCACATGCTGCTTGTTCTCATGGTATATAAACCAATTGGCCTTTACTAGCTAAAATTGAGACTGAGTTCTCTATACTTCTAAAAATTATTTAGGGGTGATGTATAGGGCCCCGTCACATTCCATGTTGACCATCTAGATATTATTTGTATTTAATATATACATCTACTAGATGATTGTATGGTGTTATTATATATTCGCAACTTGAAATTTGCGAGATTACTTACTCAAATTTTAAATTATGAGCATAATTTTCAGATTATACAATCAAGACGGTGGTCTTGTCAATGTTAGTGAGTCTAAATTGCAAAATTTTAATAAATATTAGTTTGGATAAAGATAATTGGTTTAGCTCTATTGTTAGCTAAATACCTCCAATTAATTTCTAAATAATTATTATTGAGAACAAAGTATTTTCCATTTTTGTCTAAGAAATATTATTTTACATGCAGCAACACTTATACGCATTATGTCAACATCAAATTTATCCCTACTATGTTGACTTATGGTCAGAGCCTAATGTTATCCATCTAATGATATTTTTTGATAGTGCAATATATATACAATTGGTACATTATAGTGTACTGAGATGGACATTAAAGAATATTGAGAATATATGTTTAGTTTGAACCTTTTATAAAATCTTAAATCCTAACAGGCGATATTTTATAACACGGTTTGCATTTTCATCATTTAATAAAACAATTTTCTTAGCATTATTATGAGAATAAATTAAGTAGCTCGAAAGAATACATAAAAATGCATTATATTATGTTTTCTAGATTCCCGCACAATGACAATACGAATAAAAAGTTCGACAGATAATTCATTTGTAAGTTATACAATTGACAGACGCACTTACTGGCCAATGATGTTAATCAACTCTCATATACCAGCTGTAAATGCTCAAATTCATGTTGATGTATTGGAAGGATAATCCATTAACATTACATTTGGTAAATTTATGGCGCGCCTAAAGCGTGGTTAGATTTGATTCCAAAACAAAAGTCCTCAAAATAAAAATGGAGCAAATAATAAAGACGGTCCTACTGAGGAAGCGTATACTCTTGGAGAGTATATAGACATAACTAATTGTAAAACTCAGAAGAGGTTCAACTAGCTAAAATAATAAACTGAAGAGATCTCAATAAGTTATGTTGTTATGCAGAAAGAAATGAAATCGAAAATAGATAGTTGTTGACAACGTATTTTTAATACAATATAGTGCACAATATTGTGAACGAAAGCGATGATGTTGAATCAAAATCAGTCAAAGAATGTCAACGTAGAAATGATTGACCAAAATAAAAAGACGTGATCCAAGCAAAATTAAACTTACTAAAAACTTGAAGTTTTTTGGACATGCACTTTGGTGTAAAGCTAATATTACTTATGAGAAAAAAAGAAAATAAAAATTAAGTCGTAAGATATAATATACAACTTTCAACATAACAACTTTCACAAAAGATTTATATATGTCATGAATAATAATACTTTGTATATAAATCTCTGCAGGATTTAACATGTTTGAAGCATTTAGTTTAAGTTTTCGCAACACTTAATCGATCAAAGTACATATCTCCAGGGATATTATCATGAAGGGAGTAAATAAGTATTGCACTATTTTTCTTGACCAAGGTTTTTGTCCCATTGGGTTTCTTAGCAAGATTTTTATTGAGGCAATTTTCATAGCATCTTCAAAAGAATTATGTACTCTTTTTCTTTCACTAGAATATTTTCCACAGGTTTTTCCTAGTAAGGTTTTAATGATGCATATTCTTTGTGTAAATAACATCCAATTGGAATTGTTATAAATCTTATAATTATAGATGTCCATAACATACAAAACATTTACTCTATGGTTATACTCTTGTCTGTTATAAATTGTATACGAGACCCTAAAGGGAACAACTACAAGATATATTTTTAATATAATTGCATCAGACCATCATGCTGACTACAGTCAACTAGAGATAGAGTATGAAGATGATATTGCTTTGAAGTTATAACATGGAGCACATTTCACCAGAGTTGTTTTATACAAGTTTTAAAAAGATGGTGGTATTGAAGATATTGAGATAATATAAGACAAAATATAGTTGACCATTCAACTAATTTACATTCTCCATTTTATTGAATTTGTATTTTATCAAGATTGTTTAGATATATTTGTTTCTGACTCTGTTTTCCATCTTCACGATTGGTGTTTGTGACGTCCCAAAACCTCCTCTACGAGGTCTCGGTATGTCTATCATATTCTTACCTTTTAAAGCTCGAAAGAAAACTAAAAATTTGCACAATTCTGGATATTATTCAAATAGTTTACAAATATGATCTTATCAACTATATGGGCCTTAAAGTCGAGGTTATCAATCCTTAGAGGATTTCATTGAAAGTTTAAACCTCTAGTGTACCTGATTGTAATATAAGTTTACTTTCCTTTTATTTCTTATGCAATAAATTGAGCAACCTAAAGGTCATAAAAGCTTATGAAGTTTTAACCAAATAATCATAACACATCATTCTAATACATAATAAAATTTCACAATTTTAGGAAATAGCTAAGGTCATCAAAAGGGAATCAAAGTATACGAGAAATAGAGGCTATACAGTTTTCAAACTCATTTTAAATCCCAAAATTTTCCTATTAAAAGACCTTGAAAAATTCTAATATTTTAAGAAATAAAACATAACATAATATATTAACTCATATCCAAGATTTAGAATTTAATAAAATATGTAAGGTCTCCAAATCAACCTCTAAAACATGGAAGGTTGATTTCCGAGTATAACTATCCATCATTACCAAAACTTGCATATCTTGCTCTACAGACATCTGAATGAGGTGATTCCAAGTTTCAAATGACCAAAATTGATAGGTCATCAATTTCACCAAATTTCATCCCAAAACCTGAATTCTACCATTCAGGACGTCTATTTGAAACTGGACTTGCAAGTTGGAAATTCTGGACAGTTACATCTCGGTCAACATTATACCCTTTAAACATCCTCTAACATTTATCAAGTTTAAAAATATCATTTCATAGGGTTCCAAACAAGTTCATGCCACATTAAAAATTAACAATCGTATCAAAAATATCGTATAACATATAAAATTCAAAAATCATAACAATATAATGCAATTGTCATTTATTCGTCTTCTTGACCGAAATATCTTTTTCCATGGCTCAATCCCTTCATCTTCAAGCCTTCATCCAACTCTACAATCAATCTAATAATGGGAGAATGGAGAGTTTGGAGAAAACTCAATAGGAATTCATCATTTATAAATATGCAAATCCCAATTTATATATCGAAATTAAATGTAAGTAAACCATGCTAACATTCATATTCCGGTGAGCTCAAATGGTCGAAATCCTAAATTATTTCATAGGTTTAATCCCGAAGGATTTAAAACATTCTTTCTTAGGTTTAATCCCAAAGGATTTAAAACCATAAACATTCTTCGTTTACATCCAAAGTAGGATGAATATCATATCTTGTTCATTCCAAAGGAACAAACTACATTCATATCCGGATGGCCATAAACATTAAATCATATAGCATAGCATACACATAATTACATTACATAAAAGGATTTAAATCACTTGCATAAAAATATTCCTACCTTGCTTCTTGAAAAAGAATGAAAACCTTTTTGAAAAATATTTCTTCTTCCTCCTTCTTCTTCTCTTCTTCTCTTCTCTTCTCTTCTCTTTCTTTATAAAAATGGCTTAAATGTGTCTACTGAAGGGAAGAGGGCATTTTTGATGAGGGGAAAATGGAGGGGGCCGAAATCTAGGGAGAAAGGAAAAAATTGAGGATTTTTGGGGTTTATTCTATCATCTTGCAAGCACTTACCTTTTTGAATCTTACAAGGATTTTTTGGAACAACATTACCTTTTCTCGATTTTTTGGGGTGGGGTGGGGTGGGTGGGGCCAGGGAGGCCATTAACATCCCCACCATGTCGGGAATTATTGAGAGGTGGGACAAGTGAAAAATCTTCATTTATCGTCCCCACCCCGTCGATGACATATCTTTTTACTCCATGTGTTTCTTTAAATGAGCTACACATACATATTCTCAGTGACCACGAGAAGAATTTGGATGCTATCCAACATCCCTATTGTGTCCACCTCCACATTATTTTCAGAATATGACGATTATTCTAAGAGAGATCATTTTCGAGAGGATTAATCAGAGAAAAATAAGATAGAGAAGTGCACTTAGTAGCCGTGGAAAAGCTTCTTACCTTTCGAAGTTTTGAGAGTGGTCGGTTTGAATCCATAAACTCTTAATCAAAAGGAATCTTCCTGAGTTAGCTTCTGCTACGAATGAATATCCCATCCCATCCTAATTCTATGTACAAAGCTCTTTGTGTTGGTAACCTTTGTAACTACAAACGGAGAAATCAGTATTTTCCTCTGGGATATTCAAGAAATTTCTAGACTCTCTATTAGGGGTGATTGTTATGAGGAGGTAGTTCCAAGTCTTTCAGAATGGTCGAATTTGCTTCACATATCTTGTTTAAATTTGTTTAAGGCATACTCACTGATAGTCGATAAGAAGAAAACTAATCGAATTCGCCATGTCGATTGAATTGAATTTTGGTTCCAAGAAGATGATTATATTCCAAATCCTCGAAAGAGTAAGACTTTCAAGAAAGCTATGGAATTGAAGCCATATAAAGAAGATCAACAAGTAGTAAAAGACACGATACGGAGACGCATTGTCATGGACAAGTCAAAAGATATTTTGTGCAGGGATATGAGTCATTGGATATCTTCTTTATCTGTTGATGAGGAATAAGAGTTAGAAATAACGGCCTATCTTTTCATTTGACTTTTTCGTTTCATTTTTCCTTCTAGAGATGACTATCTCAGAGTCGAGACTTTCAAAACAGCTTCTAGGTTGGCTGCCAAATTGATTTATAGTTTAGTTTCTCCTATTTTGGCTAGTATGAAAACATCAAATTGCATAGCAGGTCATGACATTGGATTGATTAAATTTGCCTTTCCTGGATTTTTTCCTGCATGTTTGGGCTGCAACTTATTTTTTGAGTCATTTATAGAAACATTGACAAAAGCATTGGTCGCTCCATTAGCCAAAGATATGCCGAAACATTAAATGATCTCCAGCATTCGGAATTTGACATGTTCGATTGTCGAGAACTTATTCGTGGAAGGATGGATATTAATGATTTTAGTTAGAACCCTATTCATTTGCCTCTTCATTGAGGTATATGCATGGATAATAGCGATATGTCTATGGAAATTTTAGAGTTCAGGACTAGTATTCTACTTGGATTTGTTTCTTATCGGCGAGGAGCTAGGTTATATATTCTTGAAGCATATAACCCTCATACATTTGGAATGCACTTTAAACAAAAACTTCCAGGTTCACGTATGAACCTGGTAATAAATCCAACCACTCTTTATCGTGCTTGATTACCTTTGACACAAATAGGGAGTGGATGTTCATTCCATATTCTAGGGAGAACCAATGATATACAACATCAAGTTGATTCAGCATACAAAGACTGGTGGAATAATGTACTTCCAAGATTGAACAAGATTCAAGTGATGGAGATATTATCCAGTGACGATACAGACTTTGGGCTTGAGCAACCTGCACCTATACTAAAGCATATGGAAAATGATAATGCTAAAGAGATTGACTCATCCCATGTAGCCTCCCAAAAAGAATTTCAGAAAAGAGCATTGGATATTCCAAATGATTAAGGTATTAAGAGACTTAAATTTACGTTTCCTTCAATGGGACAATTTTAGTTTCAAGAAACAGCAGTTCCAAAGATCAAGCATCTCAGGCACTTAAAGCAACTTTGGCTCCATAAGACAATAGTTATAGAGATCGGGTATGATTTTTTTTTTTTGGTTGAAATTTATCATTTCCACTTGATGTATTAAACTTTAACTTCAGACTACCATTTCTCTGATATGTCATCGAAAGTGGTCGACATGACTAAAAAAGTCTCAAGCTATTCAAAGCCACCAGGAAGCATGTTTTAAAACTTCTAGAATGGACTTGAGCATCTAGGATATATCTTTAGATGACGAACATGTAGACATGTGACCTTGGACACGGAATGCATGTATATATCTATTTGTTATTATTTTACCTGACTCTCTTGATATATCGATGTGAACTTTCCTTCATTTTTTTTTAATATTGTTCGATTTCCAAAAATTTCCAAAGAGCTAAATTTATACACAAGTCCAAGTCCTTTACTAGTTCAGACCAGTGAGAATCTTGACATGATTGATGCACTTGATGGTATTGATGGCCTTAATGGTTTCAAAATATTTTTCATGCAATTATCCTAGTCATATCAATTGTGGTATTTTGGCATCCATGATGGCATATATCAATGATGATGATGATGAAGTGAATTCTGGAACTTCAGTAGTCAAGATCTCAGAGATTGGACAAGAAGCACATGTTATCCCATCTTCATTGTCTTTGATTGTTGTTCCCCCTTCAGATATAAACAATCGTGATATAAATAATCGTGGGATTACGCCAATTTGTTCTTCCATGAATGATTATCTTCAAAAATCATTAGAGGAAGTTTTGAAGCACGTATTTTCCAACTTCAGGATTTGGTAGAGCAATATCCATTCGACTCTTCAACACTTGATTACCAACTCATTTCACATAGATCATAGCACCCCTTGATGAAGCAAATGGAAATATTTCTTAAAAAGGTCTATGCTTATCTTTATAGAAGAAAACACAACTTAGAGTGTCCAATCGCGGAAGAAAAAGCCAAGCAATTGGAGTCTTTGAGGTCCCGGAAACTTGTTGAGACAACCACATATTCTCGTTTAGATAAGCAGCTTGCCAATTGACTTCTGTGATGGATATGCTCTAGTACCAACTTCAGAAGATTGAAGATGCACAGGCTACTCTAGAACAAGCACAAATTAATAGTTTTTTTTAACAATAGATCTTCTTGAAAAAACTCTACTTGTAAAATTTCTAAAATCAAAAGCTCTACTCATAACAGTTGTGTCTAACGGACCCTTACTATATTTTAGGTCCCGATAAGGTCACTTTCTTTGACATCGATTCCAATTCTTCTAGAGGTCATATTTGAGATTTTGGTAGAACCACGGTACTCCGTGTTCTTTGTACGTGGTCATTGGTGGAGCCATAAGGCCCTCAGATTGTTGTGTTCTGTCCTCATGGCCATCTCTTTGAAGTATAATAGGACCCTAGCTTAGGAATCCTACTCCAACTCAGCCATATCATCAGTTTTCTCATGTCCATTGTATTATGCCATGTTAGGAGTCCTTGATCATTATAAATCCTAATATATAAGATCAACTATCTTACAAGTGTCCAAATCCTCATATGATTACACATGTAAAATCACTACTTAACATTTATCCATTATTCAGGTATGCTTTACATATTTTTCAGTTTATAGCCCTACGCTTATAGTTCTCTCATATGACTAACTTAACCATCATAGAGGCTACGGAGACAATACATGGGGCCTTTGTTTCAGGTTACGTGGATTGCAAAAAAAATTATGCCTCGTAAGTAAAATAGACAATGTCTAAAAAATTTCATCTCCAATACAAGTTGTCATGCACTCTGTCAAGCTGCCATGGAAGAAAAAAAAAATAGACAATATCTAACACTTCGTCTAGTTTCAGACGCTCCGTTAGATATGCTGACTCATCAATATTTAAATTTTCTATGCATATTTAAATGTAATCTAGTTATTATTTTAATAAAATAAAATTCATCTAGATAGCAATCCATATAATACAATGAAGATCAAATTTGAACTTAAATATCTATTCATTACACATCAATACTAAGTAGATCGAAAGTCTTCCATTATTTATACCACCTAAAATTGACACTTAAATGGCACCTAATTGGGCTAAATTCAAAGGACATATTTAGAAAAAATATAGCATTGAGTCTTAATTGATGGAAGTCCATACAACTTACAAAAATATCTTTTAAGTGAGATGCCTACATAAAGAGACATTGCAGGAGGTAAAAGATCATTTAGAAATCACAACAAATATTACACATTTTCTTATAAATTAAGCACTTAATGTCTTATGTGCATTATATTAAAATTGTGCATTTATAATAAGCGTAGTACGATCTTTACTGGGTAATTGTTTCGCGCAGAAAGTGTGTCCTTCGCTAACAATTAAAAGATTCAGACGATGTGTAAGGGACGCCAAACCTCTTGAGACAAAGTCCCAACAAGGGGTGTTTGATTTACGAAGATTACAATAGTGACAAAGGATGAAAGAGCAAAACGAAATGCCTCCAAGGGGCACAAGCACACTAGAATTCACTGTAAAGAAATATTTAAGACTAAAATGGAATGAAATTACATTTCTCTGTTTTTTGAGAGTTGTCTTCTTTCTTTTGTCATTCAATCTTCTTTCTTTTATACTTTACCAAACGGTTTTACCACACGTTTTCCTTCAATCTTGCGTAAAAACTTCTCGTCGCCCAATGTAGCTACCTCATCGCCCAATAACTACTTACGCCCAATAACTACCCATTCCCTCCATAATGATTCAACTGTTTGTAACTCCCCATGATGATTCAATGTTTGTAACTCCTCCATGATGATTCAACTGTTTGTAACTCCTCGAAACATGGGAGAAATGATAAGAGAAGAAGGAAAAAGCTGTTTAAGAACGGTTACTCTTATGCGATGATTGATCGTTCTAATCGCCCAACGCCTCGACATTTCGATCCGGGCGATATCCATTTTGGGCCCTATCGGGCTGGATAATTTCCATTGGGCCTATATATAAATTTACATGGGCATCCATTGGGCTCCGGACGACATATATTTCTAAAACTTATATGCTTGGGTACTTTTTATGGGCCTATATGTACAATTTTTCTTAAGTCCCTTTTAGGCCCTTGTTATTTCGTATGTCATGATTTATTCCTCAATATGGCTTAATTAATATAATCACTTATTAATTAGCCATATTCACCTGTATGCTTCCATCTTCTAAAAAGTAAGTTTGGCGCCTTAATTCAAAATCCTAAGAGCACGATTTATATAAACCCAAAAAGGCGCCATTACCAATAACCACGTCCGCCCCCATCACGTCACGCCTTTTTTCTCCCTCTATAAAAAGGACACTATTCATCTTTTCTTTAACTTCTCACTTACCTTTCCAAGTCGGTCATCTCTTTTGCAATCCTCTTGTCAATTTGTCAAAACAATGTCTCACGCTCTAAAGCTTCCTCAAAAATAGTATTACTTTCAAGATTTTCGGACCTCCTAACTAAACCTTATGTAAACCCATCGAATCTTCTACCCACTAGGCCCGATATGAATGAGTTCTATTTGGGCCCGTCGTTCGTGACGCAGACTCCATTGGGCGGTATCGCTACGCCCAATTTTTCCTTGCACCCAAGAACCTCCTTTCTTGGACCCTTTCTCTTTGAAGCCGGTCATGAGAAGAGCATTCGCACATGGCCTAAATCGATACTACTTTTCACCTTTGGCATGCGCGTATGATGAAGCATGGCCCCACGAAGCGCGCTTTTGATCGTGCTGGGATCTCTCGACCTTCGGAAATTGCCACACGTCCCCGCTCTATGACCTGTTCTTTTCCCAATCGCCTAAGTTTTGGTCTTCGAGTACAACACCTTCATTTTTCCTCTTGGCCCAATGTCGGTTACTCTAAGGGGCGTTGGTGCTTTGGTCAATCTTCCTCCTCCGGGCGATACCATTTCTGGCCGCCATCTTGATATCCTCCCTTGCTCCAGGTTTGATAAGAAGTATACGGACTCCTATTCGTGCATGCATGAGCTTTATGACAACACTGCAAAGATCCTACTCATGCAGAGCGTAGCTTTCCTCCAAGTTTGGGCGTGTGGGTACATTCTTTGTGTTCCTAGTCTTAAACCTTCCATGGCCTATTTGCCCATCGCCCACGAGTTGGCCCTTGGTAGGTCTTTAAATCTTTGCTCTCTGCTTCTAGCCGCCTTCTATAGAGGTATGGCCTACCTTCAACATCAACTTAGGACCAATGCTTCTCCTACTGGAAGTGGGCCTCTTTGGCTCGCTCAATTGTGGTTGAGAGCATATTTTCCACAGCTTGGTGTTCCTTCAATACCCCATCATCATCTTGTGTCTCCTCATCCCCTTTACTTTTAAACTCATTAGCAAGCAGATAATTATTAGCTAAGACTGGGGGCAAAGAACCAAATTGAATAGTGATGGATCGTCCTGGATCATCTTCATCTTCGTCTTTGCTGCGTCTTTCAAATCTCGACCTACCAGAAGAATCTTCTGGTAATTCTTCTGTTGAATCGTTCACATTATGTCCTTCTCATCTTCGAGATTTTCCTTAGCAACCGGCATTGGAGAAATTGGGCAATTTGGGACGTATCGCCTCCTCGCTGTCGCCTCATCATTCGTCCATAATTTCTCTGATGACGTCTTTGCTGCGTCCTGGTCATTTGATCAAAGGGTATCACCCTTCCCGCACTGTATTGGAATGAGTGCCATACATTCGATCGATGGGGCTGTGGCCTGAACGTTCTGCTGTTGAGCATCGGCTCATTGTTGTACATCGGCCGCCATCATGCACCGCCGGCCGACTGTCTTTCAAAAGGAGACCTCGATACCTTTCGCTCTTGAATAGATCGGAAATTTGGGGTCACGTTTAGATGATTGTGACGCCCCATACTTCCATTTTCTCCTCATCTTCATTTATTTCTCTACTACATCCGCACACAACATTTTTTTTGTTCCTTTCGACTTCTTTACCTTTGAGACGTTCGAACACACTAGGATGTTGTTCATCCTCGCTCCATTATCAACTACCAATTTGAATTTAGGTAAACAACTTTTGAAACCTCACGATAACATATTCACTCCTAGTGGCCACTTTAAAAGGATTCTCATCCACCGCCATCTTCTTTTTAGCTTCAAAAGTGATTCGCCTTGATTCAATGGCATCCTCATGAATACATGACGAAAAACCAAACAATTATTAGTTGTATGAGACCATGCATTATGCCACTTACAATATTTTTATCCTTAACTTGCTCGAGATTTGGCAATTTGTGCTTATCGCTCAATTTTATTTGTTTGTCTTTATACAATCTATCAAATATAGTATCTCGCTTTGGTTATATCGAACAAAACGCTCTAGCCTTTTTGCTTGTATCTCTTAGAGGCTCATTTTCGCCGTCGTCCTCGAGTTAATCACTAACGGGCATGCATAAGCATCTCCTTTAACCAATTCGCCGAGACATATTTCGGTTTGATCATAATATTCATCTACAATATGAACGTCGAAGTTTGGGTCTCTATAGTAAGTCCCTTTACTAGAATTTTTCATTTGTTCTTCTTCCCTTATCAAGCGCTCATATCTAATCACGTTGGCCGTTAATTGGAAGAGATTAGGAAACTCTCTATCCTGAAATTTCTTTTCAAATCGAAACTTAAACAACTCGAGCGATCTTAACAAATTCCTTTTCGTGTAAGGGCACGAAGCATTTACTCCTAGCGCTTTAAATCTTTGAAGGAAAACTTCCGCCCATTCGGCCAGCATTTGACGTAAATTCGCCAAATCGGCCAAGGTAACTTCAGATTCGGTTTTATAGAATTGAGCATGGAACAATCGCTCTAATTGTTGTCATGTCTCGAACGAGAGTTCATTGGTAAATTAATGAACCATGAAAAGGCTACCCCTGTTAGCGAACTAGGAAACAACCTTATTTTATGATAATCACTTACTTCACCACATTGCAGTGTAAATCGCCCTACATGTTCCAATGTTGAGACTTCTCCCAAACCTGTGAATAGTGAAAATTCCGGCACTTTATATCCTCTAGGCCACGGATACGCTTGGTCTATCCAATCGGGATATGGCTTCCTATAGGTCGGCCTAATGAAAGGACGCATTCCAAAAGCCATCTGATCTTGCATTATCTCGGTGATTTGGTTTCTTATGGCCATGTTAGGATCGTATGGGACTCCTATAGGTTGATTCACAGGTGGGATCATCTGAGGTCTATTGTTTAACCCTGGGTTTGTGGCCAGATTACCATTATTCAAGGTATTATTTCCATTTATTTGGACATTTGCCCCTTAAGCTAACGCTGCGTGTTGCGTTTTGTCCTATATTTGGTATATTTTCTCTTGCGTTTGGGCTACCCCCCAAGTTGGACGATCCCACATTATGACCACTCAAATTGGCCATGCCGCCTCCACCCACATTTGACGTCGATGGTATAAAAGGCGTTTCTATTCCCGACTAGGATTCATAGGGTTCATCGTTGGTGAATTGTGCCCACAACCGTCTCCGGCTTGGAAATGATTCCCTATATTTGGCAAATTTGGTTGACATGTTTGGCCTACTAACCTATTCATAAGTTCATTTAAAGTACTTAATTGTTTGGCCATGTTGTCATAATGCACATTTTCAGTTTGAACAAATTTTTCCATATCATGAACATTTTGCGAGCTTACCGTCCCACGACATCTTGTGTGAGTTCGCCAAGTAACGCGCATGATGGTGCGTGGACTCAATTCCATCATCGGTTCATAACGGCTTTGATTTTGTCCCTCCGTTCTTTG
The DNA here is from genome assembly GCA_023638005.1 of Forsythia suspensa. Lineage (NCBI taxonomy): Eukaryota > Viridiplantae > Streptophyta > Magnoliopsida > Lamiales > Oleaceae > Forsythia > Forsythia suspensa. The sequence goes on from CM042676.1 coordinate 38,303,362, forward strand.
GTGTATTTTGTTTGTTCTTCATATCGCCGATCACGGATTGAATTATTTGCTTTGTCGGTTCCTTATCCGAGTTCTTGTGAGGCATATTGTTCCACTTTCTTGTATCTTCTAACACCAAAAGGGTCCCATCATGGCGTGCCCAGTTTCGCAGAAAGTGTGTCCTTCGCTAACAATTAAAAGATTGAGACGATCTTCTTTCTTTTGTCATTCAATATTCTTTCTTTTATACTTTACCAAACGGTTTTACCACACGTTTTCCTTCAATCTTGCGTAAAAACTTCTCGTCGCCCAGTAGCTACCTCATCGCCCAATAACTACCCATTCCCTCCATAATGATTCAACTGTTTGTAACTCTCCCATGATGATTCAACTGTTTGTAACTCCTCCATGATGATTCAACTGTTTGTAACTCCTGAAACATGGGACAAATGATAAGAGAAGAAGGAAAAACTGTTTAAGAACGGTTACTCTTATGCAGTGATTGATCGTTCTAATCGCCCAACGCCCTGGGCATTTCTGATCTGGGCGATATCCATTTTGGGCCCTATCGGGCCTGGATAATTTCCATTGGGCCTATATATAAATTAACCTGGGCATCCATTGGGCCTGGACGACATATATTTCTAGGCCTATATGCTTGGGTACTTTTTATGGGCCTATATGTACAATTTTTTCTTAAGTCCCTTTTTAGGCCCTTGTTATTTCGTATGTCAACAGTAATTCTAGTGCACTTTTGACGTGTTACAGATTAATTCCAGAATTCACAATATATGGAGATTCTCTTACTATTTGAAATATTTGCAATTTCCAACAATAATTATTTGATTATTTATTCTAACAAGATCTGAAAAATAATTTGGTTAATAAGTTGTATAAAATATAAAATCACTAATCGACTCCTCTGACATTTAGATAATTTGTGGATGTACACAAATTGAAAGTGTTGACTATCAATATTTTCAAATCTAGCCTTTTGCGTACTGGCCCAAAAGGCATTGAAAAATTGACTTTTATGTTTGTTTTTTCTTTAATTTAGTACTTATTTTAATACTTTAGGAGTTCAAGGACTGATGTTGCAATTATGATCAAACTACATTAGGTGCATATTATTTTTAATTACTTATAATGTTATTTGCTTTTTTCTCCTTCCAATTAGCCCAATCTAGATTTTAGTGAGACTTTAGGGCCATACAACTGGCAAATTTTAGTCTTTAAGATTTTTCCATTAGTGCTTTCAATCTAGACTTTAGTGCTTTAAGATTTTTCCAACGATGTTAAGGTTGTTTTGTTGATGTTTGTCCTAATTTTGAACATGCCAGATCATCCACCAATGTGTACCTAACTGAAAATAATTGAAGTTTGGCCCAAGTAAAAATGTTTACGTTTTCACTAAAATAATATGTAATCACTTCATTAATTAAATTTCTTCATTCAAGCAAAGCACATAATGGGAAATTCTGAGAAGTAAACTTCATCTATAAGTAGTAAAAATGGAAATGTTAAAATGAATTTTTGTGGATTATATTAAATTCAGTATTCTAAAAAGTACGTCTAGACGCGAGACACGTCCTCCACGCATTGCTTAAGTCATCTGCGTGCAATTAGACGGTCGACTATATTTTTAATCATAAAATGAGCACCTAGCCCTGCCTAGACACGCCAAGGTGAGCATTATTTTTTTGATTTTTTTTAATTTTAAAATAATATTAAAAATAAAAAAACGTTTTTTTATGTCTCGTCATCGCTCGAAAAACTTGAAATTCGACCTTCACGCATTGTCATGTTTTACGCTTTTTAGAACACTAGTTAGATTACTTAGTTTGAGTCAATTTTTCTTCTTCTTACTTTACAAAATTGGCCAAATTTTCTTTTCTACTTCCTAAATTTGGTTAGAAAAGATTTAGCTCACTTTAAAAAGTCCACGTCTGATCCATTCTATAGTTTTGTCCATGCCAGCAAGTGTAAGTGACACGAATTGAAGATAAATTAAGATATTGACGATTTTGTTGATTGTGATAAATTATGCATAGAGACAAAAAAATATCCTCTATACAATACTAATTTTCTCGATAATACATTAATCCCGTGGGATGGCGCGCACTGTCTCGAGGAAAGAAAAGTTAAGAAGTTATTAAAGTTGTTGACTTTTAAAAATTGGAAAAAAAAAAAAAAAGGGAAAGGAAAGGGAACACAGCTAGAATCCAGAAAGGTGTCCATTGAAGAGGTGTCCCTAGTGCAAATACAGTCGGAGAATGGGACACGGCCGCGCACACAACCATAATGAAACAAATCGCCGCCATCCACCGCTCATTTTACATGCTAGTCTCATTACATCATGGAAATTATTTATTTTGAAATTAATTGAATTCATTATCATAAATTGACACCTTAAATTGAGCGATATTGAGTATTTGATCCATATTATCTCATGGATAAATTAGCTCAATCAAAAAAATTTGTTGTGTGTGGGGTCCATGTTACCAAAGGGGAATTAGAGCATCTCTAATGCAATACTTTTTTGATTCTCAAAAATATAGGTGGCAAAAGTGATTATAAATAATCAGAGAGAAATTGTAGAAAGATTCTCGCTTTAGATTTTCATTTATGTTTTATTAAAATACCTATTTTACCCCAAATTAATTAACTAATTCCTTTAATACCCACTTGAGAAAACTGAATTGATGCAAGTTGGATCATAAAAATAATATAAATTTAATTAATTTTTGCACTAAATGACAATACTTTTATTTTTTGAATTTTATAAAATTCAAAATTTATTAGATTTTTATTATTTTTAAAATAATAATAATAAATGCATTAGCTTGTTAAAAATATTTTGACTAGAAAAAAATGAATTTTACCACTCGTAATAATAATAATAATACAAAATAATATTATTATAATCAATGTCCTTTTTAGTAATTTAATAAATTCTGAAATAATAAATCACTTTTGTTTACCAAACGTTCAAATCTTTGCTTTTGAAACAAACAACAATTTTAAAACAAGAGTTTACCAAACACTTATCTGATTCTTCCCACAATGATTAACTTCTCATAAAGACAAATAGGTTTCGATTCTCTAAAAGCATATAGAATACCAAACCAAGCCTTATGCAATACTTTTTAGAAAAATATAGGTGGCAAAAGAGAGAAGAAATTAGGAGAGAAATTGTAGAAAGAGGATAGATAAGGAAAAATATATGAGATAAATAGACACAATTTAATGAAAAAAAATAGGTGGAATCGTCTAATAGGATGTCAAAAACAACGCAATAAATCATTGCTATATTAGAGATTGTCCTTCCATCTAATTGGGAGGTGGGAAATAATTTTTTTTTATGTTAATAACTATAGTGTGAAAAATTGATCTAACAAGTTATTTTAATTTACTTTCTAATTTAACTGAGATAAGAGTATAATATTTGTTATAATAAAATCAAATGTTAATAGTCAAACATACGAAAACGTGTTCGATCTTTGAACTATCAATATGTTATAAGATAATTTTTTTGTTTCTTTAAATAAAAAGACATACTTTCTTTATTCATATGTCTCAAATTATAGTCCACTTTCCTTGCTGAAAGTATACTTGATTTTTAGTTTTTTAATATACCTCTATTTAATGTGTTTTGTTGTCAACAAATATGAACTACTACATATGTTCTACAAAGACAGACTTACTTCTATTCTCACATAGATTAAAAAAATGGTAATTATATTCACACCACAATTTTTGTTAATCATACTATATTTTAATTGCAATAAAGGTCCTTGGCTATTGCTCATTTTCTCATTTATGTCCTTAAACAGTTTTTTATTATATTTGGAATTTTGGCACAAATAGTTCCTAACGTATGCCCTTAGTGTGTTTTTAGTCCCTATTCTTTTATTTTTGGCTAAGAGGTCCATAACCTTTGCAATTGAGTATGAAATTTTTTCTCATTTATGTCCTTAAACAATTTTTTATTATATTTGGGATTTTGGCACAAATGGTTCCTAACGTATGCCCTTAGTGTGTTTTTAGTCCCTATTCTTTTATTTTTGGCTAAGAGGTCCATAACCTTTGCAATTGAGTATGAAATTGGTCCCTACACACAGATTTTGTCTAAATTCTCCGTTAGTTGTGTGTATGATTTTAACTCTCTTTTAATTTGTCTTTACTATAGGAACAAACTGGTCAAATCACTTTTTTTTTTTAATTTTGTTCATTCACACCTATATAACTTAAACTATACCCACAAATACTATGATTTCGAAGAAAAACTACCAAAATTAGAAGAAAGTATGTTTATAGGAATTGTAAAGAGTAAATGAACTCAATATTTGCCGGACCACTAGAGATATGAAGAAAAACATGTACCTTAAGAGCCAAAAAAAAAAAAAAATTCAACGGAAGATTTGAATTTTGGTATTTATGGAATTGCTATAACGTAGATGAAGGATGTATGGAATGTGTGGAGATGGTGCATAGAGTATGTAACTATTAAATGTTGAGCATGATGTGGAATGTGTGGAGATGGTACATAGATAGTCCATAACTATTAAATGTGGATCACAAATGATCCAAAACATTTGTAGGTAGGTGCAAATACAATCCCAAACTTTTTTGTGTTGGTGGGCATATAAGGTGTGCAAATAGTCCTAACGTACGTAAATTAGTGCACAATTAGTCCATAACCTATTGAAAAAAGTTGCACGAATATTACTCTATATTCAATTAGCCATGGTATTCACCTACAATTTATCATGATGGTAGTGTACATTTATACATCAGTCAACATCTGTCAACCATAACAACAATCTCTCAACTCAAACCATCCATTTACAAACTCATAAACCAAAAATGCACTGAAATTAAAAACAATGAGAAGTAGATATATAGTCACCAAGAAAGATATTTATATTATATTTCAAACATCAACCATGAAAACAATCAGATAATTGAGAAACACCAAAAATAAGATGTTTAAATTACATTTCATTCACTAGCCACCTACAATACATTTGCAACAACATATACAATATTTTTAGACAACAATTGCGTTCAACAAGCAATTGAAAATGCATAAACAATTATAAACCGACCAACAAAAGAAAAATAAAAGTGACTTGACCAAATTGCCCCCGCAATAAAGACAAATTAAAAGAGAATTGAAACCACACACACAATTAACGAAGAATTTGGAAGGAATTCATCAATGGGGACCACTTTCGCATCTAATGGTATAAGTTAGGGACCTCCTAGTAAAAAATGAAAGGTTAAAGAACAAAAACGCACTAAGGATACACGTTAGGGGGCTATTTGAGCAAAAATCTCATTATATTTTTATCATAAACATTTTAATTTGTACATCTTATCTTTGTCTTTGATGATAAGTTTTGTCCAAAAATTTAATTAGGAGAGCGTAAAAAAATTATTTGTCTTTTATTTCAATGCACATTAGCAAAATATAAGGACAAAAATCGTCATCAAAGACAAAAAGTAAAAATTCATTGAAAAGTAATGATAAAAATAAGACGAAAAAAATTTGGAGACATAAGTGTCATAATAAGGGTCGGAGGATCTTCATTACAATTAAAACGTCGTGTTGATAATAAAAACTGTAGTATGAATATAATTATCCTTAAGAAAACTTAATTAATATAGTTGAAACCATAAATTTTACTCACATATCTTCTAATATACCCCTCCATTGAATAATTGGAATTCATATTTGTAGATAATAATAGGCAATGGGCTAAGCCAAGCTGGCTTGGCCCGTTACTCACCTAGATGGGCCGAGCTTAGGCTCGACTCGTCCCTAGAATGGGCACTCGGTTCAGCCGGTTAGCTCATGGACTAAACGAGCCGAGCAGCCCATGAGCTCGGATTTTTTTTTTCTTTTCTTTCTTTTCAATTTTGAATATTTTTTTGGAGAATTTGAAAATAAAAAATAAATAATGTATGAGATTTTTTTTGTTAAAACTTAAAAGTTGAAAACTCTCCTCCTTTTTCCGAGCTTGAAACCGTCTAATTTAAACGTAAATGGAGTTAAAATTATACACGAATAAATTGTCACGTGTACAAATATTTGTGAAAGTAAGACGAAAGAAATCCAAATATTTACGCTAAGTGACCATTGAAGGCAATATTTACGATGGATCATTCAACGGTCATAAAAAGTGACCGTTGGACATGAGCTACGAGCTGAGCGGCTCGTCTTTTTTCCGAGCCTGTTATTCTTTTTTTGAGCCTGGCCCAAGCCCGAGCCCGAGCCCAAGCCCATTATGGGCTAAGCCGGCTAGCCTACGAGCTGCTCAACTCATTTGCCACCTCTAAATGATAAGACATATTAAATAGGGGCATATTAGAAAATTAAGAAATCAACTATATTCTCAATAAAGAAAGTAAATTATAATTTCAAACAATGAATATAGTAAGTATGCATATATTTGTAAGATGAAGAGAGTATCATTAATTAATGTAGGGGTATATTAAAAAAAATGTGAGTAAAATTTAGGGATAGTTTTACTATTAACCACAAAATATAAAATAATTTAGAAAATGGTAATTATATTACTACAACATTATTTGTTAAGTACACTATATTTTAATTACAATGAAAGTCTTCAACTATTGGTCACTTTTGTATTTATGACTAATTTTTTTAGTAAATTTTTATCATCAACCTATTAATTTGCATGTCTTATATTTGTGTTTGATGATAATTTTTGTTCAAAAAATTAATTAGAAGGGCGTAAATTTTTTTTTGCCTCTAATATTTTTACATAATTAAAATAAATAACAAATACGTAAGTTTGACAAAATATTTTTTCCTCATTTTAATATACATTAGCAGAATATTTAGACAAAAATCTTCATTAGAGACAAGATGTGAAAAGTTAATGAAAGTTAATGATAAAAATAAGATAAAAAAAAGTTAGAAATATAAATGTCTAAATATCAAAAGTTGGGGATCTTTATTCCAATTAAAACGTAGTGTGGATAATAAAAAGTGTAGTGTGAATATAATTATCCTTTAGAAAATACTATCTAACTTTTTTTATTTTAAAAATTTTTATTTTTTATTTTTGTAACACTTGTTGTTACATTTGTTACGTTTGTTATATTAATTTCTTATAAAAAAATGTGTTACATTTGTTATTTTTAGAGTTTAAAATATTAAAAAGTAATTGTAGAATTTTAATAGAAAATCAAGTATGTAGTAAAATTATCACTAAAATTTATGGTTCAAACTATATTAATTAAATTTTTTTAATATATGTAAAAATAAAAGTAAGTCTATCATAGTATGATGGAAGGGCTACAAAAGTTAGAGAGCAAATTACTAGAAAGAAAACATTAAAGACCCACTTGTTACCATAACCACAAATTGAGAACTATTTCGCAATTTTCCCAATAAATTATGAAAAGAATATGTCAAAATCTTGAAAATATATCGCAATTTTTCAATGCTGAGTGCGTAAATCGATAAGAATTGTTAGTATAGACATTATTGATTGAGTAAGATTATATGTTATCCGAATCGGACAATATCGTGACTCTCATAGGAGGTGGGCCACACACATGCCACCCGGCCAGGCCGGGCTACCCATGTGAGTATCGAGATGTTGTTCGATTTAAACAACATATAATTCCAGTATTGATTAATGTTCATAAAATCAAACCGACCATGACTGGAAAAAGCAATGGAACAAGGGTCAAAAAGTCGAACCGATTTCAATTAAAAAATTAAAAATTAATCTAAAAATCTCATAAAATTTTTTAAAAATAAGTTATTTTTAAATAAACCAACATTTATAGACAAAACTACTTACAAAATTTGGCTTTAAATAGACTTTTAATAAGTTTCAATTAAAAACTTAAAAATTAATCCAAAAAAAATCCCGGTTTTCATTAAAAGCGGGCCTGTTCAACCGATTTTTCCGATTTAACCGTTAAAACTCCGATTTCCGTCCGAATTTTTGAAGGCCAGTTAAATTGGTAAATCGGGAGGCGATTTTGTAGTCGGTTCTCGATTTTCTCAGTTGAACCTGCCAGTCTGATCTAATTTTCTAAACACTGATATTGATTGGTCCATGATTGGGATGTCCTAGAGAGCCGTCCGATATAAATCCTAGAATAATAAAACACTAATCTTTTTTTTTTTTTTTTCGATCGTAATAAAACACAAATCTTAGCACTTGAATAAGTGTCCGTGGCTTCTTGGATTCGCTGCTCATATAAAGAAACACATTTTCGTACAAAATAGCTGTTATTCCAGTTAACGACATTTATTTCTCTGTTTTTTTTTTTTTTTTTTCTCATTTTTTTCTTCTATCTCTTGAGCTCAATTATGCTCCAAAAATCAAAACTCTAACCTGGGTTTTGAATAAAAATTTCATTTAATTTACTGAAAGATCATTGAGTTTCCCATTTAAGGTGAGTTTATCAGAAGCATTTGGAATTTCATTCCATTTTTGTTTATTATACTACAGTCTAAAGGAGTTAGAGTCATTACTGGAACTAAATTTTGAACAGTTTTTTTTACTAACTCTTTCCTGGATCTCTTACTGTAGTGGTTTAGCATTAATTCCCAAATTTTTTATTTTTTTGGGGGGAAAAAGTTCATTTTTTCCTAATATTTTTGAGTTGACACTAATGCGTTTTAACATAAATATAGTTAGCATTGCATGTTTAATGTTTGTCAATGTTAATTATTAGTGCCAGTTTCTGTTTTGTCTCTTAAAATTGTTTTTGGTATTTTTCGATTATTTTCTTGAATTAACAGTGAATCTATTTGAATCTGGACAGAATGATGAATGAAAGATTACAGAAATATTTGTACATTCTTGTTTGTATGCTGATTGTGATAAGATCAACAGAAGGATTTTTGGTTGATATTACTTATGTTCAGAGTGCTGTTGCAAAAGGAGCAGGTAAAACATTAAGGCCACTATAGAACATCTATTTCAATTTTTTTTTATGTATATAATTGTGTTTCACTATATATTTTAATGTTGTGTGCTCGCAGTTTGTTTAGATGGGAGTCCACCGGCATACCATTTTGATAGGGGATCTGGAGCAGGAATTAACAATTGGTTGGTTCATTTCGAGGTTAGAAGCTATTGAATATGTTTTTTGTTACTGCATAATGGATCATCAAAAGATTATACTTCATAGTCCTTTTTTTAGAAGAATATAATTCATAGTTGCAAAAATAATGATATTGAGATCAACACTTTTCAGAATAGAATGGATGAATTTTATTGAGAATAGGGACTACTACTAAATTTTGTTTTTTTTAGAGTTCAAGATCGGGCTGCTATTGAAAAAAAAATATTTTGGTAGTTAAAAAATTGCTTTTTTCTGGTGTGGCCCTTTTCTCCGCCTCTGATTGAGAATAAAACTTAGTTTCCTCTTATTACATTATCGGCATTCAAACAGTGCATTTCACATTTGATTTTTCTATCCATGTACTGGCACGATATCTGGGCCAAATACTTGGTTAGAATTTATGTTATTTGATTTTTTTTGTATAACATACTTTTGACTGTTCGGAGGGTCATCAAAGATTTTTCAGAGTTCACATCCGAGTTTTGAATGGAAAAAGAATGGATATGTGAATAAAATATGTTAATCTTCATGTCCAGGGAGGAGCATGGTGCAACAATGTCACAACTTGCCTTGCCCGTAAAGACACTTCCTTAGGTTCCTCCAAGAAAATGGTTAAGCAACTTGCATTTTCTGGGATTTTGAGCAACAAGCCACATTTAACCCGGTATACTTTAATTTTTTGATTGACTTGGAGTTTGTCATTTTACTTGGTCTTTTATCTCCTTCAGGTGTGTCTTTAATAAATATGGTCTCTATGTAAATTTCCAGATTTCTATAATTGGAATAGGATCAAGGTTAGATACTGTGATGGATCATCATTTACTGGAGATGTAGAAGCAGTAGATCCTGTAAGTCATCACAGTAGCTTCTATTCAAAAAATTATTTGTCCCCCATAATTTTCTATCTAGCTTTCTCGAAGTCGTTAAGTAGATATCCTTTAATGGCATTTTCGAACATATAGTGGATTGCTTTGTTGTTTGAATATTTATGTAACTTCTGAGTTTTGTGACAATATTCGATCAGGCCACTAAACTTTACTTCAGAGGAGCAAGGGTTTTTGTTGCTGTCATTGAGGATTTGTTAGAAAAAGGAATGAAGAGAGCTGAAAATGTATGATTATCTCTTATGGTTATTCCTCCAACTTTTATTGTAATCTTCCTTTCTATTGTTAACTCTGAGTGTTCTTATGTAGGCTGTTCTGTCTGGATGTTCAGCTGGTGGATTAACTTCGATTTTGCATTGTGATAACTTCAAAGATCTTGTTCCCATGGGTGCTAAAGTAAAGTGTTTTGCGGATGCTGGTTATTTTATTAATGCGTAAGCTTTCATATGGGGCATGGTACCTCGATGAAATAATTTGATATGTACAAGAATCATGTTCACTTTTTTCTTGTGGAGTCAACATCTTTTTTCTTATATCTTCTATAACAGGAAGGATGTCTCCGGAGCGCAGCATATCGAGAATTTCTACGATGATGTGGTCAAGACGCACGTGTGATTTTTCTCCAAGCCAAAAAACGAGTGGAAATATAAAAATAGAATTATGTAATAGTAGTTTGATCTTTCTCTAATTGTGTTTTCTTCACTGATTTGGATGCAGGGAGCAGCGAAGAATCTTCCATCGTCGTGTACTTCAAAAGGGAAACCAAGTTTGGTAAGATCAATTTTTCTTCAGTGAACGGTTTCATGCTTCAACATAACTCATCTTGTTTCTGATATCACTAAAAATTGCAGTGTTTTTTCCCACAATACATGTCACAACAAATTCAGACGCCACTTTTCATTACAAATGCTGCCTATGATTCATGGCAGGTTAGTGTATTTATGCGTCTCTCAAAGACACCAACATTTTGATGGTTATATTCTGTTTGAATTGATGCCTTCGACTTTCTTTCTCAGCTGTAGTTCATGACTTGTAGATCTTGGAAATAATTTATGTATTCAGTCTTTTATGTTTCTGTGAACTAAGAACAATCTGGTGTTTTCTTTTCTGGGCTCGAGTGATGCAAAATTGTGTATTTCTTGTGATTGTGAAATTAAAGTATCCAACTCAATATCAATAGCAGGAATTGTAAATCGCATGATTGTTATGCAAATCTTTTGGCTACAAATTTTGAGATGTCACAATAATTAAGTATTTATATTACAGATGAGAATGAAGAAAAATGAAGAAGGAGCTAAATGACTCCTCTTTTCTTCTTGTATTTCATTCTGAGTAAATGTTACAGTAAAGGCGGCTTAAATAGCTGCATTAAAACAGAAAGCAACGGCTGGTTACATGTGCTATTATACCAGAAAAGCTAACAAATTAAATTGGTTGAAACAACATTAGTAAATTTAGTTACATCAATAGCTGCATTATAGTTGGTTACATGTGCTATTATACCGCAACAAATTAAATTGGTTGAAACAACAATTAGATACATCCCGGTTATAGTCGTGTAATGCATGTGTTTCATCTCCTTCTCTTCAAGGAATCAACTAGCTGATATTTTAGCTCTTTAAAATGTTCAATATAGGGCCTTAGTAAAAATATCAGCTAGTTGATTCCTTGAAAATATGTGCAATGTTTTGATGACTCCAGCTTGAATCTTCTCTCGAACAAGGTGGCAATCAATTTCAATGTATTTGGTACATTCATGGAATACTAGATTCCCAGCAATGTGAAGTACTGACTGGTTGTCACAATATAGTATTGCTATTTTGGTATGTGATATACCAATTTCTTTCAACATAGATAGCTGCCAGGTGAGCTTGCAAGTAGCATTGGCCATGGATCTATATTCAGTTTGATTTGAGGATCTGGAAATGGTTTGTTGTTTCTTGGACTTCCAAGAGATTAAAGACTCTCCAAGGAAAACACAAAAACCAGAAATGAACTTCCTAGTATCTGAACAAGTAGCCCAATCCGCATCAGAAAAAACTTTCAGTTGAACCATTGGACATGTGGCTTCTGTATAAGCCTTGAGGTGCACCTGAGAACCTGAGGGATAAAATAGGCCTTGCTTGAATTTCCTTGTATGTATTGTAAAACTCGTTGAGCTGCCTTCAAGTGAGGAAGTCTTGGATTGCTTAGAAATTGACTAAGCTTGTTGATAGAATATGAAATATCAGGTCTTGTTATGGTTAAATAAAGGAGCTTCCCAATCATTCTTCTATATACCATGGGATCTTTAAGTAACTCCCCATCTTCCTGATTAAGTTTCAAGTTAGCCTCCATAGGAGTACTCATAGATTTGCAACCCAAGAATCCCACATTGTTGAGTAATTGTAATGCATAAACCCTTTGAGAAATTGAAATCCCTTTCTTAGACCTTGTTGTTTCTAATCCAATAAAATACCTCAAAGTGCCAATATCTTTAAGTTTAAATCTAGTACGGAATGAAATTTTGAATGATTTAACCGTCTCTTCATCATTGCTTGCTAATATAATATCATCAACATATACAAGTAATAGGATCAAACCAGTGGACTTATGTTGTATGAAGAGGGAGTGATTAGTAGCAGATTGTATGAATCCTTCTTCAAGTAAAGATTGAGAGAACTTGGCATACCATTGCCTAGAAAACTGTTTTAAACCATACAGGGACTTGTGTAATATGCATACTGGATTGTGAGGTAAAATCTTTCCCTTAGGACTATACCCCTTAGGAATAGTCATATAAACATCCTCAACTAAATTTCCATGGAGAAATGCATTGTTGACATCAAGTTGATGTAACAACCAACCATGCATAGAGGCCAAAGCTAGGATTAGTTTGACAGTTACCAGTTTAGCCATTGGAGCATATGTGTCTATATAATCAACCCCTTCTTGTTGAGTATAACCTTTAGCTACAAGTCGTGCTTTGTGTCTCTCAATTGATCCATCATAATAGAGTTTAAGTTTGTAGATCCATTTACAGCCAACAGCATGGTGGCCAGGAGAGAGAAAAACTATGGACCAAGTCTTGTTAAGGGCTAATGCCTCTAGTTTAGAATTCATGGCTTGTTGCCATTGGGGAAGATTATTAGCTTGAGAAAAAGAAGCAGGTTCAAACATGGTTGTGATGGAAAAGGCTGCGGCTTTGAAAGTTGGATGAAGACTTTTATAGTCAATAACATGAGATAAAGGATGAGTCATTCATATAGGAAGGTCTTTTTGTAATTCTTCTGGATCTGGTCTATGTTGGAGGGTTTTATGGAGTAAGAGTAGGGTCTAAAGTGACAACAGGAGTGTTGGATACATTTGATTCAATGCCAAGGTTATTTGGAGTTCGCATATCAGGTAAACTGGATTGAATGTCTGATAATGGTAGTGGTAGTACATTTTCAAAAATATGTTCTCAATGTTTTCATTAGTGCTTTGGTTGTAGTAAGGGAATATCATCTCATGAAATACTACATCTCGGGAGTTAAAGATCGTCCAGTTTGCAAATCAAACAAATTATAAGCTTTCATGCCTTTGGGATAGTCAATGAACACACAAGCTCTTGATCTGGAGGTGAACTTGGTTCTAGTGCTGAGAAGAGTGGAACCATAGGCTAAACAACCAAAGGTTTTCATGTGATAATATGAAGGAACTTTCTTATGCAGAATTTAAAATGGGATTTCTAAGATAAAATAAGTGATGGCAACCTATTGATGATGTGATCTGCAGATTTCACACATTCAACCCAATATATCGTAGAGGCAACTTGACTGGAAAATGGGCTTCAGCAATGTTTAACAGTCTTGGTGTTTTCTCTCGACCACCCAATTTCGCTCGCCTCTCCTCTCACAAGAATGATAATGCATAACTCCTTTAGACGGTAAAGGGAGGTGGGTTAAGCTCAGGTGCATTGTCAGATCTAACCCATTTAATAATCATTCCATATTGTAATGTTTACTGTTATTGTTTAATATAGCACTTGTTGTGATCTGAAATCCCTCATGGATTTTTAGCAACAAGAATATGTATTGCAATTCTTAATGGGACTAAATGATTATTACTCACAAGCTCGAGCTCAAATTCTGATGTTGGATCAATTGCCTCCTATCAATAAGGTGTTTTCATTAATCATAAAAGAGGAAAGGCTGAGAGGTTTAAGTTCCTACATGCCTACACCTACATCTAGCACCACCAATTCAAACACCCTTGCATTTGGAATAACTACTAGTAATTACAACACTTACAAAGAGAAACATAGCAATCCTATATGCACACATTGTGGCAAGTTAGGCCATACTATAATGATTGCTATAAACTTCATGGATTTCTCCCTGGTTACAAGTTCAAAAACCATTGCATTGGACAAAATAATCCTTCCAAGCCTGTTATTAATTAGATTGGTGCTGGTCTTGAAAACACAACTGCAGAATTTACTCCTAGCATCGATCTTTTGCAAACTAAAAATGCAGTTCCTGGCTTTACACCATCTCAATGTCAATAGATTATAGCCTTATTGAGCTCCCAGCTTCAAGGAACAAGCACAGTTTCAAATGATCAACCCTCAGTCTCCAACTTCACTGGTATACACACTTTTGTCTCTAAACATGCTTGGATTATAGACTCTGGTGTTACCCATCATGTATGCCATGACTTGAGCCTTTTCACTACTATTGACCCTGATTTAAATGTCAGTTATGTGAATTTACCAAATGGACAGAATGCTACAATAGCCAGCACAGAAAAAGTTTGTCTGCATAAATCTCTTATCCTTGAGAAAGTCCGTTTTGTTCCAAGTTTGAGATATAATTTACTCTCTGTTAGCTCCTTGACAAAGGACAACAAATATTCTTTGATGTTCTCTGATGACAAGTGCCTGATTCAGGACACTACACAGGGACTATTGATTGAGACTACTAAGAGGTTTAGCAACCTCTATTATCTAAACAATGAAAGTTATGAAATTAGGGTCATCTCCAATAATAAGGTGGCTATTTGCAGTATAAATTCAAACGCCATACGGCACTATAATTTGGGACATCCTTTAAGATAAGTATTGCAGCAGTTCACCAAACATTTACCAGTGCCTAATACAGTTTGTAAATATTTTCATTGCTCCATTTGTCACTTTGCTAAACAAAGGAAATTATCCTTTGTATCCAAAAACAATTTCTGATACCATATTACAAATGAGAATGAAGAAAATGTTAGAAATAAAATCTACAGTCTTTAATTACATACTAATAATTAAAGAATCTATATATCATGCCAAATTACCAAGTAGAATTAATTTAGAAGAATACATGTCTCCATTGGTGTTGAAATCGAGAGGATTAAGATCTTTCGTAGTCTAATCACCTCAATAATGCTCAATGGAATCTCTGTCTATAATGGTGTAGAAGAGAAAAACAAAAGTTGTGATTGACTCGGAGACCATAACCCTTATGTGTAATATTCTGTATACTCTAGTCCAATTAGAAGTCCATCAATCCTGATTGGATTAGGATCCAATCTCTACGCACTACAAACCCCGTACTCAGTTTGGATGTTTCTAGAGCTCAATCAACAGATCACTTAATAGTCATTTTAATTAGATAGCTCATATAATTACAATACAATATGTAGTCCATTATAGAGATAAATAATCCAACGGAAAAATGAAGAAGGAGCTTAATGACTCCTCTTTTCTTCTTGTATTTCATTTTGAGTAAACATTACAGTAAAGGCAGCTTAAATAGCTGCATTAAAACAGAAAGCAACGGCTGGTGTGTGTAATGCATGTGCTGTTATACCAGAAAAGCTAACAAATTTTATTGGTTGAAACAATAATTAGTTATAGTAGTCAGTTACAGCTGGTGTGTGTAATGCATGTGTTTAATATCTTCAATAATTTATCTTCCACTTACATAGATTCATAAAGATCACTGATGATGACAAGTGCCATTACATTATCATGTATTTTGCAAAAACAGAAAATATTGACTCTTTTGACATACTCATTTTTTCCAGATAACGAACATTTTGGTTCCGGGGGTTGCTGATCCACATGGTGCCTGGAACAATTGCAAGATTGATTTAAAGAATTGCTCCCCCAGTCAACTCCAAACGATCCAAGGTTAATATAAGTTATTTATTTCAATCCGCGTCCTATATAGTCTGAACTTCAATAGATTACGAAAAGGAAAGCAGAATATGGGTTGAATTCCTACTTTATAGTACGTTAAAAAAACCAAAAATAGATTTCCTTACTAACATCTGATTTTGGTTTTGCTAACCTTCCAAATGGCAGTTTTAGACAACTGTGATAAATGTTGATAAATGGAAAGTGGGCTACATAGAAAAGTGAAACGAGAATTTGGTTTTGATTTTCCTTACTTGACCGGAATGTTCGTTTTTATCTCTTATTTTTAATTGTAGAACCACACCAACAATCCAAGAGAAATGCTGGTGTTTTACTTGCATCAGAAATGACGACGTTCCAAATATGGTATGATTTTCAGGTTTCAGAACAGAGTTCATAAATGCATTGACTGGACTAGGTGACTTAACATCAAGAGGATACTTTATCAACTCCTGCTATGCCCACTGCCAAACTGAAATGCAGGAAACATGGTTGAGGAGTGACTCTCCGGTTTTAAATAACAAGGTTAATGATTGTTGCCAATTTCACAAATATATTTCTTTTTCTCACCATTGCATTTGGGGTCGCCTTGTGAGATCTTGTTCTGCTTGATACTTATTTCTTCTAAATTCTTTGTTTAATGATTCTTTCTTATTGTCCCTTATGTGCAAAATTGTATTTGACACACTGAAATTTTGTTATGCAGACCATTGCTAAAGCAGTTGGGGACTGGTTCTACGACAGAGATCCGTTTCAAATCATCGATTGCCCTTATCCTTGTGACAAAACATGTTACAACAGGATTTTTGATCCTCAAAGAGAATCCATCAGTATAGACTATGCTGGGACAACAAAAGCCATTCTTTGGAATAATTCATATAAAGAAATTCAGAATCCAAAAATTATTAAAAGGTTATTTTATTCTTATTAAAAAGTTCACAAACGATATATTAATTATTCTGAGGAGGCTTAGTGGGATGTTAAAGATCATATTTCAATTATGAGATTTGTATCTTTGTTAATTATAGATAGTAGATTTTGTTTTCAATAAGAGTTTTGTAATGTTTAATGTGGACAAAAAGTTTAAGGTAGTAGCGAACCTCAAACTTATACGAAGATATGTTTTGCGCATCATCATCAAGCAATAGACTATACTTTTTTCATTGCATTTTGTGATACTTGATACGATTAGATACGCATTGTCAAAAACTCTCACTTTTCATTTAATCGTACATTTTATTTGTTATAGGAAGAATATAGTAATCAGTATTTCTAACTTTATAATTTTGCGACGAGTTATGAGAATACATGGTGTATAATAAATATATTTGTTAGTAGGATGTCCCATAGTTCCTTGGGTGCCTCAATCACAAACACAGAACTCGTCTGGTCTGTCACAATATAATTTATTAGACAACTCTATTAATTCTATATTTGTTCTAATTAGTATATGTAATTAGTAACCTTATTGTTTGTAATTAGACCAAATTCTTACTGTACATGTTATCTTGTTGTTTGGTAACAAATATTTGATTCTGAACAATTGCTTTGTATTATTACTAACCTTCCATCTGAACAATTGTTTTATATCATCTTCTTGTTTAATATATATAACTTGTTGTTTTAGATCATCTGAACAAGTATTTTATATTATATTGTTACTGCAAAATTTGTATTATCTTCTTGTTTTATACTATTATTACTCCACTTAAGGTACGTGATTATAAATACTTACCCGTACGTGTTTTTGTTGTTTATATATTCAAGAATCGAACATGCTACTTTCTTTGTGTTGGGTCAACTATTGGTTCTCCATTGTTGTGTAAGAAGGTCATTACCGATCAATTTTTCAAATATTTCTTGAATTATATTTGTTCAATCATGTAATCCCACGTCCACAAACTTATATACTCATGGATAATATATTGTGTTGAGAGCCTTTTGTTGGTAATATGCCTTTGATGCTGAATGGTATGATTCTTACTATCCGTTGGATTACTTATCTTGATTATGTGAGAAGAAGTTTGTAATGAGAGATAGTTTTATCTTGATTATGTGAGAAGAAGTTTGTAATGAGAGATAGTTTGGGTTATTCTGAGTGGGTTATGTTTGTAAACTTGGATCTTGAATATATTGTGGTTTTAATAGTGCATTAAGAGGCCGGATTTACGTTTGTAGAGCCTCAAAGGTAGATGTAGACATTGCACTCACCAAATTGCCTATCCCCTAAAAGGGACACTCATATCTTGTGTTATTTTTCTTATATTCTGTCTTTTTCATATAACTGTTTCTATTATTGGTTGAAAGATTCTTTAACAAAAGAAAATTGCCGTAACAAGTGGTATCAGAGATTTAATAACTGTTTCTTGATGATTGACCATCTTTCGCCTTTGTGACTGAGACAAATCTCAGGACTGTAAGTATGATTTTCTATACTTCTTGAGATGTTAAGTTTTTGTAAAATAAACTTTGTGTTTTTATTAAATACAAGAAAATCTGACTTAGATACATACTTTATGATTTGTTATCGGTAGTTGTTGTAAAACAGTTCTTGAAAATAGAAAAAGGTATAAAAGAAATTGATATTTTGTTATAATACGTTTGTACCACTTATTCATTCATCTTAATATTTTGTTGTTATCAAACCTATTATCTTTGTGATACCCCTCTCTTGAGACTTTCTTGATTATCCTTTGACCTGAGAACTTGATTCTCACGGAATCTTGGAATTTTCTTAATTATAGGTCTTTCCCAAAGTCTTGTGTGAGATCTTGCTTGTGCATGTATCTGTTTACTTGTATATTTTGTCTCCTGTTTGAATAAATACTTCTTTCATATTGAATCATCAGTTAACAGTGTAAATTGTTATAAATGGTTACTTCAAGTTTTCATTTAGATCAATTTAATGGAAAATGTGACTTTGCTATTTGGCAACATAAAATGAAAGGTATTTTAGTTCAATAAAAGTGTCAAAAGCCATAAATAAACCCTTTCATGATACTGTGTCTGATGACCAAAGAGTAGAGGCTGATGAGCTTGCCTATACCTCCATTATACTTCATTTTTCTGATTTTGTGCTTAAGAAAATCAATCAATAAATATGATGCTAATGTTTGAGATGTAATTCGAAGAGAGTATGTGCAAAGGGGTCTTTGTCAACCTCATAGTCATGAGTTTTTGTTGAAAAAAAAAGAAACAAGGACAAGGGATTTAGTACTAAGTGGTATGATGAGTATCCGGGTTGGTTAGAATATAGTAGAAAAATATCGTATTTTGCTTGTATTGCTATCTTTTTAGTTCAAGTCGTAACTCATTTGTTGTCGACGGGTTCTCAAATTGGAAGAAGAAACATAGTATCAGAAAATATATTAGAAAATACAATAGTGCACACAACTTAGCTCGGATTAAGTTTGAATCATTCAATAACCAAGAAGAAAGTATTGAGGATAGTCTTTTCAAGCAATAAAAACAAATACGAATTGAGTATCGAATACGTCTAACTGCACCAATTGATTGTGTTCGATATCTTCTATGACAAGGGCTTGCTTTTCATTGAAGTGATGAGTTTGAAGATTCAAGTAATCAAGGAAATTTCTTTTGAACTACTAAAATGGTTGTGTGACCATAATTCTGAGATTAAGGCTGTGTGTTTGAAGAATGCTCTTGAAATTTTCAAATTGACCTCACCAGATATTCAAAAGGATATAACAAGTGTTATTGCTTTTGAAACGGTTAGGGTTATTATTAGTGAAATTGGTGATGGGTTGTTTTCTATTCTAGTTGATGAATCTCGTGATATTTCAACTAAGGAGCAAATGTCAATTGTTTTGCGATATGTGAAGAATGGGTATGTAATGGAACGTTTTATTAGCATCCAACATGTTTCAAGTTCTACGGCTCTCTCACTTAAGGTTGCTATTGACGACTTGTTTTCTAGATATAGCTTAAGTTTGTCTAATTTGAGAGGGCAAGGTTATGATGGAGCTAGTAATATGCAAGGTGAGTATAATGGTCTCAAAACACTTATCTTAAAAGATAACCTGAGTGCCTACTACATTCATTACTTTGCTCATCAACTTCAACTAGCTCTTCTAGCTGTGGCAAAAGACATGTGGATATCCAATCTTTCTATTATTTCGTTGATAGTGTGGTGAATGTTGTTGGAGGATCGGAAAATTGGTGTGATCTTATTCATGAGAAACAAAGACTCAAAATTCTTAAAGCGTTCAATTCTGGTGAAATATCAAGTAGACAAGGCCTTCATCAAGAAACTACTATCAAGTGTTCCGGTGATACACATTGGGGCTCTCACTATGGTTGTTTATGTAATTTGATGCTCATGTTTTCAATTACAATTGATGTTATTGATACAATTGCTCATGATAGTACAAATTGTGGAAAAAAAGGTGAAGTGTATGTTTTGTTGGCAACAATTCTTACATTTGAGTTTGCATTTGATCTACATCTCATGATAAGGGTGTTAGGAATTTCAAATGAATTGTCAAAGTCTTACAAAGGAAAGATCAGGATATTGCTAATGCCATGAGATTGGTAAAAATATGTAAACAACGGCTCCAAGAGTTTAGGGATGATGGATGAGATTCTTTTTTGGTAATGGTTAATGTCTTTTGTGGATAGCACAATATTAGTGTCCCTAACATGAACAATATGTATGCACCTTTGGGTCGTTCATGACGTATCACTGCGACAAATTTACATAAATTTCGTGTGAATTTATTTAATGTAGTAATTGATATGTAACTTCAAGAGTTGAATGATCGGTTTTCAGAGGTGAATAATGACTTCTTTGTATAGCATGTTTGTGTCCAAATAAGTCCTTTTTACTTTTAACAAGAGCAAATTAATTCAAATGTGTAAGTTTTTTCTCGAAAGATTTTTAAGGATCGAGATATTTTGCAAATGATGAAAATTTTGGAGGATTACGGTCTCTTGGTGAACTTGCTTGCACATGAAAGTTGGTTGAGACAAAAAAACATGAAGTATATTCGTTAATATGCAAGCTTTTGACATTAATATTAATTCTTCCAGTTGATACTGCTACGGTAGAGATGATATTTTCTACAATGAATTATGTCAAGAATCGATTACGCAATCGAATAGGTGATAAATTGTTGAATGATAGCTTGATTGTGTATATTGAGAAGGATGTATTTGACAAGATTGATGATGATGATGATGATGATGATGATGATGTAATCATACAATGTTATCAGAGTACGAGAACTCGTATGGAACGCTTTGACACTATTATGTTGTTTCAATTTTTTTGTATGTCATTTTGAGACCCCCCCAACTCGAAATGTCTAGTTCCGCCTTTGTTTTCGACGTTCGTTAGATCGTTGACTCATCAATATTTAAATTTTCTATGTAGATTTAAATTTCCTATGCATATTTAAATATAATCTAGTTATTATTTTAATAAAATAAAATCTACCTAGATAGTAATCCATATAATACATTGGAGATTAAACTTTAACTTGAACATCTATTCATTACTCCCAAACTTGAAAAAAGCATAATCCCCAATGTAAAGATAATAATAAAAAGAAATTGATAAAGAGATCAGAGACTCCTCGGATGTGGGTCAGATGTTGCTTGCAGAAGAAGTGTGGTAGGATCCACTGTCCTGGCGAGGTGCAGGTCGGAAAATCTTCATGTGAATATCATCTAGCTGGCCTGCACACCTGTCTAGGCACCTCTTGACCTGGTCGTAGTCAAATCGAATCTGACTTTGCTCTAGGTCATTTTGTCTCTGATGGCTTTCATGATTCATCTGTGTATGTCTGACTAATCTATCATTGACATGTGGTCGACTACCACGTTTTCACTATCCTTTTTATCCCAAATTTCCAAGTCAAATTCTTGAAGAACTAATATCCAGAAAATCAACTCGATTTCACATCCTTTTCAGCAAAGAGATATTTCAATGCCGCGTGGTCCGTGTGCACTATCACCTTCGTTCCTATGAGATAAGACCGAAATTTTTTGAAGGCAAATACTACCACTAGTAGTTCCTTTTCTAGTAGTGGCATACTTCATTTGAGCGTCATTGAGAGTTCGGCTGGCATAATACACAACATGTATGACCTTTTCCCTTCGCTATCCAAATCTGCTCCGACAGCAAAATCACTTGCGTGTACATAAGCTCGAACGGTAAATCCCAATCAGGGGCCACAATCACTAGTGGTGAGATTAGGCTTTCTTTAAGGGTATTAAAAGCTCTAAGACAGTCGATGGAGAAGTCAAATTTGACTTCTTTTTCCAACAAACTACACTACGGTTTAGTGATCTTGGAAAAATCTTTTATAACTCATCTATAGAACTCTACATGTCCCAGAAATGATCGAATACCTTTAACTATTGTCAGTGGATGAAGTTTCTCTATAACTTGAATCTTCGCTTTGTCAACCTCAATGCCTTAATGAGCTGAAATTCGGTGTCCTAAAACAATTCCTTCTTGGGCCATAAAGTGGCATTTTTCCCAGTTAAGCACCAAGTTCATTTTCTCGCAACGCTGAAGTACAATGGTCAAATTTTTTAGGCATTCATCGAATGATGACCCAAAAATCGAAAAATCATCCATGAATACTTCAATGAATTTTCGACTAAGTCCATTTTGAGTCATTTTGTTAATCCATTCAAACCCAAATTTTTCACAAGCCTAAGCATCTAAACCTATTCAATTCATCTTTATCCCTTCAATCCATGCCTATTTTAACCCAACTTCTCCACAACAATCAATAAAAACCGATTTAATTGAAAGAGATAAAGAGGAGAATTTTTCACACACTAAAAATTGAAACATACCTTTGAATTCGTGGAATTGATGTTATGGATGAATGATTTGAACGTGAAGATGATGTCTATTTTGATGCCCGTTTAAATTTTGAATTCACAGAGCGAGGAAGAGAAAAATGATTGAGTGTGTTGTGTTTTAAGTATAACACCCTCTTTCAATCCCTAATATGTATATGTACTTGTGAAGAAACATTTTCATAACTAGGTGCACCCGTGTGTGAACATTTTTTTCACTACGAAAGATAATAGCCAACTTTATACACATAACTTAATATATTTTGAAAACCATACTTAACATAATATTGCATCAAACCATACTTATTTACAATCAGGTTACAAAAGTACTCTATTATAATATCGCCATTTAAAATTATAAAACAAAATACTTTAATAACCAAAATCACAATCCACAAAAGTAACCCAACAGGTGATCATCTATGTACATTGAGCCTTGAAAATCTTCAGGAGCTCCAACAGCCAGCCAAGTTATCTACAAGGCACTAGACTCCCCATGATCACCTACAATGCAAGAATTACATGAGCTAATACCCAATAAGTAAAAATCATGTATGCGATGAGTGTGAATGTAGGATGTACTGTTATTTCGTTGAAACATCCAACAAATGTAATATATTCAAATATGTATAAAATGATCTAAGAACATTTCTTTTAAAATATTTTCTTTGCATTGGGCCCTTGACCCAGCTACTATGCAATCGGAAAAGAGCTCGTGCAATATTGATATCAATAAGCAGTAATCAAATGGCCAATATCATATCAATGCAGTCGAGTGGACCATTCTCTTAGGACCACCAGAAGCTCCCCATAACTCATACGTGATCACCCAAGAAGTATCCCACCCACGGCACTAATACTCAATCACAAGGATACGATCAAGTGAACCATCCTCCCATGATCACCAAAGATTCCCCTATCTTTCTTTGTGATCACTCGAGAAGTCTCCCACTCGCGGTACCAACAAATATCACATAAGCACGACTCGCATGCCTCAGTGCACTAGTAGTGGTCAACAAAACATTTTTATCTCGCATGCCTCAGTGCACTAGTAGTGGTCAATAAAACATTTTTATCATGTAAATTCATTTCTCAATTTACATCGTGCATGCAATATTCTCAACTATGCACATATGACATGCATGCATGTGTAAATTCTCTTGAATGCTTAATCAAACTAGTATCCAATGTGCTTTAAAAAAAGAACAACTTCTCAGTCGTCGTGACCCACGTCAAATGCATAATAAACTCATCAAAAGGATATAGAAAGTGTCACGACAAAGATCAATAGAAATTACTTCAAGACATTCTATGTCCTTGCATTGTAGTTGTAAACGGATTTTTACTTACCTTTTTAACTATTGAATTTGTCTTGTTCTATGTGTAAGTCGAGTCTTTCTCTCCTTTTCTACGTGGCAATTAACCTGTAATACCACCTAATATCAGACCTTATCCTCGAGTACTCATGCTAAGATTTTTTATACCAAGGTAATCCAGATAATATTCATACTTTAAGTTACCACTACAACCTGAAGGCAAGTCTACAACTTCCGTAATTTCTCAAGTTAAGTACATGTAATCAAACTATAGATGAAGCATTATGATCCTAACATATAACCAAATCAATTCCACAAACATCATA
Organism: Forsythia suspensa; assembly: GCA_023638005.1. Taxonomy (NCBI): domain Eukaryota; kingdom Viridiplantae; phylum Streptophyta; class Magnoliopsida; order Lamiales; family Oleaceae; genus Forsythia; species Forsythia suspensa. Next base: position 38,327,966 of record CM042676.1, read on the forward strand.
GTTCAATATCAACATTTAGAGGTTGGAAATAGGTAGAACATAAACATGGACAGGTTTTGGTTTTATGTTTGAGTTGCTGCCATGATTCAATTTCTTAAGTCTATTCATGTCCTTAGGCATACCCAATGAGCCCACTTAATTTTAACACAAGTAGGTAACATATATATAAAGGTAATCATGTTATAGCTTCACCAGAATAGGAAAATTATTGTGACAAGGTCAACCCATAAATTAGAACACAGAACACTTGATCTCACAACGGCTGCTATGGAGTTTCATGCCATAACTCAAACTCTATAACCATTAAATCATCTTAACATATTTTCATCAAATTAATATGACTCTATAACCTTTTACAGTTGCATTCCCAAGCATTATAGGTCAAGAACCTTAGGTAAACATATAAACTACATGCTACCATAAATAAGATTATATCATTTAGAACTCATAATACACTCAAAACTCACAAGAAATTACACCAAAACCGTGAGAGAATATACCTGTCCAGATATCAGTCTCAAGTTGTTGGTTTACTTGTTACTTTTTGCTTCCTTTGCTTTCTCTTACAATTGGATTTATTTGAGGCCAACTTAGAGGTGCTAATATGAGAGTAAGCGGAAGGAAATAAGTTGTGAAAGTCTGTTAGAAGTCGTGCAAGGGATAATGAGGGCTGATAGATAAGTACAAGTCACAAGCATGAGGTGTTCCTAAGCATGAGGTGTTCAATTGAGAAAAATCTAATCTGACACTATCATTTAAAGCCTAAATTAGGTGTGGCCACTATGTTTTTTTTCTTAATTGCAACCTAATTTAATTGCTAGTAAGTCCTACTTTAATTTTCAACATAAATTTTGGGCCGCTCGTTTAATTTCCCTACCCGATCGTACCTGACTATACTCGATTCTTCCCGAGTTGAATAATTAAAACCATTCACACAATAAAATATCTCCACAATATGTTGATCATCCACCTAGGGTTTCGGGCCAATTTGATCAAACTGAGTTAAAAGCGTGTAAGATTACCGATTATGCTTGTGGCATCTGCTAAACCACCAACATTTATCCTATCGGTATTCGGCACTTATCCCATCAATGTACAATACCTTATTCACCATATATTCTTCCATATTTCAATACAAAATCATTACTTAAGTTGGGGAAAATTGACAACTAACAACATACAAGAATGTACAAATCCAATTGTAAAGTATAACGTGATAAGTAAAATGGGCCATCGCATGATGATGCTACGAAAATAACATAGGAATGATATATATAATGCATGAATTATATTAGCCAAGTGAGTAACGAGAGGCTTGGGTATTACATTAAGCATATGGCTATTTTTCCCATTTTTTTTCCTGATTATCCTTGCGATCGTATGATCATTTACATATCGGCAGAAACTTTTATACCCAAGCTCTGCAATAACAGGAGGTAATTCCATTCGATCGCATAGTGTAACTCTGCAAAAAAAAAATTTCGAATGTCAAAAATGAACAAGCTAACAATCACAAATCAAACAGTTTTATCTCGCCACCCCAGAAGCATGGTCCCCAAAGTAAAGATAATAATAAAAAAAATTGATAAGGAGATTAAAGATTCTCTCTGGAGGTGGGTCGGATACTACTGGAAGAAGAAGTGTGGTAGGATCCACTGTTGGAGTATTCTGATGAGGTGTAGGTCGGCAAATCTTCGCGTGAATATCATCTAGCTGGCTTGCACACTTGTCTAGGTACCTCTTGACCTGGTTAGAGTCGGATCGAATCCGACTCTGCTCTAGGTCAGTTTGCCTCTAATGGCTTTCATGATTCATTTGTGTATGTCTGACTACTCTATCATTAACAAGTGGTCGGCTACTACGTTCTCACTCCTCTTTTTATCTCGAATTTTCAAGTCAAATTCTTGAGGTAGTAATATCCATCGAATCAGCCTCGGTTTCTCATCCTTTTTAGTAAAGAAATATTTCAATGCCGTGTGGTCTGTGTGCACTATCACCTTAAATCCTATGAGATAAGACCAAAATTTTTCGATGGTAAAATTTTACTTATCATTCACCATTAAATTCCACTAGAAGTTTTTAAAATGTTATCATAATCTTGTTACGTCCGATTTAGAAATCTCTGTGAGATTATAGAAATTTCGTACAAATTGAATTTAAGACCCTTAAGGATTTTCACATTTGACCTTTAAAGAAACGAAACATTATCACTTTTCAAGCATATGTTGTGCCAAGATGTCAAAATTATACAAAAGGAGATTGGAGGAATATCAACGTACTCTCAATAATGCTCTATAAAATTACTCTATCAATAACTTACTCGGTTTTATATTGTAACACTTATGGCTGAGGTTGGATGTGGATCTTGCTGCTTAACGTAGTTCACCTTCTAACTTCTTCTGTTTTTTTGGTCCAAGTTCCTTCTGATTGAGTCGATTGTATCTCAAAATGTATTGCTCCTTTTGTTCTTGACAATTTTGATTGATGAAATATGGTTGATATATATGGCTTAAAAAAGAGAGTATAAGATTATAATGAACTTTTAAGTTAAAATTTTGACTTTTAAATGGAAAAGACTACTTGTACAATGACTAAAAAGATATGTTATGAGAGTATCTCCAATGCAACCGTGGATTGCTAAAAAAAATTCCACATAAGTAAAATGGACAATGTCTAAAATATTTCCTCGCCAATGCTAGATGTCAAGGACTATGTCAAGCTGAAGTGGCACAAAAAAAAGTGGACAATGTCTAGAGTTATGTCTGAATTCAGAAGCTCCGTTAAACATACTGACTCAGTAAAATTTAAATTTCCTATGTATGTTTAAATTTTCTATACGTATTTAAAGTTAATCTAGTTTTTATTTTAATAAAAAACAATGCACCTAGATAGCAATCTATAGAATGTATTGGAGGCCAAATTTGAATTTCAATGTCTATTCATTCGACATTAATACCATGTAGATCGAAAGTCTTTGTAACATTCATGCCACCTAGATAGCAATCTATAGAATGTATTAGAAATGCTCTAAGTGTGACCAACTTGAACAATTGCTGCAATTTTTACTGTAAAATATCAGGCAAACTCGTTATTGTGATTTAACATATTGTATTTGATTCTCAACTGGTACATTGGCAGTATGTAATGGACAATTGCTGCTCAATAATTTCACTCTAGTTATATAATAGCGATTTCTTGATTCTTTCGGATGCATGATTTTAAGTTGTCAAAGTGTAGAACGTAACAACAAGAAAACTGGCAAAAAAATAGATCTATATTATCGTGTAGAAATTTCGCCTCAATTTTTCAAAAAATCATGTTTACCATGGCGATTTTATTAAAGGTCATGCTCTATCTGCTTCCTTCGTAGGCATATTGAATTTTGGCTTGCTCACGTAAGCGATTTGTTTTATTTTTTGTTCTTTTGTATGGTAATGATTTAATTTAATTTAATTCTCAATTTTTCATTTAAAAATTAATCAAAACAAACTTGGAGATTTTTCAATCATATAATAATTTACATCACATGTTAGGAGAGGGAGCAGCAGCAATCACATTTTTATTTTTGATGACTTGGCCAATTGGAAAAAAACTACCATTTTTGGGTCATATCGGGGAGGAATATATAATGAATTTGAAGAACAAATTGTTACGACAACACGTGACCCATTCTTGGTGTCTATAAATGCAATGTATCGGTTAATGGCCATTAAAAAACAAATTGTCTGCCGGCTTGAAAACTATACACACTAGCGTTCCAAAAATAACTTGCCTAAGTTTTTCCTTGCAGTATAATAAAATTTCAATTACTCTTGGAAACATTATCAAAGTTAGTTGAAGTTAGTTGGTTAGTTATAAGTTAGTCTGTAGTTAGTTAATTAGCTAAATGTATAAAAGTCAACTACACTACTCACTTGTACCGATTCATTTTTTCATTAGTATATCCAATATAAGAACACTCATCTAAAGTGTTATTCCTTTTCATTTTTCATTCTATGATTGATTATCCACCTTGTAATACTGGTATCAGAGAAATGAATTTAAAGCACCACAAATCATAATCACTGAGTTCTTCATACCTATTTCTTCCTATTAAAATGCATCATGGCACTAGGAGGTAATAGAGCTGTTAACATTGGAAATAATGCTGCTGCAGTTAGAAGAACTCATTTCATTGCCTTGGAGACTCCAGATCGAGTGCTCACAAATGATTCTAGTAGTCCATTTTACCTCATAAATGCTGATCATCCAGGTCTGAATCATGTATCAACTATCCTTGTAGTCAACAACTACAATTCTTGGCACAGAGCAATGAATATGGCATTGATTGCTAAAAATAAACTATGCTTCGTTGATGGAACAATCACCAGACCTTCAAAAGATGATCCTGCATTCAATTACTAGTATAGATGCAATTACATGGTCATGTCTTAGGTTCAACATGATGTATCCAAAGATACTGTAGAAAGTGTGATGTGGAAGAATCTTCATGATCGATTTCATCATAGAAATGGACCTAGAGTTTTTCAGATTAAACAGATGCTAAATGCTTTTTCACAAGGTTCAAATGATGTAAAGTAATTGCTTTACTAAACTCAAGACACTTTGGGATGAATTGAGAGAATTGAGGCCATTTCCAACCTATCAATGTGGTAGAATAAAGAATTTGATGGATTATCAACAACAAGATTATACCATCTAGTTTCTCATGGGTCTAAACGATTCTTATGATCAAGTTAGGGCTCAAATCCTCATGGTGGATCCCTTATCTTCCATTAATAAGGTGTTTTCTCTGGTTATTCAAGAAGAAATGCGGAGCTTAATTTCCTCTCCAATTTTACTTAATGAAGTTGCTTATGGAGCTTCTCTTAACAATCCTAACAGCTTCAAAGGGAAGAAAGATAAGTCAACATGTACTCATTGTGGATATCTTGGACACACCATTGACAAATGCTACAAACTCCATGGATATCCACCTGGAATGAAAGCCTATAAGTTGTTGGACATTGAATAAGGAAGAACCTTTGTTTCGAGAGATATTGTGTTCCATGAAGGCATATTTCCTTCTTTGAAAAATCATCTTCAGAAAAACATATCTCAAGAGCTATCAAAAAATGTGCTACCACTTCCTTATAATCCCAACTCATCTTGTCAATCTGATCATCATGTTCCTATTCAATGCCCGAATTCTGGTTCTATTCTAATCTTGCCAATTTCTCTTTCCCGAGTCATTCTGTTATTCTTGAACTCTGACCCCTGGACGCAACCATCTTTCATAATGTCTTGCCTTCATCAGTCAATGTTGACCAAATATGGAGCATAGCACGACAGTTCCTCAAATTTTTGTTCAAACTTGGTGATTTCCATCTCTCTCTGAACTAAATGCAGAAATCCTGACTCTTTATAATCTCGAAGAGCCTGTGGAATTTTTTTTTCTGTTAACTCAACCTTGAACTGTCCCAAATTTTTTTTCGATGGTCCCAACAATTCCTTGGCTGCGAGAGGATCTTTTCCACTGTCGAATGTAGAAGGGCAATATAGAAAAAATTGCTCGATCACCGACACGGTAGGAGCCACGTGATGTGTCGGTGGGGCCTGATGCGCTTAGGGCACTTGCGGTGCCCGCAGCACCTTTGGCGGCTGCGGTAGTGAATGTGCCGTCTAAGCTGCCAACACTCGTCTCATTTTCTCTACTACTAGTTGTAAATCCCTGATAGCTCTTGCTTGCATTGTTGGTACCATTTCTTTTATAATAAAAAAATGAAAAGAATTTGTAATTCATCAAAATAAACGCCATATACAAAGCTATAAATATCTGAAAGGCCATCAACATAGAAGAATTTAAATAACATCTTTTATATATTTAAATCATCCATCTAGCACTAAATAACGATAATGTAACTGTACATGCATACTGAGATATTGAAAAGAAAAACATCTGACTACTATGAAATCTCTAAACATCGTCATCGTTGAACCATCCTTTGTGCACTCTAGGCCTCTTCAGCCGTAGAGCCTCGTCATCCGAGTTGACAAAAGACTTGACCTCATACTCTATCCCGAGATCCTCCTTCAGGTCTTCCTCGACCTCAATAACTAGATTAGCCTCAAACACTAACACTGGCTTCAACTCTAGCTCAGCTACTAGAATAGGATCGGGAACGAGCTCAACTACAAAATTAGGCTCGGGAATTGGCTCAACTATTGGAGCCAGCTCAAGGATGGGGTGGGGACCGCCACCATATAAACTGTATTCCTTCCATTGTATAATGAGCACTTCACAATACACGTCGTATTCCACCTCTTGGTGGTAGATCTCTTCCATATCTCTTAAGATCTCCATGGCAACCAGTAGTCCCGGGCCAATCAGTGAGTCAATCACATGAGCGATAGACTCTACATCGGTTGTTGCCAAACCATAGTTCATCGCTAACACGTGCTGCCCTATGGTTACCGATATGATGGCTAATTGACCACTCGGGATCTGAAGAAAAAAGTATGTAATCTGAAGCAAAAAGATCCTCGACACATTCTCAATACTCACCCGGTGGAACCATGTCTGTGATACAAATTATGAAGAGTCCGATTAGGTGGATTTATATAATCTTTTAATTAAATTCTAAGGACTAACATAAATTTTCATAAAGTTTAGTCGCCTTTTCAAAACATTTATAAGCACATTAAATTTCAACTAAACTTAATAATTTATCATAAATGAAACAATTAAAATTTTCAAAAATTTAAGTTTCAATTATCATGGTTAACAACAAAAAATTAATTAATTAACCTTTTTTACCTCAGAACTGGCATAGCGCGGCGATGGCGATTAGCGACACTTAAATTCTAAAATTGTTAACTTCTAAATTTTCAATTTGACATAATAAAATAAAGACCATAAAAAATTTAAATAAAAAATTTTAAAATTTACGCGAGTCTATAGAAAAATAAAACTGCTCTCTACTACCAATGTGTAACGCCCCAAATTTTCTCAATTCAAGGGTCACAAAATAATCTTTATAATATGTTTGATGACCGAAATAGATTTCCGTTCCTTGAATGGTTTTAAAAATGTAACTATTGCAGAAGATATAAAGTGCACAAGGGAAAATAATTTTATTTCTAAATTTTAAGGTTTTTTTTACCTATACTATGATAGGTGACGCCACAATTTATTTGACCATTCAAACTAATTTCAAAAATTACAATCTTAAAAATTTAAATGACAATTAAACCAACATCTTGTATTCCATATACGTTACATGATTAAATACTAAAAACCAACATCTAAATTATAGTATTTACATCATGATTGACCCGATCATCTCGACGCAAAACTTAATTTAAATAAAAGAAGTCCACTTAATGTTTGCTAGCCTACGCCATCGCCTAAATGCTAACCATTTCAATCTAATAATTTGTTCATTTTGGGGTGAGTATTTCATAAGAAAACTCAATAAAAACATATACTAACATGTGAGAAAATATATGGAATTAAATTGCGACATGCCAAAACATTTAAAACATACATATGAACACATTCGGTAACCAGCACCACATGAAACTTAAAAGTTATTACCTTCAATCACTAACATACATATGTGATTACCTTCGATCACAATCATAAAATTTTGACTTTGACATTTAGCATGGAAATCAATTTACATAATATTTTATCAATATAAAATCATGGAATTAAATCACTAGTACAAGAAAGGATTTCTATGGAATTGATTTGTGGCTCAAAATGGCTATTTCTTTTCTTCAAATAATGACTCCGTGATTTTTCCTTTTTGCTTCTAAAAATCTAAGATTTATAGTGTGATTTGAGTGATAAAAACAAAATAAGAAGAAGAAGAAGAAGAAGAAGGTAAAATCTGATTATTTGCTGGCCGAAAATGGGGACCTTTGGGATGATTGATGGCTGAAAATGGTATGTTGGTTGTCTACTTATGGGGAAGAAATTAATGATGGAAGAAGGAGAATGTTGAAGCAAAATAAAGGTGTTAGAAACTTAATATTGGAACCAAAAACAGGGAAGGAAAAAAAGAAGAAGAGTTGGCCAAAAAAAGGAAAGAAAAAGAGAGATGATTAGGGGATGATTAGACTAAGGTTGATGGGAAGAATGAGGAGGGAATTGGTGTATACATATTGCTGGAAGGTGGAAAGAAAACACAAGGTAAGGACACTTACTGTTGGGGCCGAAAATTCGGAGAAAATGGATGGGAAAATAGTTACTTTGTGGGCTGCAAAGTGAGGAAAAATGAGGGATTGTGTGGCCGAATTCTGAGATGATTTGGAGCAGTTTTTTGGCAGCAATGCTAGTGGTTTGAATGATAGATAAGTAGGGATGAAAGGTGGTCAAAGTATGGAGGAAAATTGGTAGTTTTTGGAGAACGAGGCGGGTTCCATCTGATTTTTAGAAAGAAAGTTCATCTTGATTTGGAGAGCTCCTTGGGCACGGTTTATTAGCATCTGGGGGGAGGGCTTGGGACGTTTTTCTGGAGGGTAAATGGCTGGTAGTTCTACTAAATAAATGGTGGAAGATGTGAGAGAAATGGGTAGGTCATGAGCTGAAGTGAGAGAGATCATGGGTAGTTAAGTTTTTACGTTTTAGGAGCTGTTTGGGGGTTGATTTTGGCATGAGATTAGGGACTGTTTGGGTGTTTAATTAGCATAAAAAAATTGGTTTTTGACGATTGACAAAAATCCTTTTTGTTTGACACAAAAGATAAGGCAAACACGTGGGAAAAAAAATTAAAGCAACTAAAGTGTTTAAAATGGACTAGGAAGTTCACAACAACGCTGGAAATTGATTTTTTTTTTTTTTTGAAATTTTAAATGCCAAAAACATTTTCAAGTCATTAAAGTGTATAGTACCTTATGCTAATACTGTTGGTTCTATAATGCATCTTATGGTCTGCACAAGACCAGATTTGGCACATGGTATAAGTATTTTAAGTAGATTCATGGCTAATGTTTCACCAGATGGCAATGAAATGGATGCTTACATACTTAAAATGCTAAGTTAATCTGGGCTTAAAATTCAAACATTGTGCTGAAGGAGTTATTTTGAAGGGATACACGTGACCTTGATAAGAGGAGATCAAGTTCCTCTTAGTTTACTCTCTGTGATAGTTGTGTTAGTTGGAAATCATAACTACAAAAGGTTGTAGCCCTTTCCTCTACACAAGTAGAGTATTTTCTACTTGTGATGCACTAAAAGAAGGACTTTGGCTAAGGGGTTTGCTGAGTGAGATTGGTTTCATGGATGAAAAAAAATCGATTATATACTAACAATCAAAGTGTCATTCATCTCAAAGAAAAATCCAGGTTTACATGTGGGTATCAAGTTCCATTTTGTCAGGAATATGGTTGAGAAAAATGTGGTAACCTTGGTGGATTCAATCCTTCTGACTTTGGTACCAAAGTTCTTCCTTTAAATAAATTCCAAAGTTGTTAGGAAATTCTTAATGTCACTGAAGAATAAAGTCTTATTGAAGATAAAAAATTTCAAGTTTTAATTTTTCTTTGAAACTAACTTTTCTTTTTCCTTTGCGGTACAAACGGAGCATATGAAACCATGGAAGTTTTATGTTACCTAAGCACTATGAAATATGTCATCTCTTTATCAAGGAGGAGTTTGTTGGGTTTGTTGGGTTTGCTTCAGAGGTGGGTTGTTGTATGTTGGCCCAGATATGTATTAGACCTTGGGCTGTTGATTAAATGAAGATTAAAGGTTGGCCCATTCTTCTATGACCCAACCTTGTTCCTTTAATGGAGGTCTTGTATCTGGTCCGCACACGTGGCAATGGATTTGGCCATTGAATTAAGGGTTTGTTCTCTAATGCTTTATATACATTTTCTCTCTTGATATGCGCATTCGTCTGATGACTTCATCTTCCAGAACTCTTCATCTCTTCATCTCTGATTTTTCATCTCCTGAGTGAGAAACTGAGTGTTTTCTTGATTTTAAAATGGAGAGAATGAGTGTTGTGAGCTTTCTTTGTGATCAATAACTTTTGTTTCTAGATTATCAGAAACCTTCGTGATTTCTGATCTTGTAATAAGTTTGTAAATACTGATATATTTTTCTTAGTATTGAAGAGCATAATCTACTTTTGGTAGATGCTCAATGGGTGAGTAACGTTTAGAATACATGAACATCCGGAACCTTTTGTGGGTAAAAAATCGATCTATGTTCTTTACTGTTTTTGTGATTCTTACTCGTTTTGAAAGAAGATCTGTTAAGTATTGTTACGATTTTGCTTTGATGTTCGATTTTAAACAATAGTAAGTAAGTAATGCGAAAATGAAAGAACACGATGATTTTTATGTCCCCCTAAGGACCCGGGTTCACCCAACCTTTGGCTACTTCCCGTTGAAGCTCCACAAACGTGGATTTCAGCTTCACGAATTAACAAGAACGTTCAAAAATTACGTCTTAGAGATTACAAGATTCAACACAGAAACACGTCCTAACCCTAACCCTTTACAGATCGAGCGTCAATCAAAGATTGACCTCTGAAACTAACACAGCTAACGATTACTCTCACAAAGGGAGTATCATCACCATAGTCATGGTGTGATTCCACCAAGAAAACATAAACCAAAGAAGAAGAAGAAGAAGAAGAAGAAGGGAGAGTATCAGACGGACTATAATTGGAGAGACAGAGAGTAGAGGAAGAGTCCAGAAGAAGATAAAACGTATCATCTCAGCCCAAGAGTACACAATAGTACCTTATATACTCCAAATGAAGGGTTCAGATCTAAACCACAAAACCAACAGTTTAGATGTAACTGAAGTATCATAAGTAAAAGAGCCAAACCAGAATGCGATATATCATCAAAGTAACAACAACTTTTCACATGGATTTGTGATCAACAATTAACAATCTCTACCTTGATCAAAACTCCAACATCCTCGACCTTATTATCTAGTTCTCATTAATGCATGATTGGCTTCAATCCAATTTTGAATTGCTTCTTGTACCTGCACAAAAACAAAAGTTAAAAAAAATTACTGAAAAACAAAACACAAAAAAAAAAAAAAAAATTCAGACTTACTAACTTGTATCTAACCTGTATCTAAGTTCAAAATACTTAAACAATTTTTAAACTTACTTAAAGGTAGAATTTTTTTGTCCGAATTTTTTTGCCCATGTCTGCTTGATTAAACTAGGAAGGAATCTTTTCCAATTTTACTAACTCATGGGACACAATGTCCCTAATAAAATGGAGTTTAACATCAATGTGTTTTGTCCTTTCATGAAAGACTGGATTCTTACACAAGTGAATGACAAATTGACTATGAGTATAGATGATATGAGACTTACATTCATAGCCCAATTCTTTTAAGATTCCTTTCAACCATAAAGCTTCCTTAACATCTTCATTTATGGCCACATACTCAGATTCAGTAGTAGAAAGTGCAACAATGTGCTGGAGTTGTGATTTCCAGCTAATGCAAGTATCACAAATAGTAAACACGTAAGAAGTTACATATTTTCTATTATCTCTATCACTTGCATAATCAGCATCAACATAACCTTTCAATTTAATTCTTTCTGAACTATGTTTAAAAGTAAGGCCAACATTTGAAGATCCTTTTCAGTATCTCAGTAACCATTTTAAAGCCTCCCAATAAGAAGGACCAGGATTAGACATATATCTATTTAGCACACATATAGAATGAGCCACATCAGTGTCCGATCTGAGACCATAGAATACATTACAAAACAAATTGCATTACTATAAGGAACATTTTCCATTCCAGCAAGTTCTTCTTTTGATTTAGGACAATCATCTTTGCTAATTATAAAATGGTTTCCAAGAAGGATACTAACTACTTTTGCTTCAGTCATAGCAAATATGTCAAGGATTTTATGTATACAAGGAGTCTGAGTTAGTTTCAGTTCAAGGAGATTTTTATTTCTAATGATCTCCATTCCTAGAATCCTCTTTGCATTACCTAAATCCTTAATGTCAAACTCAAACAAATCAAACTTTAACTTCTTAATTTGATTTACATAGGAACTAATCAACAACATATCATCAACATACAAAAGCAAGTGTATACTGATATTGTTTTTAGGTTTATATTTAAAATATAAACAATGGTCATAATCACTTCTTTTGAAATTTAAAGACAGAACAAAAGTATCAAACCTTTTATACCATTGTCTTGGAGATTGTTTCAGACCATATAAAGATTTCTTCAGCAAATAAACATATGTTGGTTTTAATTCATCTTTAAAACCAGGAGGTTGATTCATGTAAATCTTTTCATCCAAGTTACCATGTAAGAAAGCTGTTTTCACATCAAATTGTTCAAGTTCCCAGTTAAAGTGAGCAACTAAAGCAAGCATCAATCTTATAGTTGTATATTTAACCATAGGAGAAAAACTTTCATTGTAATCAACCCATTCCTTTTGAGTAAATCATTTAGCCACTAATTTGGTTTTAAATCTAATAGGGTCAGAATTAGAAACTCATTCCTTAACCTTATAAATCTATTTAGAATCAACAATGGACTTATATTTAGGGGGGTGTATTTAATCTGGACTTTTAAAAACTTTGATTGACATTTTTCAAGTGACTGACTTTGATGGATTTCATTAGCTTTTATTGACTTTTATAGATTTTAATAGTCCTACAGACTTTTATGGATTTTTATAGATTTCATTTTGAAAGATTTTCTAAACTTTTATAGATTTTTATGGACTTTTATAAATTTTGTTTTTTCGCTTAAAAATTTTGAATATAAAAATTTAATATCCTACTGATTAAAAAATTGTCACAATAGAAAATTTTAATAATAATTTATTTAATTATATTAATATTAATAAATTCATAAAAATTAGTGTTTTATTTAATTGTTTAAGTAAACTATGTCAAAAGTTAATGATATAACTCATTCTATTTTTTCTCTTGAGTAAAACTATAAACTTTCAAATGACTTGTGGATAAATTTAAAAAATTATGGCATGCTACTCATTTTAAAATATTTTCCAACAAAAAATTTATCCAGATCAATATCTCCCTTATTATATTTAATAATCTATAGGCAACACATCATTAGTCACCACAATTGCATAAATAAATAACCAAAGTACCAATTTATAGACAAAGAAAAAAATGCAACCATGCTCATCAAGATAAATAGAAAAAACAAGAATAAAAAAATACAGTAATAAAAAATAGTTTTTAACTTGATGAAATTCATTAATAAACTGCAATCAACAATTATATAAGAATTTAATTATAAAGTTAACTTATTTTTAATGAAAAATGGAAATATGATAAATAAATAAAAAAGAAAAAATGGTTATAGGAATATTGAAGAAAAAAATCACATTTCCCCTAAAGGTTCATAAAAGAAAAAAGAAGAAAATGGAAAAATAGTGAGGAGAATATTGAAAAAAAAAAAATTAAATTGAATAGAGATAAAAATATTAAAAGAAGAAATAGAAAAAAAAAGTTAGGAGAATTTATTGAAGAGGGGGGAAAATCGTATTGAAGAAAAAGAAGAATATTAATCTTGACTCTACAGTTTGTTTGTTTGTTTGTTGAAGAAAAATAAAAGAGAAATGTTGGATATAAAAAAAAAATAAGGGAATGAAAGATGTTTTTTCTTCTAAAGTTTTTCAAAGTCTTAGGGTGAATGGGAGAGAAATTGTAATATATTTTATTTATACATTGTGCTTTAAAGTTAGTACATATAAAATTCTCTATAAAGTCATTAAAAGTCATCGACAGTTTGAATACCTCTGAATTTCGTAGGATTTTAAAAAGTCTGAATTGAATATCGCGTAAATTTATAAGATTTTTTAAAAGTCTTTAAAAATCCCTATTGAATACCCCAAGACTTTTATAGAGTTTAAAAGTTTGAATTGAATATACCTAGGTTTTAAACTCCATAAAAGCCCTATCAAATCTTAATTGAATATACCATGCTTAGGTTTGGGAACTAACTCCCGTGTTTTGTTTCCGATGAGGGATTTTATATCTTCAATCATAGACTTTTTCCATTCAACTGAATGAACTCCACTCATTGCTTCTTCATAAGATTTTGGTTCTTTTTCACAGAGATCTTGATAACTCAAAAAAGCAAAAGAAACACTATCTTCAAAACTTAATCTTTGTAGCTCTCTTATATTTCTCATCACTCTATCCCTTGCAAGCTGGTAATTCCTAAGATCACCATCATCAAAGATTGGGGTAACCTGATCAGCAATTCAATCAGTCAAGGTTCATCAGATTCTTCAAGATCTGTTTAAGTCTGATTATTATTATCAAACTCCACCTCAATTTCAGAATGAGGATTAGGTCTATCTAATTCATTATCATCAATGGTTAAGAAAAAATCATTTTTCTTTTCATTTTTGTCTTATACGAATGAGGATTTTGCTTTGATGTTCGATTTTATACAATAGCAAGTAAGTAATGCAAAATGAAAGAACACGAAGATTTTTATGTCCCTAAGGACTTGGGTTCATCCAACCTTTGGCTACTTCCCGTTGAAGCTTCACAAATGTAGATTTCGGCTTCATGCATTAACAAGAACGTTCAAAAATTACATCTCAGATATTACAAGATTCAACACAGAAACACGTCCTAACCCTAACCCTTTAGAGATCGAGCATCAATCAAAGATTGACATCTGAAACTAACACAACTAACGATTACTCTCACAAAGGGAGTATCATCACCATAGTCATGGTGTGATTCCACCCAGAAATCATAAACTAAAGAAGAAGATTGGAGAGTATCAGACGGACTATAATCGGAGAGACATAGAGTAGATGAAGAGTCTAGAAGAAGATAGAATGTATCATCTCAGCCAACAGTACACAAGAGTACCTTATATACTCTAGATGAAAAGCTCATATCAAAACCACAGAACCAAAGGTTTAGATGTAGCTGAAGTATCATAAGTAAAAGCGCCAAACCAGAATGCGATATATTATCAAAGTAACATCAACTTTTAACATGGATTTGTGATCAACAATTAACAAGTATGGGACTCTTCAACTACTATTTTGGAGGCGGCATACAGAATGCAGACACTTTATGGCACTCCTATTCATGTTGTAGATCGTGATCACAAATGTGCTCAAGGATGTATTCAAAATGTATCTGCAAGAGATTGTCCCTCACTACACTGAGGAAACTTACAGTTTGCTAACTCAAAATTGTAAGAACTTTATCAACGAGGTGGTACAATTTTGGTTGCAATTTCCATACCAGACTATGCTTGATTAACAGTTGATATCTGGTTAATTTTTATAGTCTAGGACTTGGACGTGTGTTTTCCATTTGACATTTCTTATATTTGGATATAGTGCACCAAAGACGAATTGTACTAGAAAACTTTTTGACAGTTCTCAAACATAATAACTACAACCACATTAAAGTATTACAGCTTCCAATGAGGAAGAAGTAAGGGTGCCACACGATGTAGCTTTAAGGTATTCAACATTTTTAAGGTCGGATTCTTCCACATTTCTTTCCATGCCCACAACTGATTATAGTTGTTTTTGGAGTTCTGAAAGTACCCATTCAAGTGCAGTTGCTGAAGTGTCCATTGTGGCCAGAAGCAGATCGTGTAAAATTAATTTTTAATAATAGAATCCGAGAAACTTAAAAAAAGAAATTTAATATCCCATGAAAAGAATCAAACTAATTGCCACTTACCATCAGGATGGCCTTCAAATGGCGACAATCATGGTACCAACAAAATCCTAACATTTTTGTGTTCCTTATTCTTAACATGATCATCAATTATTTTCTCCAAAAACCCAACAAAATTCTTGGTAACAACTTTCATTCGACCGGAACACCAATAAAAGAGAAATAATCCCCTTGGTTGGGAGCAGCTACAACCTGCTCTTTGATCACACCTTTGAACCCCTACGGATCAAAGTTCTTGTCCATGCATGTATGCCTTTCCAAACAACATCGAGCAACTCATATCTCGCACTCAATGATGCTACTTTTGCACTAATATCGACTAATTCATGTTGTCTAGCACATCTTTGAGTGAATTAATCACAAGTCCTAATTTTATCCTTCTTACGGATTGAAATTGATTGATTTTGTGGTTACTTAGCAAATCGAAGGTACAAAATTTACTCTTACCGTGCCAATATTGACATGAGGGCTAAAGGGTTAAATTCTTCTACTCGTGACCGATGTATTTTGAGGCCTCATTGTGTGGCCTTGTTGGCTAAAACATGATCATATGTTCCTAGGAAAAGCTTGGCGACTGAGGGGATGACACAACGATGGTTGGAACATATTCAAATCTTTAAACTTGGTTTAAACTTGAAATCACTTTTGTTCTTCGGCGAATGGCTTTGTGCTACTCGTCCACCAAGTCTTTTTTTTGTTTCTTTTAGATATTGTCATGTGGCTAAGTATTTGGGTCTTGACTGATTAGATTACTTGAACCCTTTGGCTTGTTTGAGATATTTATGTCCAAGTCAGTTTGAAATTTAGAATTTGTCCAGTTGTTCTGTTTTGGAATTTGGTTGGTTTTGCATCCAGTGACAATATGGAATTTGTTTGATTTTGTTGATCTAGGATTCGGTATTTGGTGTTTGTATCCAATAATTTAGATTTGGAATTGGGTCCATAACTTGGAATTGGTTGGTTTTGTTTTCTGGAATTTGGCATTTGATACTTTGATTATTGAATAAAGACTATTTTGTCTCCTTTTATTTCTCTCTCTTTCATGGTCTGTCCCTCCCTTCATATCCCCTTCTTCTCTTCCCCTTTCCTTTCTCTTCTTCTCCTCTCCCATTTTCTCTTCTTTCTATAATACTGATTTTTGTCTATTTTTGAGTGATTCTCTTATCTCTTAGAAGAATAAGAAGCGAAATGTTGTTTTCCGTTCTTCTCTTGAAGCGGTAGTATCGTATTATGGCGTCCACTACCACCGAGATTGTATAGTTGCGTTCGTTACTTGCGCAGACATGGGTATTCCTCTTTCCTCTCAAACTCTTATGTATAGTGATAATAAGAGTGCTATTCAAATCTCCCACAACTCTGTGTTCCATGAGCGAACGAAGCATATTGATTGTCATCTCATTCGCCACCATCTTCAGTATAATACTATTTTCTTATCTTTTGTCTCTTCATCGTTGCAATTTGCTGACTTTTTCATGAAGTTCCATTCGGTCCATCATTTTCATATCTTGCTTGGCAAACTCTCGTTGCTTCTTGCTGAAGTATCGTGAGTTTACGGGGGGATGTCAGACTTATACTAGTAGTATATTATATATGGTAGAGTTATACTAGTAATATATTAGCATTAATAATAGAGTGTTTTACTTTATATAGATTAGGATTTGTATTAGTATAAATACAAGTTGTATCTATTATTTTATAATATCGTTGCTTAATAAGATTGATTCTTATTAATCCCTCTTTGTTTTTCTCTTCTTAATTTAATTTATATTATTATTAGAATTTTCACACATTTCACCACACAACTATGTTAGATCTTGAAGTTTGTCACACTGAAAGCTTAAAAGGATGCAGATTTATTAATTTCCACAATAAATAATTAAGCATAGTCGTATTTCATTCAAATCAAATTAGGAAGCTCAAACTCTGGTTTATTTGCACAAATGGTCCCTGACTTTTACACTTCTTCTGCGGGTTGAGGACCTATCTTTTTATTTTTGGCAATTTAGCCCTATTTCAAATATTTTTAGCGACAATGGTCCTTTTCAACATTTTCCATCAAATGGCCGTGAAATTTGATTTGGAAGTTTTTTATTTAAAAATGCTTATTTGCACAAATGGTCCCTGACTTTTGTAAAGAAAAATTTGCAAAAAAGTCCTTAATATTTTAGAAAGTGTTGAAAAGTCCTATAACCTTCTAATCCTAACACATATGACCCTAAACTTTTTGACAATTTTATCCCTAACTTAAATAAATTAAAATAACTCACAAACTTTTTCAAAAATACAAATAAGTCCTAAATCTTTTTATTTTTACAAATTTACACTTAAAATAATAAAAGTGTGTCATCAAGTCCCAAAACTTTTAATTTTATTCACCAAAATAATATTTAAAATGTGTTTGATTAAAATCAAATTTTTAGTAAAAGTGATTGAAAAATTGTGGGACCATAAAATGTGTGGTTAAAATTAATTGTTGACTTTGACTTTAACTTTTAACAAAATCAAAATTGAAAACAAAGCGGCTCTCTTAGAGTCTCTACTGATTTTGTCCAATGGTCTATTAATTAACAAAAAATTATACCCATGATCAAAATTTGACCAATTTAAAATTTTAATTTATTTTTCATATCAATTACTAGAGGTGGCAAAATAGGCCACCCCGGTGGGCCATCCGAATAGCTTGGGTCTGCAGGTCAATGGTGATCGATAAAAATTGATCAAATAAATATTAGGTCAATTTAGTCCGATACAACTAGTCAACCATCTTGGCTTCGATAATTTTATTCACCAAAATAATATTTAAAATGTGGTTGATTATAATCAAATTTTTTAGTAAAAGTAATTGAAAAATTGTGGGACCATATACATGTGTGGTTAAAACTAATTGTTGACTTTGACTTTAGCTTTTTAACAAAATCAAAATTGAAAACAAAGCAGAACTCTTATAGTCTCTACAAATTTTGTCAGGTGGTTATTAATTAACAAAAAATTATACCCACGATCAAAATTTGACCAATTTAAAATTTTAATTTATTTTCATATCAATTACTAGTGGCAAAATGGGTCATTTCGGATAGCCCGCCTTCTCTAGTCAAGTTAGTTCAATAAAAGTTGATCCATAAAAATTAGGTCAATTTAGTCCAAAGACACAACTAGACAGTGTTTGGCCACTTTTTTTGCCCAAGTCCCTACCCCACACTTCAAACACCTCACCCCGGCACCACATTTCACGGGGAGGGAGGGATGAGAGGGATGGGTAAGTGTGAAGTAGGACTTGGGCAAAAAACAATTATCGGGCCACTGGTTGACTAGTCAGATCGGACTAAATGACCTAATTTTTTATTTAATCAATTTTTATTGGACCCCACCACCCCACCCCCGCAGAGAGGCAGGCTATCTCGACGGCCCAATGGGGTCGGCCTATTTTGCCACCTCTAGTAATTGATATGAAGAATAAATTAAAATTTTAAATTGGTCAAATTTTGATCATGGTATAATTTTTTTGTTAATTAATGGACCACCTGACAAAATATGTAGAGACTCTAAGAGCTGGCTTTGTTTTAATTTTGATTTTGTTAAAAGTAAAAGTCAAAGTCAACAATTAATTTTAACCACACATTTTATGGTCCCACAATTTTCAATCACTTTTACTAAAAATTTGATTTTAATCAAACACATTTTAAATATTATTTTGTGAATAAAATTAAAAGTTTTGGACTTGATGACACACTTTTTATTATTTTAAGTGTAAATCAGTAAAAAATAAAAAAATTTAGGACTTATTTGTGTTTTGAAAAGGTTTGTGAGTTATTTTAATTTATTTAAGTTAGGGATAAAATTGTTAAAAAAGTTTAGGGTCATATGTGTTAGGATTAGAAGGTTATAGGACTTTTCAACACTTTCTAAAATATTAGGGACTTTTGCTACAAATTTTTCTTTACAAAAGTCGGGGACCATTTGTGCAAATAAGCATTTTTAAATAAAAAACTTCCACCGTCAAATTTCACGGCCATTTGGATGGAAAATGTTGAAAAGGACCATTGCTGCCAAAAATATTTGAAATAGGGGCTAAACTGCCAAAAATAAAAAGATAGGTCCTCAACCCGCAGTAAGTGTAAAAGTCAGGGACCATTTGTGCAAATAAGCCCTCCAACTCCTATTGATCACCTACTCCAAGCTTTTTATTTTATATTCAAGAGCATAATCCATTTAGTTCATATCTTTTGATATATTTTATTATACGCACATATAAATCCTCCAAGATATTTAACCCATTGAAGTAATAGTTGCATTTCTAGTTGATACTATAAAAAACCGTTGTTGGCAATAACAAACATACAACTTGGTCTTAGTTGAAATTGCCAATTTTGATCAGCAAGCGTTCTTGATGGAATGCGATTTTATGGCTCAATTGCCATGATATAACATCAAACACTTTCAAGAAGCCGATTAAGTCAATAACTTACCCTCCAAAAGTTTAATTATATATGATTTGAATACTCCAATTTCCCATAATTAATGTAGTTTAGTTAATCTACTATTCATATAATAATTTATTATAGTACTTGTCAAATAATTCATTTAATTAAGATACAAGGTTCCTTGCCTTGCCGACCATTTAATATATTCAACTTGTCTATTGTCACTTATCCTTGCAATAATAGAATAAAGAAATTTTATTTTGACCTTGGCTCTAACCGGTCCAAATAAATCCGTATGTGATTCTATATGCAAATAAAGTTTGGATGCAAAATTTGTAGATCAAGATATCAAGATAAGAAATTGAGAAATCGATATTTGGTATTTTATAGTTTGTATTTTTTTATCTCAGAATGAGAAATTGTTCGACTTTCCCGATTGAATGAACACATAGTAGCATGAACATGTAAACTATGAAATTCACGTTTAGTATGTTGGACGCAGCAAAATTGTTAGTCGTAAGTCTGTCAACATAACTGAGTAACGCTTATTAATTGCTTTTAATTAATTCATCATTTTTATTTTAAGAGTTCCCGGTTTAAGAACGATATTTTTGTAATTAGAAAATCTTGGATGTTTGTGGATGGATTAACGTCTTTGGCGGATCAAGGATAGTGTTTAGAAACAAATTTTTAGCCGAGTAACGCTTATTAATTGCTTTTAACTTATTTAGTAGCTGAAATTTATTCTTAAGTAGTTTCTGGATATTTTTTTAAGTAGTTCCTTTATGTTTTGTTGAATTGAGGCTTTTTTATTTGATACATTAAAGTTTATTTGAGGTTCGTAATATCTGTTCATAAATTTTATAAGTTGCTACGCCGTTGCTGCCACATATTCAAAATTTTGCTAAGGTGTGCATTCTTTCAGTTTTTCGTCAAGATAAATTGGGTTGAATAGCCCTTCAAATTTATTATGATGTTCAGAAAACTTGGAGTCACATTAAAGAGAGACCCATAGAATTTATTATGATGTTTTATGTGGACTGCAATGAATTATACTCGAGCACAAATTTCTTGCATGTTTAAAAAATGATTTGACAACCTAAACGAATAAGTTAAGGTCTGATTTTTTAATAATTTGTTGATAAAAGATGGAAAATTTAAAATAATTTGTCACACTCACTCTCATTTAATCTATCCCTACAATTCGTCAGTTCACTAACCCCTGTGGGGGGGGGGGGGTGGGGGTGGGGGGTGGGGTGTCTCTTCACATCATTTGAAACGATCTAGTTCTAGAAGATCGACATCTCTATACTTCCTCCATGGATTAATTCACTCGATGAGAATTAAATTTGTAATGTTTAATGGGCAAAGATGCTTCAATCTAACTGTCCTCGACTATATTATTTTTCTTTTGGATTTGACACAATCAAATATTTTAAGAAAATGTTGCTTATTCATCCAAGAATTTAAAGGATTACAATAATGTGAAAATATATTTAATTGTTTGTGTCAATTGTGTAATTGACGAAGCACCACAAACCTATGAAAGGTATAGATAGAAATGAAAAAAATATAAATATTTATTTCAATGTTTCAATTATCCGTGTTAAAAATATTTATAATTATGGAATCATGACCTAACATCACGCACTTTCAACAAGCCGACTAAGAGTACGTTTTCGGTGTCTATAAGAATTTATAAGTTGGTCAAATATTATTTTTTCCACACATTCGTAGGACACATAACTTTTATCTAATTTTTATTCATACAACCGCTTATAATTTACAATAATTTTTATCATACATACTCAAACTAAATAATAGAATTCAAAATTGATGAATATAAGTTAAATATTTAATTTATTGCAACTTGTCCTCAAAAATTAGACGAAACAATTATATCTAATTTCGTATTTCAAGTTCGCATAAATATATTTAGGGTTAATTACACTAATGGTCCCAATTATTTCAGGTTTGTAACAATTTCATCTCCATTCAATTTTTTTAGCGGATATCATCAACATCCTTTCATTTATTCGCACACATGGTCCCCCAAATCACTATTTTGACAATTCTTTGATAACTTTGCCTATTGACTTAAATAAATTAAAATGATAGAACAAAGAAAATACAATGAAAATATTGCATTTGGGCCCTTAACCTTTTCAAAAGTACAAATAAATCTTAAACTATTTTATTTTATACATATACGTGTTCTTCCCTAACAAAAAAGGAATCATCTTTTCCAATCCACCCACCACCATAATTTAACCTAAATCATCAATGGCGGATCCCGCCCCAATTTTTTCATCAAAAGTATTTTTCAGTCTATTTAAAAACATACCCTCAACGTATATTTGTTTTGTATATAAGTCTAGCCAATTCGCACTATGTTAAATCCTCTTTCTTTTAGTTAGATTTCAACAATGGCGGAGGGAGACCACCATCAATTGACGAACCCAAAGATTATCCCCGCCTCGCCATTTATGAAAAGTGTCTATAGGAATTCCGATCCAAGCTTTTCAGCATTTCAAATTTCTGCTTCAATAACTTGGTCTCCATAAATTCCTCGAACAACTCTCACTCTCCGCACGTGCTTCCAAGTGGTGGTGGTGGTGGTGGTGGTGGTGTCATGGATGGGGTAGACGCTATTGGACTCTATTATGCCGGAAGCTCAAATATGACTTCTGTGTTGTTGCCATTTGGGGAAGGTGGCCGATTGATTGATAAGTACAATTTGGTACTTATTGGAGCTCACAAAAAGATACGATTATGAGTCATATTATTTGATTTCAGTTTAATTGCATGTTGTTTTCTTATTAATTTAGGAATTAATCAAATTCAAATGTCAATCGGATGAAAAGAGAGCAAATGAAGAAAAGAGGACTTAATTGAATGCACAAAGAGACGTGAGGACTTGGCAAGCAAATATCAAAGAAAGGAAACCGGATTCGAGACCAAGTTAACCATGCGATCGCATGGTTAACCATTCTCGCGATCGCAAGTCCCCAAGAAAATCTGCAGAAAGCTTTTATTGAATACCATGCGATCGCATGAGCATACACGACACCCGCTTTTAGAAGTTTTCGATGGGATTAGAACTCTACAACTCCAAGATAAAACAACAACTTAAACACACGCCTTAGAGGGTTGGAGAACATTATAAATAAGACAGATAATAGCCAGAATGGGAAGAGACGAATTTGGGAACAAGATACAAGAGGGGAATCGAAGATCAAGGCACGAGATTGAAGATTCTTCATCCAGAGTCACGGGTTGTAATTATTTCTTCTTCTTTTTCTTTCGCCGGATCATGATGAAGTCAATTATTGTCATAATTGACGAAATCATGTCCGGCTAATTTACTTTTTCTAGGATGAACGATGAAACCTCATGATTTTTAATTAATTAGAAGTTTTTCCGTTTTAGTAATTAATTGCTTTTGGGTTGATTATTCTTTATGCAGTTTTTCTATTATTTTAATGATTGATCACCATTAAAATATATTGTGATCTATATTGAAGTCGAGAGATTCAATATAGATTAAGCACGTGATATTGAATAACATAGGGTCCAATAATAGATAGAGATTACTATTATGCTTTATGAAATCTATTTAGGAGTTCTTGAGATTTTAATGCATGAGTTTATGTTCGAAGCTTAATTAGAGATAATGAAGTTCGCATAACATATAGAATTGATTGACCATCGAGAGAGGCTTTCGATTATTTTAGGAACGCCGATTTTCAATCTATGGTAATTATAAGCTAAAATAGTTAAACGGATATTTGATTAAGGAAAGTGTTGGTGGATTCGCAAATCCTAGAGTTAGTAGATCTTGAATTCGTTCTCACTATTTTAAAGTTAATTGTTTGATAATTTAGAGTTAATTAGAATAATTAAGAATCATAAATCCAAATCGAATCTGTGTTTAATCATATTGTTAGAATTTAGGTTATAAATTAATTGGTTAAATTGATATCTAGTCCTCGTGGGTTCGACTCGAGGAGAAGTCTATGTTTTCGACTCCATGTCCCCCGAGAAGGTCTCATTGCTGTATTTAATCTTAAGTACTGGATACCTGTGTTTTGTGTCATAAATTTGCGGATGGGCTAAATTCAAAGGACATAATTAGAAAAAATATAGCTATGAGTCTTGATTGATGGAAGTCCATGCAACTTAAAGTGAGATGCCTATATAAAGAGACATTGCACGAGGTAAAAGATCATTTAGAAATCACAACAAATATTACACATTTTCTTATAAATTGAGAGCATTATATTTAAATTGTACGACTGATATAAGTGTCAGAAGACCTTTACTGGATAATTTTAGTGCACCTTAGATGTATGTTATTTTACAGATTAATTCCAGAATTCACATATATGGAGATTCTCTTACTATTTGAAATATTTGCAATTTCCAACAAGAATTATTTGATTATTTATTCTAACAAGATCCGAAAAATAATTTCTTATAGTACTTATCAAATAATTCATTTAATTAAGATACAAGGTTCCTTGCCTTGTCGACCATTTAATTTATTACACCGACTTGTCTATTGTCACTTATCCTTGCAATAATAGAATAAAGAAATTTTATTTTGACCTTGGCTCTAACTGGTCCAAATAAATTCGTATGTGATTCTATATACAGATAAAGTTTGGATGCAAAATTTGTAGATCAAGATATCAAGATAAGAAATTGAGAAATCGATATTTGGTATTTTATAGTTTGTATTTTTTATCTTAAAATGAGAAATTGTTCGACTTTCCCGATTGAATGAACACATAGTAGCATGAACATGTAAACTATGAAATTCACGTTTAGTATGTTGGACGCAGCAAAATTGTTAGTCGTAAGTCTGTCAACATAACTGAGTAACGCTTATTAATTGCTTTTAATTAATTCATCATTTTTATTTTAAGAGTTCCCGGTTTAAGAACAGTATTTTTGTAATTAGAAAATCTTGGATGTTTGTGGATGGATTAACGTGCTGGCAGATCAAGGATAGTGTTTAGAAACAAATTTTTTAGCCGAGTAACGCTTATTAATTGCTTTTAACTTATTTAGTAGCGGAAATTTATTCTTAAGTAGTTTCTGGATATTTTTTTAAGTAGTTCCTTTATGTGTTGTTGAATTGAGGATTTTTTATTTGATACATTAAAGTTTATTTGAGGTTCGTAATATCTGTTCATAAATTTTATAAGTTGCTGCGCCGTTGCTGCCACATATTCAAAATTTTGCTAAGGTGTGCATTCTTTGAGTTTTTCGACAAGATAAATTGGATTGAATAGCCCTTCAAATTTATTATGATGTTCATAAAACTTGGAGTCACATTAAACAGAGACCCATAGAATTTATTATGATGTTTTATGTGAACTGCAATGAATTATATTCAAGAACAAATTTCTTGCATGTTTAAAAAATGATTTGACAACCTAAACGAATAAAGTTAAGGTCTGATTTTTTAATAACTTGTTGATAAAAGATGGAAAATTTAAAATAATTTGTCACACTCACTCTCATTTAATTTATCCCTAAAATTTGTCAGTTCACTAACCCACCCCCCACTCTTCACATAATTTGAAGCCTAGAAGATCGACATCTCTATACTTCCTACATTTAATTCACTCGATGAGAATTAAATTTGTAATGTTTAATGGGCAAGGATGCTTCAATCTAATTGTCCTCGACTATATTATTTTTCTTTTGGATTTGATACAATCAAATATTTTAAGAAAATGTTGCTTATTCATCCAAGAATTTAAAGGATTATAATAATGAGAAAATTTATTTAATTGTTTGTGTTAATTGTGTAATTGACAAAGCACCACAAACCTATGAAAGGTATAGAAAGAAATGGAAAAAAAAAAAAAAAAAACATATATTTATTTCAATGCTTCAATTAACCATGTTAAAAATATTTATAATTATGGAATTATGACCTAACATCACGCACTTTCAACAAGCCGACTAAGAGTACGTTTTCAGTGTCTATATGAATTTATAAATTGGTCAAACTATCATTTTTATCCACACATTCGTAGGACCCATAATTTTTATCCAATTTTTATCCACACATTCCGTATGACTCACTGCTTATAATTTACAATAATTTTTACCATACATACTCAAACTAATTAATTTATTGCAACTTGTCCTTCAAAAATTAGACGAAACAGTTATATCTAATTTCAATACTTCAAGTTCGCATAAATATATTTACAGTTAATTTGGTCCCAATTCTTTCAAGTTTGTAAGAATTTCATCTACATTCAATTTTTTTAGCGGATATCATCCACATCCTTTCATTTATTCGCACATATGGTCCCAAAATCACTATTTTTCACTATTTTGACAATTCTTTGACAATTTTGTCCATTGACTTAAATAAATTAAAATGATAGAAAAAGAAAATACAATGAAAATATTACAATTGGACCCTTAACCTTTTCAAAAGTACAAATAAATCCTAAACTATTTTATTTTATACATACAGGTATTCTTCCCCAACAAAAAAGAAATCATCTTTTCCAATCCACCCACCCACCACCATCTTTTCGGTCATCAATGGCGGATCCTGCCCAAATTTTTTCATCAAAAGTATTTTTCAGTCCATTTAAAGACATACCCTCAACATATATTTGTTTTGTATATAAGTCTAGCCAGTTCGTACTGTGTTAAATTCTCTTTCTTTTAGTTAGATTTCAACAATGGCGGAGGGAAACCACCATCAATTGACGAATCCAGCATTATCCCGCCTCCGCCACTTATGAAAAATTGTCTCCGGGAATTCCGATCCAACCTTTTCAGCTTTTCAAATTTTTGCTTCAATAACTTGGTCTCCATAAATTCCTCGAACAACTCTCACTCTCCGCACGCGCTTCCAAGTGCGGGTGGTGTGGTGTCATGGATGGGGTAGACGCTATTGCACTCTATGATGCCTAAGCTCAAATATGACTTCTGGCTGTTGAACCGAGCTAGCGGGGAAGGTGACGATTAGCTTATCTTATGCCTTTGTCGTTTCAGGGGAAAAGTCTATGTTTTCGACTCGTGTCCCCGAGAAGGTCTCATTGTGTATTTAATCTTAAGTACTAGATATCTGTGTTTTCTGTCATCAATTTGTGGATGGGCTAAATTCAAAGGACATAATTAGAAAAAATATAGCTATGAGTCTTGATTGATGGAAGTCCATACAACTTAACAAAAATAGCCTTAAAGTGAGATGCCTATATAAAGAGACATTGCACGAGGTAAAAGATCATTTAGAAATTACAACAAATATTACACATTTTCTTATAAATTAAGAGCATTATATTTAAATTGTACGACTGATATAAGTGTCAGAAGACCTTTACTGGGTAATTTAGTGCACCTTAGACGTATGTTATTTTACAGATTAATTCCAGAATTCACATATATGGAGATTTTCTTACTATTTGAAATATTTGCAATTTCCAACAAGAATTATTTGATTATTTATTCTAACAAGATCCGAAAAATAATTTGGTTAACAAGTTGTATAAAGTATAAAATCAATAATAGACTCCTATGACCTTTAGATAATTTGTGGATGTACACAAATTGAAGTGTTGACTTATAAGGCTGTGTTTGATTACAAGTGGAAAATTTGAGTAGAAAAAAATATTTTCCATAGAAATGAATTACCAAGAAAATATGGGTTGAAAAATGTTCCATGGAAAATAAATGGGTTGGAAAAGATTAACAAATTTTTCATGGAAAATAAATTCTCCTATCCCACTTGGAAAATATTTTCCTTGAAAACAAGGAAAACATGGCCAAAAGTGGAAAAATTTGAAAAAAATTTCCATGGAAAAAAAAAAGGTTACAATCAAACAAAAGTTGGAAAATAGGTGAGAAAATAGTTTTTCCATGGAAAATTTTGCCAATCAAATAGACCAAAGCTGAAAAATTGGTTAAAAATTTTCATTTTCCATAAAAAGAAAGGGAATCAAACACAACCTAAATATAAATATTTCACAACTTTTGCATTCCAGAGGAATCAAACTCGTTCTTACAAGAATCTTATTGATTGTCAATATTTTTAAATCTGACTCCTAGTGACCTCTAGCAAAATATTTTAAGTTAATATTTTCTTTTAACTCAAATAAATTGAAAAGGTAATTTAAATCTAGCTTTCTGCGTACTGTCCCAAAAGGCATTGAAAAATTGACTTTTAATCAATGTTCTAAAAAGTGTAAAATATAGTTAGACGTGGAGGCCGAATTTCAAATTTTTCGAGTCTAGGCGAAGCCTAGGCGAGAGAAAGATAAGAGCAAGACGAGTACGAAGCGTGAGGTGTGACTAGGAATGGAGGTCGCGCTACATGTCTAGGTAGAGCCTAGACGACGCTTAGGTGGATTTTTTAGAACATTACTTTTAAATAAAGTGATGTAGTCATGGCCCGATCCATACACATGTAGAATTAACTGTTCAAAAATGTAAAATTGTTGATTGAGATTTAGTTTGTGGATTGAAGGTCAAGACTTGCAAATTAGTTGTGTTTGTTGTTTCTTTAATTTAGGACTTACTTTAATACTTTAGGAGTTCAAGGATTGATGTTGCAATTATGATCAAACTACATTAGGTGCATATTATTTTTTATGTACGTATAAATTGTGAATCTATATAATGTGTAGTTAGTAAATTGTGAATTCTACAAAATGTGTGGATAAAAGATATGTTTAACTAAAGTAACCAACTTAATTGTAATTTAAATTTAGCCAAACAAGCACTATATATAGTATTTAAGCGGCTGAGACAAGGTGTGTGCTTAGCTAATTAATTAAACATTAAGAAATTGTTTTCTTTATTTTGTTCCGTTCTCATTATTTATGTATTGAATAATCACGATTGTAGGGAGTTTTACATTCACTCACGAGAAAAAATACATACACTTCTGTCTTCATCTTTATTGTCAAAATTGATTTTTCTCCATCATATCTTCTCTGTTTTTCAAATTCCATCTTCTCAAATCAAATTCTCAAATCTATCTTCTTCTTCATCTGCTACATATTTGAGTTGCCATTAAATTTAAATCGTAACATACGATCGTATCCCACTGCCAAAAAGCAGTAAATACTAGTATAATTTTGCAATGCGAAATAGTTAAATATGCTCTATTGTTCAATGTCAACTTAAAAATGATGTAAGATTACTTTATAGGTTATTTTAAGGGTAATTTGTATTTTTGGTCTCTAACCTTTTCAATTTGTAACAAATCTTCCCCTAATCTTTTTTTAGCACCAAGCATCTCCAACCTTTTAATTTTTTGCAAATCACGCTCTCGTTGACATATTTTGACGGTTTTTCCCTCCTCTTTAAATAAAAAAAAAATAAAAAAAGCTAAAATAACAATAAAATAAAATAAAATTGTAAACGAAATCCCATAACTTTTAAAAAATATAAAAGAACACCATGTTTCCTAGAAATCCACCCAACCCCACCTTTCTCTCTCTCTCTAATGGCTACTAAAACTCCACTCTGGAACACTATTCCATAGACTGCCACCACGTTCTTGAACAACGTCCATATGTTGGCTTGGTATTTCATCAGGTCTAGTGTCAACTGGCATGGAGTTCTCCTCATCTCGAAAGGCTAATGTTTCAGAAGTTTCAAGATTCGAGGTAACAGTTTGATTTACAGCCGTCTCAACCTCAACCTCAGCCTCGCCCTCAAACTTCACCTCAAATTTCGTTTCACGGGCATGGTTCTTTGCGGCAATTTCTTCCTATATTTTTGATTGTAAGTATGCATCTATTAGATTTTGAACCCTTTCTTGCTCTTGTAATAGGTCACCATAGCGCTTGCTTCTGTAAAATTCGCTCAAGGTCCTTTAGTTTCTAAAC
Source organism: Forsythia suspensa (assembly GCA_023638005.1). NCBI lineage: Eukaryota > Viridiplantae > Streptophyta > Magnoliopsida > Lamiales > Oleaceae > Forsythia > Forsythia suspensa. The sequence goes on from CM042676.1 coordinate 38,357,949, forward strand.
TTCTTCCCAGAGGTTATTGATCCTATAAGTTGCTGCTAGCAACTCTTGCTTTTGCAACGCTTGGAAGCATTCAACTTCAGTTCCTACAGTGTCCATCTGATTGAAGGTTGCCTCAATCTGTGACCAAATATTTCCAACTCGCACTAGATAATTCGCAGCAACTAATTTAGTATCTAAAACATAAATCTCCAAAAAACCAAATTGGCAGTCTATGGAATGGCGCTCCGAGTGGAGTTTTGGTGGCCATTAGAGAGAGAGAGAGAGAGAGAAAATGAATTCTAGAGAGAGAGAGAGGTGGGTGGGGTGGATTTTTGGGGAATATGATGTTCTTTTATATTTTTTAAAATTTATGGGACTTCATTTGCAATTTTATTATTTTTTGTTTTTAACTTCTTTTTTTTCGTTTATTTAAAGAGGAAGACAAAACCGTCAAAATATGTCAATGGGGACGTGATTTGCAAAAAATTGAAAGGTTGGAGATGTCTAGTGCTAAAAAAAATGTTAGAGGTAGATTTGTTATAAATTGAAAAGGTTAGAGACCAAAAGTGCAAATTACCCTTATTTTAATGTGAAACTTAAAAGCTATTTGGTTTTTTCTCCTTCCAATTAGCCAATCTATTTTGGACTTTACTTTTACAGCATCAATCTAGATTTCAGTGCTTTAAGACTTTAGGGCCATACAACTGGCAAATTTTAGTCTTTTTCCAAAACGATGTTAAGGTTGTTTTATTGATAGAACTTTAGAGGGCCTACACGGGTTTATCCTAATTCTGAACATGCCAGATCACGCACCAATGTGCACCTAACTGAAAATAATTGAAGTTAGGCCCAAGTAATTAAAGATGTTTACGTTTTGTCTAAAATAAGATGTAATCACTTCATTAATTAAATTTCTTCATTCAGGCAAAGCACATAATGGGAAATTCTGGGAAGTAAACTTTATCTATAAGTAGTAAAAATGGGAATGTTAAAATGAATTTTTGTGGATTATGTTAAATTTAGTGTTCTAAAAAATACGTTTAGGCGCGAAACGCGTTTTCCACGTATTGTTTAAATCATATGCGTGCAATTAAGTAGTTGACTATGCTTTGAACCAAAAAAGAACCTAGCCCTGCCTAGGCATGCTAAGGTGCACATTATTTTTTTGAAATTTTTTTTCAACTTTAATATAATATAAAAAATAAAAAAAACACTTTTTCATGTCTCATCATCGCTCGAAATACTTTAAGTTCGATCTTCACTCCTAGTCATGCTTTACGCTTTTTAGAACACTGGTTATATTACATAGTTTGAGTCAATTTTTCTTCTTACTTTGCAAAATTGGCCAAAATTTATTTTCTACTCCATAAATTTGGTTAGAAAAGTTTTCGCACACTTTAAAAAAGTCAATGTCTAGTCCATTCTATAGTTTCGTCCATGCCAGCAAGTGTAAGTGACACGAATTGAAGATGAATTAACAGATGGAGGACTTTTTTGATTGTGATAAATTATGTGTAGAGATAAAAAGTCTCCTATATTCAAGACTACTCTTCTCGATGATACATTAATCCTGTGAGATGGCACTGTCGCGGGGAAGGAAAAGTTGAGAAGTTATTAAAGTAGTTGGCTTTTAAAAATTCGACCCAAAAAAAAAAAAAAAACAAAACAAAACAAAAGGAAAAGGAAAAGAAAAAGAAAGGGAATACAGCTAGAATCTAGAAAGGTGTCCATTGAAGAGGTGTCCCTAGTGCAAATACAGTTGGAGAATGGGACACGACCCCGCACACAACCATAATGAAACAAATCCCCGCCATCCACCGCTCATTTTACATGCTAGTCTCATTACATCATGGAAATGATTTATTTTGAAATTAATTGAATTCATTATCAAAAATTGACACCTTAAATTGAACAATATCTAGTACTTGTATCATTTCAATAAACTTCTCTTACCTTGATTAAAAGTAACGAAATAGAAATAATTGCAGCACTCATGTTCTACTTATTAAATTTGCGAAAACGATTCTCTACCCGTTTTGTCTACTTGTTATTTTGTTTTTCAACCTTTCAGTTATGTACCATTTTAATCCACAGTGTAAGATTTCGATCCATATTCTCTCATAGATAAATTAGCTCAATCAAAGAAGTTTTTCGTGTGGTTCGTATTACCGAATTGCCATAAGCTTTGTGTGTAGTCCATATTACCGAAGGGGAATTATGGAAATGGAATTGGGAGGTGGGAAATAATTTTGTTTATGTTAATAATTATAGTGTAAAAATTGATATAAATGTTACGAAACTAGAAAAGTAGAGAGAAAGAGAGAAGAGAATAGAGAGGGTCAAAACTCAAGTGTGTAAATTTATTTGAATGACTTATTACACAATAACTGGTTCGTTAAAAATTTTGTTTGGTAAAAATCCAATGGGACAAAAATACCAATCAAATAAAAAAAAATTATTAAAAATTTGGATAAATTAAATTCTGCCTCATTAAAACCTTGTCAGGAAAATCCAGTGGGACAAAACCTGAGCGAAGAAAAAAGAGTACAGCTACTCCCACTGATTTCAATCAATGAAAAAAAAAACTTGTATCGAGCTATTTATATCTTGTGCATCAATGTCTTCAATGTTTCTTAAAATTTGTATAAAAAAATTCTGATGAAATGCCCTCCATGTTATAATATCATCTTCATACATTATCTCTAGTTAATTGTAATCAGTATGATGGTTTGATGCAATTATATTAAAAACACATCTTGTTGTTGTTCCCTTCATGGGTCTCATATACATTTTATAATATATGGGAGTATAACCATATGGTTATGATGAGGGTAAAATATTTTGTAAGTTATGGACATTCATAACTATAATATTTATACTACTTCCAATTGTATGTCATTTACAAAAACAAATATGTATCGTTAAAACTTTACTAGAAAAAAACTCGGTGGGCAAAAATCTTAGTGAAGAAAAAAGAGTACATAAATTCTTTTAATACACCATTAAAGTTGTCTCATTAAAAACCTTGTCGGAAAAATCCAATGGGACAAAACATTGGTCAAGGAAAAAAGTATAACGCGTATTTACTCCCCCTCATTATAATATCATTTCAAATATGTACTTTGATCGATTAAGTTCTTGAAAAGTTGAACTATATGCTTCAGGCATATTAAATCCTCCAGGAATTTATATACATAGTTTTATTTGTCATGCGAGATGAGTTAATTATAACAATATTCATTGTATGCATATATGTCATGCATTGACAAGCTAACAAGATATCAACTTGTGATTACTTTACATAAGCCTTTGCGAAATTTATAATGTTAAAAGTCGTGCATTACATGTTACGACTTCATTTTCTCATTTCCTTTTCGCATAAATATACATCTTTAGGTGCTCGGACTATAGGTACAGAAACTTTAGGTTTCTCTAATCAATTCAATTTACTTGGATTGCATCTTTTTATTTGGCCAATTAATTCATTGACATATTTTTTTATCAATATCTCACTACTTTTCATAATATAAAGCGCTTCTTTATATAGAAAAGTATTGTCAACAACATTTATTTTTGAATCCATTTCTTTCTCATAACGACATAACTTAACGAGATTTTTTCGTTTTATTATTTTAGCTAGTTGAACCTGTTCTGGGATTTTTATAATTAGTTATGTCTATATACACTCCAAGGGTATGCACCTCCTCAATAAGACCATTTTTATAATTGGCTCCATTTTTAATTTGAGAATTTTTTGGAATTAATTGTCACCACGCTTCAGGCGTGTCATTAATTTACCAGATATAATGTTAATGGATTGTCCTTCAAAGACGTTAATATAAATTGGAGCATTTAAAGCTAGTATATGAGATTTGATTTAATCTTTTTGATCAGTAAATGCATTTGTTAATTGTATAACTTACAAATGAGTTATTTGTTGAACTTCTGATTCATATTGTCTTGTGCAAGGATCTAGAAAATATAATATGCTGTATTTTCATGTATTCTTTCCAGCTACTTAATTTCTCTCCCCTAATGTTAAGAAAAATGTCTTATCAAAATGATATTCGAAAAACCGTATTATAAAATATCACCTGTTAGGACTTAAAATATTTTATAATGTTCCAAACTAAACATGTATTCTCAATATTTTTAATACCCATCTCAGTGCACTATGGTTGACTGATTGTACATATATTGCACCATAAAAAATCATTAGATGAGTAATATTAAGCTCTGACCATAAGCCAACTATAGCGGATATAACTTCGATGTTGGCATGATGTGTATAAATTTTTTTGCATATAAAATAGCATTCCCTAGATAAAAATGAGAAGCACTTTGTTCTCAATAATAATAGTTTAAAATTTAATTGGAGGCGTTAACAAACAATATTGCTAACACATTTAACATCATCTCAACTAATATTTATTAAAAGTTTGAGATTTAGACTCACTAGCATTGAGAAGACACCACCATCTTAGTTGTATAATTTGAAAATTATGCTAATAATTTAAAATTTAAGCAAGTAATCTCGCAAACTTCAAGTTGCGAATAATAACACCATATAATCATCTAGCATATGTATCTATTAGATATAAATAATATATAGATGGTCAACATGGAGAGTGATGGGGCCCTAAAAATCACCTTAAATAATTTTCAGAAATGTAGGAAATTCAGTCCCTATTTTAGCTAAGGTCTACTGGTTTTATATACCATGAGAACAAGCATCACATGAGAATTTATTATATTGAAAAATCTTCTGATTTTCAATAGATATTCTCATTAATAATTTACATCATATTGATCCGGGATGGTCTAACCGGTAGTGCCAATTAATAAAAATTTTAGGACATTAAACTTCTGGTTCTACATAGTACTTGTTTAATTGTACAAATATTTGTATAGTACAAACTAAAAGAAATGAATAACATAATATTTGTTTCATCATTCTTATCTTTTAACTTTAGGGATTTATTAATGCATGTATGTACAACAGATACATGACTATTGTCGTTATATTTGAAATCTAAATGATCTAAACATATCAAAACATAAAATTTCTTGGATTAACGAACTTCGAGTTCGTTCGCGACAATATTTAATTCAATGATCTTATAATATTATTTTTTCGGGAGCAAGTAATATTTTACTAAAGTAGATTATGAACATAATATACAATTGTGCTTTTCTAGGTGCAACAACAAAATATTCTTCTAGAATATTTATAAGCTTAGATTGTATTTTTTTTTTCTTTCAAAAACAACAACATAATATTCTTCTAGAATATTAATAGAATTGTATAATTGTATTTGTTCAAAAAAAGAACAATTAAAAACAAATATTACAATGTACGCTCATCAGGAACAACAATACAATATTCCTATAAAATATTGATATGTATAAAATTTATGATTCTTTAAAAACTACAACATGATATTCTTCAAGAGTATCAACACAATATTTGTTCAAAAATATATTTTTCAAGAACAACACAATATTTCCAAGAATATTGGTATACATAAGAAAAAAATGTTTCTTCAAGAACATTAACCAAATATTCTTCTGGAATATTGAGTATTTAAATTTGTGCCTTCTAATAGAAAATATTACAATTATTATATTAGAATATTAATTTATGCAGTAAAGTTGCGATTCTCAAAAGATACAAATTTAATGTTTCTTCAAGGACAATCATTTAATACTCGTTTAATGAAATTGTGCTTCTCCAAGAGCAACAACACAATATTTTTTTAAAATATTCTATATTTTGTGTTTCTTCAGGAAAAACAATGTCATTTTCTTTTACATTATTGATATTCATAAAGTTATACTTTTTCACGAGTATTAATAAAATATTTGTATAAATATTAATATACAAATAATTGTTCTTCTTTATGATGAATTCAATATTTTTTCTAGGGTAAATAGCACAAAACGTCCCTACTTATTGAGGGTATTGTGGAAAACGTCCCTACTTTCAAAATTTTGGCATTTTCACCCTTACCTCTTTGGATTTCTCGCAAGAAACGTCCTTCACCAAAAATCGACCATTAACATAGGGGTAAATTAGTCCAACCACTTTTTCACATATATATTACTTCTTTTAAAAATTGGGGGGCTTTCCATACAATTTCTAAAATTGCATGGCAAGCCCCTGTCCCCAAATCTGAAAAGTCAAACTTGTGGAAACCATGGCCCTTTGTTTGTTGTTCGACGACGAAGAGGTGGCACGTCATGTAAAAACACACCGGCCGCGACCACCGCCAAATGAGCATTAGCAAATTCTTCTCGATATCGTAACAACTGCTTCATCAGCATCTTCCTCTCCTTGCAAATTCTCACCCTCTCTTCTTTATCAATTCTTGATGCAACACAACCCATCTCTCCGAATTTAAAGATGGTAAATAACAAATCAAAGCAGCTGAATTTGGTAATTCTGCAACTCCAAGTCTTTAACATTCATGGTAAAAGTAATAGATTGTAACATATTCTCCATATTTCCAAGAAACTAAATGCAAATCATACATCATCTTAATACGCAAAGTACTCTTCTAGTCCTACATAAATGAATGTATGATCCACGAACTGCATACGCCCCCAAAGAACCGTGAAAATGGTATGTGAAAACCCCAAAACTCACACAAACCTCATCAAATGTTAATACACTACATGCATATTATTAGATATTCTGCAACCAAGAAGAAGACGAAAAGCACTAAACAAATCTCTCAGATAAAAAATCTACAAGTTTACAAACCCAACAAAAATCCTCCAAAAATTGTGTCAACATTTCCCTAAAATTCTCCATATTCATAACACAAAACACCATTTGCTAAAATCAGTTTGCGATCCTAATCGCCACGTGCATTGTCATTTAATGACTTCAATAAATGAAGTAAAGAAGAACGTTACCAAAACCTTAACGGTCTCAAAACAAAGAATGAAGTTTCCTTTCTTTTTTTCTCCTTTTCTTTGGCAAATTTTAAAAAACCAATATTTTTTCGAACAAGAACTAGAGTATGGATCTTTATTTTGGGTGAAAGGTTTTAATTTAATTTGGTTTCATTCTTTATAAGATCTGAAATTTGGGGACGGGGGCCTGCCATGCAATTTGGAAATTGCATGGAAAGCCCTCAATTTTAAAAGAAGTAATATATATGTGAAAAAAGTGGTTGGACTAATTTACCCTATGTTAATGGCTGATTTTTGACCCAAGGACGTTTTACAGCAGAAATCCAAAGAGGTAAGGGTGGAAATGCCAAAATTTTGAAGGTAGGGACGTTTTCCACAATACCCTCAATAGGTAGGGACGTTTTGTGCTATTTACCCTTTTTTCTAAAATATTGACATGTATAAATTTTATGTTTTTACGGAACGATAAAATAATATTCCTATAAAATATTAAAATGCTCATCGGGAGCAATAACTTAATATTAAATCTTACACAATTACACTCTTCGAGAGCAAGTAATATTCTACTGGAATATTAATATAATGTTGTGCTACTTCAGGAGCAACAACAAATTGTTATGTAGGAATATTAGATTATGTAAGAATTTACTCATCAGAAACATAAACATAATAAATGTTTAGATCTTATACAATTATGCTATTCGAAAGCAAGTAATATTCTGTCAAAATATTAATATAATGTTGTACTTCTTTAGGAGAAACAATAAATTATTTTAAAATATGAAACTTTATAAAAATTTGTTCTTCGGAAACAAATTGTTTAATATTAAATTACATAAATTATGGTATTCGGGAGCAAGTCATATTCTGCTAGAATATAAACATAACGTTGTGCTTCTTCAGAAGCAACAACAAATTATTTTAAAATATTAAACTTTACTATAAAGTAAAGATTTGATCTTCAAGAACAATATTATAATATTGCTATAAAATATTAAATCTTATAAAATTAGGCTCTTCGAAAGCAATTAATAATCCACTGAAATATTAATATAATATGAAATTGTGCTACTTCTAGAGCAATAAAATATTTTTATACAATATTTATATGTTAGGTCGTGAAATATAAAACAACATTCTTCTAGAATATTAAATTAACGATGTCACGCTATTTAAGGACAAGTAACATTCTTCTAGAATATTAATATAATATTGTGCTCTTCGGGAGCATTAACATATTTATCAAACTTAAACTTGTATAAAGTTAATTTTCAGGACTAACATAATATTCATACAAGATATTAGATTTATAAAATTACACTCTTCGGGAGTAATAACTTTATAATAAATCTAACAAATTACGCTATTTGGGAGCAAGTGTATTCTACTGAAATATTAATATAATATAAAATTGTACTTCTTTTGGAAGACCAACGAAATATTCTCCTGGAATATTAATTTGTATAAATTGATATTCTTCAGGAATACAAACACAATATTATTTTAAATATTGATTTGTAGTAATTAACAATATTCAATAAATATTTATCTACTATTTATCAATACAGAAAATGTATAATCAAATACAATAGTAAAGAGAATACTAATCTTTTGTCCATGAACAAAAAATGAAGATAACTTTGTTAATTCAATTGGCTTTATCTTCATATGCACAATTCAAAATTCGTTACGGTTCACGAAGATATTTCTCACTAATGAACCATTCGATCTTGATCACCACCGTTGAAATTTAAGAACAATGAGTTTTGAACGTTATGTACAAATATCACAACGATCGGACCATGGAGCATTAAAATGTCAATGTTTGATCACGATTGCGCGGCTGCCCAAATTCTGCGAATTTTCTACACTATTGCTCTCAACTTTTCTCTCTATTTTGGGTGAGCTACTTCGTGCTGATAACGTGTTATGAAACTAGAAAGTAGAGAGAAAGAGAGAAGAGAATAGAGAGGGTCAAAACTCAAGTGTGTAAATTTATTATAATAGTAACCCTTATTTATAGGGTTCCAAAGAGAGTTACAACCTTATTAGAATACACTATTCTGGAGTAAGTAGATAACTACATAGACATCTAGATACAACTAAATAGTCATTCATCATTATCTATAATTTTACAACAATAACAAGTTATTTTCATTTACTTTCTAATTTAATTGAGATAAGATTATAATAGTTGTTTTAATAAATCAAATGTTAATTGTCAAACACACGAAAACGTGTTCGAACTATCAATATGTTACAAGATAATTTCTCCGTCCTATTAAAATAGACTTGCTTTCTTTATTCATTCATACCAAATTATAGTTTGCTTTCCTTGTTGAAAGTATAGCTGATTTCTTAGTTTTCTAATATACCTATATTTAATGTGTCTTGTTATCAACAAATATAAACTACTACATTCGTCTCACAAAGACAAGTTTACTTTTATTTTCACATAAATTAAAAAAGTGGTAATTATATTTACACCACATTTTTTGTTAACCATACTATATTTTAATTGCAATAAAGGTCCTTGACTATTACTCATTTTCTCATTTATGTCCCTAACAGTTTTTTATTATATCTGGGATTTTGGCACAAGTGGTCCATAACGTATGACCTTAATGTATTTTTGGTCCCTATCTTTTTATTTTTGGCTAGAAAGTCCATAACCTTTTCCATTGAGTGCGAAATTGGTCACTATAGACGGATTCAGTCCAAATTCTCCATTAAATTGTGTGTATGATTTCAACTCTCTTTTAATTTGTCTTACTACAGGAACAAACTGGTCAAGTCATTTTTTTTTCTTTTGTTCATTCCCACCTGTATAACATAAACCACACCCACCAATTCTATGATTTCGAAGAAAACTACCAAAATTAGAAGAAAGTATGTTTATAGGAATTGTGAAGAGTAAATGAACTCAATATTTTTCGATGTGGGCTACCATTGGAGATATGAAGAAAAACATGTATTGAAAAAGAAAAAAAAAAAAAGAATTTCATTGGAAGATTCGAATTTTGGGCTTTATTTGTGGAGTTGCTATATCGTAGATGAAGGATGTGTAGAATGTGTGGAGATGGTATATAGACAGTCCGTAACTATTAACTCTGGAGCACAAATGGTCCCAAATGTTTGTAGGTAGGTGCGAATACAATTCCAACTTTTTTGTGTTGGTGGGCAGATGGCCCTAACTTTTTCAATTAAGGTGTGCAAATAGTCTCAATGTATGTAAATTAGTGCGAAGTTAGTCCATAACTTATTGAAAAAAGCTGCACGAATATTACTGGTATTCACCTACAATTTATCATGATAGTAATGTAGATTTATACATCAACCGCCATCTGTCGACCTTAACAACAATCTCTCAACTCAAACCATCCATTCGCAACTCATAAACCAAATATGCACTGAAATTAAAAACAATGAAAAGCAGATATATAGTCACCAAAAAAATTATTTACATTACATTTCAAACATCAACCATGAAAAACAATCAGTTAATTGAGAAACACCAAAACTCAGATGTTTAAATTACATTTCATACACTAGCCACCTATAGCACATTTGCAACAACATATATAATTTTTTTAGACAACAATTGCATACAACAAGCAAGTGAAAATGCATAAAAAAATTATAAACTGACGAACAAAAGAAAAAGAAAAGTGACTTGACAAATTTTCCCCTGCAATAAAGACAAATTAAAAGAGAATTGAAATCACGCACGCAACTAATGGAGATTTTGGAAGGAATCTAACCATAAGGACCACTTTCGTAACTAATGGTATGGGTTATAGAACTTCTAGTAAAAAATGAAAGGTTAGAAACAAAAACACACTAATGACATACTTAGAGGCCTATTTGTGCAAAAATTCCATTATATTTAAAGGGTAATTTGTATTTTTGGTCTCCAACCTTTCTAATTTGTATCAAAATCTACCCCTAATCTTTTTTTAGCACCAGACATCCCTAACCTTTCAATTTCTTACAAATCACGTCCTTATTGACATATTTTGACGATTTTGCCATCATCTTTAAATAAACAAAAATAGAAAAAAGTTAAAAACAACAAAAATAAAAAAAAATTACAAATAAAGTCCCATAACTTTTAAAAAACACAAAATAACTTCATCTTTTCCACCCACCCACCCACCCACCCACCCCACCCCACCCCATCCCATCCCCAAATCACCACCAATCATGTAAAAATTCATCATTCACTATTCCATACTATCTCTACACCAAAATCAACTCAACAATGGCAATTCTCCTCCGATTCTAGCTCCTCATCCTCCCGTTAATCCTAATTTTCATCTCCCAAAAATTAATTAGGAATATTCTGGGTTTGATGTATGTTAGTGTATTCATTTTCTAACATTTTTCTAAGCAAGCAAACATGCTCACATACATGTAGTATTATTGGAATTCCATGTAGGATTTGAAGATTATCTAGTTAAAAAGTTTCTTTAACCCATTCTAGATTCATCTTTTTTTGTACTAAACATTTTAAGAATCTTACCATTCTGTGTCAGATACTTAGATTAACATTTATTGCTATATTAATTTTATGTGCATGGTGAGACTACAAATGTCTAGCTATTTATGTGATTTTAACAGGGTTTGAGTCTCTAAAGATAAAGAGTTGTGTCTGCAGATTATAGGGTAGTGGAGCTGGTGTGATATAGGTTGTTTATTCTCGTTTTGCAATAGATTTTCGAGGTCAATGTCACCCAAGAGAACAAAGAATTGTGATGGAAGAGAGGCTGTGGAAGATATGGGAAAGGATGCGAAGAAGAATGAGTTGATATTGACGACATCAGACACTGTTAATGTCGAAAGATATGGGTGGGGTGGAAGGTGGGGTTATTTTGTGTTTTTTAAAAGTTATAGGACTTTATTTACAATTTTCTTTTCTTTTTTGTTGTTTTTAACTTTTTTCTATTTTTTTTTATTTAAAGAGGAGGACAAAACTGTCAAAATATGTCAATAGAGACATGATTTACAAAAAATTAAAAGGTTGGGAATGTCTGGTGCTAAAAAAAAGTTAATGATAGATTTGTTACAAATTAGAAAGATTGGAGACCAAAAGTGCAAATTACCCATATTTTTATCATCAACATATTAATTTGCACATCTTATATTTATTTTTGATGATGGGTTGTCCAAAAATTTAATTAGGAGAGCGTAAAATGATTTTTTTTACCTCTCATATTTTTAAATAAAAAAATAAATAATAAATACAAAAGTTTGACAAAATATTTGTCTTTCATTTCAATGCACATTAGAAAAATATAAGGACAAAAATCGTCATCAAAGACAAAATGTGAAAATTCATTGAAAATTAATGATAAAAATAAGATGAAAAAAAGTTGGGGGATATAAGTGCCAGAATGTCAAAGGTCGAAGGATCTTCATTACAATTAAAATTAAGTGTAGATAATAAAAATTGTAGTATAAATATAATTACCATAAAAAAACTTAGTTAATATAGTTAGAACCATGAATTTTACTCATATTTTCCTAATATACCCCCTCCATTGAATAACTTTAGTTCATATTTGTAGATAATAATAGATGAGGCAATGGGCCGAGCTTAGCCGGCTTGGCCCGTTGCCCACCATGCTCGGCTCTTCTATAGACGAGCTGAGCTTAGGCTCGACTCGTCCCTAGAATGGGCGCTCGATTCAGTTCGTTGGCTTGTTTTTTTTTCTTTTCAACTTTAAATATTTTTTCGAAGAATTTTAAAATAAAAAATAAATAAAGTTTGAGAATTTTTTTATGTTAAAACTTAAAAGTTGAAAATCCTCATTCTTTTTTCCAGCTTGGAATTGACTACTTTAAATGTATGCGGTGTTAAAATTGTAAACGAACAAGTTATTACGTGTACAAATTTTTGTTAAAGTAAGATGAAAGAAATATCAAATATTTACGCAAATAAGTGATCATTGAAGGCAATATTTACGATGGATCATCCAATGGCCACAAAAAAATGACTGTTGGACACAAGCTACGAGCCGGCTCGTGGTCGGCCTACGAGCTGGTTCGTCTTTTTGCCGAGCCATCCTATTATTTTTTTGGGCTCGACCCAAACCCGGGTCGAACTGACCTATTTGCCACCTCTAGATAATAAGCTATATTAAATAGGAGTATATCAGAAAATTTAGAAATCAACTATACACTCAAGAAGGAAAGTGAACTATAATTTCAAACAATGAATATAGTAAGTAAGCCTATATTTGTGGGATGAAGAGAGTATCATTAATCGATGTAGGAGTATAAGAAAAATGTTAAGTAAAATTTATGATTCTAATTATATTAAATAAATTTTTAATTTGCGTAAAATAGAAATAAGTCCATTTTGTATGATATGAAGGAAGGATTACAAAAGTTAAAAGAGCAAATTACTAGAAAGAAAACATTAAAGACTTACTTGTTACGATAACCACAAATTGAGAACTCCTTTGCAATTTTCCCAATAAATTATGAAAAGAATATATCAAAATCTAGAAAATATTTACTATTGCATGCGTTCTCTGTCTCTGTCTCTCACCATCAACCCGATACCCACTCATTTGTCAATGCAGAGCGCGTAAACCGATAAGATTGTATAGGCATTATTGATCGGTCCACGGTCGGGTCATGTTCTAGAGACCCGTTTTAAAACCCATATAAATCCTAGAATAATAAAAACACAAATCTTAGCTCTTGAATAAGTGTCGGTCGCTTCTTGGATTCGCTGCTCGTATAAAGAAACACCTTTTCTTACAAAAAAGCTGTACTCCAGTTAACAACATTTCTTTCTCTGTTTTTTTTTTTTTTTTTCTCATTTTTTTCTTCGAGCTCAATTATGCTCCAAAAATCAAAACTCTAAACTGGGTTTTGAATAAAAATTTCATTTAATTTACTGAAAGATCATTGAGTTTCCCATTGAAGGTGAGTTTATCTGAAGCATTTGGAATTTCATTCCATTTTTGTTTATTATACTACAGTCTAAAGGAGTTAGCGTCATTACGCTAACTCTTTGCTGGATCTCTTACTGTAGTGGTTTAGCATTAATTCCCAGATTTTTTTATTTTTTTTGGGGAAAAAGTTTCATTTTTTCCTAATATTTTTGAGTTGACACTAATGCGTTTTAACATAAATATAGTTGGTATAAATATAGTTGGCATTGCATGTTTAATGTTTGTCAATGTTAATTATTAGTGCCAGTTTCTGTTTTGTCTCTTAAAATTGTTTTTTGGTATTTTGCGCGATTATTTTCTTGAATTAACAGTGAATCTATTTGAATTTGGACAGAATGATGAATGAAAGATTACAGAAATATTTGTACATTCTTGTTTGTATGCTGATTGTGATAAGATCAACAGAAGGATTTTTTGTTGATATTACTTACGTTCAGAGTGCTGTTGCAAAAGGAGCAGGTAAAACATTAAGGCCACTATATAGAACATCTATTTTAATTTTTTTATGTATATTATTGTGTTTCATTATATATTTTTCTGTTGTGTGCCCGCAGTTTGTTTAGACGGGAGTCCACCGGCATACCATTTTGATAGGGGATCTGGAGCAGGAATTAACAATTGGTTGGTTCATTTCGAGGTTAGAAGCTACTGAATATGTTTTTTGTTACTGCATAATGGATCATCAAAAGATAGTACTTCAGAGTCCTTTTATTAGAAGAATATAATTCATAGTTGCAAAAATAATGATATTGAGATCAACACTTCCCAGAAAAGAATGGATGAATTTTATTGAGAATAGGGACTACTACTTAATTTTTTTTTTTTTTTAGAGTTCAAGATCGGGCTGCTATTGAAAAAAATATATTTTTGTAGTTCAAAAATTGCTTTTTTTCTGGTGCGGCTCTTATCTCCGCCTCTGATTGAGAATAAAGCTTAGTTTCCTCTTGTTGCATTATCGGCATTCAAACAGTGCATTTCACATTTGATTTTTCCATCCATGTACTGGCACGATATCTGGGCCAAATACTTGGTTAGAATTTATGTTATTTGATTATTTTGTATAACATACTTTTGACTGTTCAGAGGGTTTTCATCAAGGATTTTTCAGAGTTCACGTCTGAGTTTTGAATTGAAAAAGAATGGATTTTCATGCTCTACACATGTGAATAAAATCTGTTAATCTTGATGTCCAGGGAGGAGGATGGTGCAACAACGTCACAACTTGCCTTGCCCGTATAGACACTCGCTTAGGATCCTCCAAGAAAATGGTTAAGCAAGTTGCATTTTCTGGGATTTTGAGCAACAAGCCACAGTTTAACCCCGGTATACTTTAAATTTTTGATTGACTTGGATTTTGTGATTTTACTTGGTCTTTTATCTCCTTCAGGTGTGTCTTTAATAAATATGGTCTCTATGTGAATTTCCAGATTTCTATAATTGGAATAGGATCAAGGTTAGATACTGTGATGGATCATCATTTACTGGAGATGTAGAAGCAGTAGATCCTGTAAGTCATCACAGTAGCTTCTATTCATAAAATTACTGGTCCCCCATAATTTTCTATTTAGCTTTCTCGAAGTCGTTAGGTAGATATCATTTAATGGCATTTTTGAACATATAGTGGATTGCTTTGTTGTTTGAGTATTTATGGAACTTCTGATTTTTGTGTCAATATTCGATCAGGCCACTAAACTTTACTTCAGAGGAGCAAGGGTTTTTGTTGCTGTCATCGATGATTTGTTAGAAAAAGGAATGAAGAATGCTGAAAATGTAGGATTGTCTCTTATGGTTATTCCTCCAACTTTTATTGTAATATTCTTTTTCTATTGTTAACTCGAGTGTTCTTATGTAGGCTGTTCTGTCTGGATGTTCAGCTGGTGGTTTAACTTCTATTTTGCATTGTGATAACTTCAAAGCTCTCGTTCCCATGGGTGCTAAAGTAAAGTGTTTTGCGGATGCTGGTTATTTTATTAATGCGTAAGCTTTCATATGAGGCATGGTACCCGCCGAAATAATTTGATATGTACAAGAATCATGTTCATTTGTTTCTTGTGGAGTCAACATCTTTTTTCTTATATCCTCTATAACAGGAAGGATGTCTCTGGAGCACAGCATATCGAGAATTTCTACGATGATGTGGTCAAGACGCATGTGTGATTTTTCTCCTAGCCAAAGAACAAGTGGAAATATAAAAATAGAATTACGTAATAATAGTTTGATCGTTCTCTAATTGTGTTTTCTTTACTAACTTGGATGCAGGGAGCGGCGAAGAATCTTCCGTCGTCGTGTACTTCAAAAGGGAAACCAAGTTTGGTAAGAGCAATTTTCTTCACTGAATGGTTTCCCGCTTTGACATAACACATCTCGTGCTAATATCACTAAAAATTGCAGTGTTTTTTCCCACAATACATGTCACAACAAATTCAGACGCCACTTTTCATTACAAATGCTGCCTATGATTCATGGCAGGTTAGTGTATTTATGCATCTCTCGAAGACACCAACATTTTGATGGTTATATTCTGTTTGAAATGATGCCTTCGACTTTCTTTCTCAGCTTTAGTTCATGACTTGTAGATCTTGGAAACAATTTATGTATTCAATCTTTTATGTTTCTATGAACTAAGATAAATCTGGTGTTTTCTTTTCTGGGCTCGAGTGTGTATTTCTTGTGATTATAAAATTCAAGTATCCAACTCAATTTCAATAGCAGGAATTCTAAATCCCATGATTGTTATGCAAATCGTTCAGCTACAAATTTCGAGATGTCACAATAATTAAGTATTTATCTTCCACTTACATAGATTCATAAAAGATCATTGATCATGACAAGTGCCGTTACATTATCATGTATTTTACAGAAACAGAAAATATTAACTCTTTTGACATCCTCATTTTTTCCAGATAAAAAACATTTTGGCTCCAGGGGTTGCTGATCCACATGGTACCTGGCACAATTGCAAGATTGATATAAAGAATTGTTCCCCCAGTCAACTCCAAACGATGCAAGGTTACTATAAGTTACTTATTTCAATCCGTGTCCTATATAGTCTGAATTTCAGTAGATTACGAAAGGAAAGCAGAATATGGGTTGAATCCCTACTTTATAGTACGTTAAAAAAACCGAAAATTAGATTTCCTTACTAACATCTGAGTTTGGTTTTGCTAACCTTACGAATGACAGTTTAGACAACTGTAATAAATGTTGATAAATGGAAAGGGGGCTCCATAGAAAAGTGAAACGAGAATTTGGTTTTGATTTCCTTACTTGACCTGAATGTTCGTTTTTATCTCTTATTTTTAATTGTAGAACCACACCAACAATCCAAGAGAAATGCTGGTGTTTTGCTTGCATCAGAAATGATGATGTTCCATATATGGTGTGATTTTCAGGTTTCAGAACAGAGTTCATAAATGCATTGACTGGACTAGGTGACTTAACATCAAGAGGATACTTTATCAACTCCTGCTATGCCCACTGCCAAACTGAAATGCAGGAAACATGGTTGAGGAGTGACTCTCCGGTCTTAAATAACAAGGTTAATGATTGTTGCCAATTTCACGAGTATATTCTTTTCTCACCATTGCATTTGGGGTCACCTTGTGAGATCTTGTTCTGCTAGATACTTATATCTTCTAAATTCTTTGTTTAATGATTCTTTCTTATTGTCCCTTATGTGCAAAATTGTATTTGACACGCTGAAATTTTGTCATGCAGACCATTGCTAAAGCAGTTGGGGACTGGTTTTACGACAGAAATCCGTTTCAAATCATCGACTGCCCTTATCCTTGTGACAAAACATGTCACAACAGAATTTTTGATTCACATGAGAATCCATCAGTATAGACCATGCTGGGACAACAAAAGCCATTCTTTGGACTAATTCATATAAAGAAATTCAGAATGGTTGAAGGAAAAAGAAAAGGTATAGAAGAAATAAGAAGAATCCAAAAATTATTAATGCTGCACAATAAAGGAAAAACACCAATGCACAAACTGTGCTTGGTTATTTTATTCTTATTAAAAAGTTCACAAACAATATATTAATTATTCTGATGAGGATGAGTGGGATGTTAAAATATCATATTTCAATTGTGAGATTTGTAATCTTTGTTAATTATAGATAGTAGAGTTTGTTGGACAAAAAGTTTAAGGTAGTAACAAATCTCAAACTTATACAAAGATATGTTTCGTTTATCATTATCAACTATTAAACTATTTTTTTCATTGTATTTTGTGATATGTGACACTCATATTTGTGAAAAACTCTTACTTTTCATTTAATCATACATTTTATTTGTTATTGGGACAATATAGTAATCGGTATTTCAAACTTTATAATTTTGTGACGAGTTATGAGTATACATGGTATATAATATAAGAATTATGGTATGGAATTATTAGCAACTTTGATGATGTCAAGAGCCTTGTCTTTGTTGATTCATATACTTTTAGAAGCAGTAGAATGTGTTAAGGGATAAATTCTACATCGGTTATATGTCCAAATATTAAGCATTATATAAGAGTTTGAATTACTTTTATTCTTCTTAATAAGGTTGACATTTTAACATGCAATTTGAAGTCTTAATAAGATGTCCCACAGTTCCTTGAGAGCCTCAATCACACACAAAACTCGTATGACGATAGTCGAAATAGTCACATTTTTTCACGTCTATATGTCACAAATGTATACGGTTACTATCGCATTCCGTCAAGCAATAGTCCCATTCAGACGTATCTCCTTCGCTTTCCCAGTAGCAATATGCCTTAATCCAATATTGTGCATTTGGAGCCCATAACTAACCCCGAATTTAGAATATCACCATCACCAACATCAGCCCAAGCAAAACATTCCTCTCTATGTGCCATATGACCGTGTACATGACTTCTATGCTCCTAATGCATTTATAGTTCATAAATAGATGCCTATATGTAAGATGCATTGTGTGCATATAAAACATATATGTAAAGGTGAAATTTAAATGCAAGTATTTATTTTTACGTTTCAATTTAGTTTTGATAAGAGTACTTTTTTAGTAAATTACGAAAAAGCCACCTTAATTGCTTCTTAAATGCGTGCATACAAATGTGTTCATTCGGCGAATGCAACCAAGGATTGTACTAAAAATGTGCCACGTCAAACTAAAATACTTACATGACAAAGAAAAAAGTGGAGGATGTCTAGCACACCGTCTACATTTGGACGGTGTGCTAGACATTCTTAACTTATTTAATGTCTATCGAAATGGGTATCTCGACTTACTATTTGTACACACTATTATTAATGTTTCGTAAAAAATTATCTTTTAATATTTATAATTAAGAAATACTTATTAATTAATTAAATATAAAATTCTCAATCTATATATCTAAGTGGACCAAACGAAAGACTAACGAGGCTTACATTTTTAAGGGCCAACTATGTGTTTTAGATGTTGAGTTGAACAAAATTAACAACCACGTAAGCAATTTGGTTTACCAACTCATTATTTCCGTTAGAATGACAGAGACAGACACATATAGAGGGACTAACAAAGTTCACGTTGTTTAGTTGAAAGATTAACAAGTACAATTTAAAGTTTAGAGACTTTATTCATACAAAGTGTAAAATTTGGAACTATTCATATTTTTTTGCCCCTGAGTTATTACTCAAGTGCAAAAACACTATTTTTAAGACCGTATCAATATTGATAAATTTTGTTCATTAATTCTCCTTCTACATTCTCTTCTTTTATATTCGTATTTAGAAAATTTTCCAACATGTTTATAACCAGAACAATCCTAATTGAATCAAAAGATTCAAAACTAGATTGAAATGGTCGATTTGGGTTCCTTCTTGAAAAATAATATTCGATTTCGGTTATGAAACTGCAAACTAGAACCAAATATTATATTGTAGTTGTTGAATATTTTTAATATTCTTTTTGGTCGTTTTTGTTGGTCTACTTGAATGGGTTTTGAGGAAACTGCAAACTTCAAAACCAAGTGTTATGCTTGAAAAAATAATTTGTAATTAATTCTTTTAAAGTTGATTGATGAAATTATTTGAAAACTGAGAAGGATATCATGAGAATATATTAAATTGAATTATCCATGCAAGTAATGCTGTTTTTGTGATATGCTTCTCTTTGTGGCATTTTAAAATTAATCTAATCTGATTTTTTTTTTTAGATTCAAAATTTGTAAAATACTAACAATCTTGAAATAATTAATCATTCATAATATTGTATTCAATGAATGAGGTTTTGCAGTATTTTCCATTAAACTTTCTGAAAATGGGTCTGTCTCTAGGGCTAGGGTCTCTCTCAAATTCTACAAGGTACAACTTATACCTTTTTTCATCCAACGCTGAAATGGCCATCATGTGCGAACACGTAAAAATTGAAAGGTGAAAAATAAAATTAAAATAATTATTAATTTGAAAGAGAGCCACGGTTAAGGACTCTTTCATTCTAGGTTATACTGTTTTAACTTGAGTTTGACCTTTCGATCCTTCAACTATTCAACCTTTATCTTGTTTAAGTTCAACTTGAGCCCAGCTTTAAAACATTAATCTCCACAGGTTGCTTCCTCGACAGTTGGTCTGACATACAGCATGATGTAATGTAGCTCTAAGTATAGTTTTTTTTTACCCATCATATGGTTTATCGTTTGAGTAAGTAAAATAGATAAGGGCATTTCAGTCCATTTAAATTGGACATGCAGTTTTGGGTGAGAATTTTCCCATGCAGGCCTGCATTTATACACAAATTAAGAAAGAAATGAATTAATGAAGAGGTTGAGTTTAAAGCCAACTTGAATGCTTGTTTGAAATTGGCGTCACTTTGTTTAAAGCCAACACTTTCTTAATCATCACTCTTACTGATTTCACCTGACATTTTCTGATATTAATTAGCTTACAGAAAACACTCAATCATACTCAATTCGATGAAATTGTTTGATCTTAAAGAAGATCTTCTATAATTTCGCACGTGAGGGGTGATTTCTTGGTTTCGTCAAATCATTAATAACTTGATTATTTTTAGGCTTAAGCCATTAGGTGTAGGCACTTTCCAGAGGTGGAATCTTCTAGTTCTTCATATTTGACTCGAACCGATTGCTTCAATACTACTTGTAATAATAATAATACAAAATAACATTATACTTAATATTTATTTTAGTAATTTTATACAACACAACAATAAATCATTTTGTTTATCAAACGATCATATGCTGATTTTTAAATATACATCAATTTCGAAACAATAGTTTACCAAACACTTTATAAATTATATAGCTTCAATGTATTCCTTTATGCAAACATCCATCAGTCTGTCCTCACCACCGTTCCAATATCGACAAAATGTCTCACAATCAAAGGTAACTATTTATCTCTTTTGGAACCACAAGTGGTGCCCAAATTTATAACTGGCTTTGCACTGACCATTCAATTATTAATAGAACTTATGTAAATCAAACTTGAATGACTAAAATGGAACATAACAAATTAGTTGAGTGAATATAATGAATTTTTTGAAAATTTTTGCGATCACCAGTGTTTGTTAAAAATTGTAATTTTTCTCTTCGATCCCATAATTTTTCACCGCCTTATGTTCTAAGGGTGTATGAAGATATAGCTCCCTCATTATGATCATGAAAAAAAAGACTGTTTTTCAGTCTAATTTTGAAAGCTTGCACTTGGATACTTCTATATACACATAATAAAATATCACTTTTCATTTGATCATACATTTATTTGTTTATCGTGACAACTTCGTGTTGTATATAAAGCATTTTAAACTTTATAGACGTGTCATATTTATTTAATATAATTTCTCATATGTAATTAAATGTTGCAATAACTCTGTAAGGAAATAAATTTTCAACTGCAAGAATTATGAGAATGAAATATTAGCAACTTTGAGGATCCCAATAGTCTTGTCTTTTATACATATAATTTTAAACGTAGTTGGATGTCCCACCATTGGGGATGCCTCAACTACAATTACAGAACCTATTTGGTAAGTAACACGGTATTTTCTCCTGATCACATTGCTTTATGCATTCATCCAGAGTTATTTCATAATACTCGTTCCTATCAATGCAATATGTCTCACAATTAAGGGTGCATTTGCAGCCCATGACTAAGCTAGAATCTATAAATATTGCCATCATCAACATCACACCAAGCAAGACTTTCATCTCTGAAGTTTGGTTTTCCATATAACTTTTACACAATTCTTGTGTTTTTAATGCACTTAGTTCTTGAACACATGCATATAAAAACGTACGTGTAAAAGTGAGACATATATACAAGTATTGATTTTACTTTGTGAATGAATTTGTAACTTATAAATTAGAAGTATTAATTGACCATATGAATGCATGCATGTTATGTGATAAGTACAATTTTGTACTTATCTGGGCTCACAAAAAGGGACAATTATGAGTCATATTATTTGATTTCAGTTTAATTGCATGCTATTTTCTTATTAATTTAGGAAATAATCAAGTTCAAGTATCACTCGAATGAAAAGAGAGCAAAATGAAGAAAATGGGACTTAATTGCTAAGAAAAGAGACTTCAGGGGCTTGACGTGCAATTACCAAGGAGGGAAATTCAAATTCAGCACCAAATCAACCATGCGATCGCATGGCACAAATTTGGTGCGATCGCAAGAAGAACAAAAAATATGCAGAATGCTCCTCATGAATACCATGCGATCGATGCAGTATTACACCATGCGATCGCATGGGCCAAACGCAAAGATAAATTTACGGTTCGATAGAATTGAAACACTATCAAGCCTATATTGATCCAACTTCCTCAACCACGTTTTGGGAGAACGGGGAGAAGAGTATAAAAGGCGGGGAATAGACATCTCGCGGGAGACGAATTTTGAGAAGAAAATACAAAACAAGAAACGAAGATCAATGCACGGGATCGAAGATCATTGAGCCGGGATCACGGGTTTTATTTTACTTTTTGTTTTTCTTGCTCGGAATCATGGTGAACTCAATTATTGTAATAATTGACGAAATCATGTCCGGCTAAACTTACGTTATCTAGGATGAACGATGAAATCTCGCGTTTTTAATTAATTAGAAGTTTTTCCTTTTTAGTAATTAATTACTTTTGGGTTGATTATTCTTTATTCATTAATTCCATTATTTTAATGCTCGATCACCATTAGAATATATTGTGATCTATATTGAAGTCGAGAGATTCAATATAGATTAAGCACGTGGTATTAAATAACATATGATCCAATAATAGATAGAGATTATTTTGGTGGCTGTGGACTACGTATCTAAATGGGTAGAAGCTGTGGCCTTACCAACCAATGATGGCAAGGTGGTCGTGAATTTTCTCAAAAAGAATATTTTCATGCGTTTCGGAACTCTTCGGGCAATTATAAGTGACAGAGGTAAGCATTTTTGCAACAGACAGTTTGAAACTCTTTTGGCAAAATACGGTGTGAAGCACCGTGTGGCTACTCCTTACCATCCACAAACTAGTGGCCAGGTGGAAATCTCCAACCGGGACTTGAAAAGGATCCTAGAGCTTACAAAGTGAGTATCTCGAGAAAAGATTGGTCGAGAAAACCTGATGATGCCATTTGGGCATATCGAATTGCATTCAAAACACCAATTGAATGTCACCTTATCGCCTAGTTTTTGGGAAGGCGTGCCATTTACCGGTTGAGTTGGAGCACCGAGCCCTCACCGGCATTGAGGAAGTTGAATTTTGACTTGAAAGAAGTTGGTGAGAAAAGACCGCTTCAGTTGAACAAAATGGAAGAATTCGGTTCGAGGCCTATGAAAATGCCAAACTGTACAAAGAGGAAACCAAGAATTGGCATGACAAAAATATTCAAAAAAGGCAGTTTGTGGCGGGACAAAAAGTTCTCTTATTCAACTCTCGACTCAAGTTCTTTCTTGGGAAACTACGTTGAAGATGGTCCGGGCCATTCACGGTAGTGAAAGTCTACCCACATGGAGCGGTAGAAATGGCTCATGACACGAAGGGTAGGTTCAAAGTAAATGGACAAAGGCTTAAACAATACACGAGGGTGACTTTTCGAAAGAAAAGTCATTTACCGCTTTGAGTAATCCGGAGTGATCACCGCGACAAAGTCGAGCTAAAGACTTTAAACAAGCGCTCAATGAGAGGCAACCCATTTTTCTCCCTTTTATTTAAAATTTCGGCATTATTTCAGTTTTAGGAGTTTAAGCACATTTTTGCACGTTTTAGGTTTTTAAGTTTGGAATAGGTTTTTAATTCTTAGGTTTCGAGGTTTTTATCATCATCCGCCAGCATATGCATGTTTACTAATTTTAAAGTTATGTTTCAATAAAAAAAAAAATTGAAATAAGGTTTAGGACTATGCGATCGTATGGTCACAACCATGCGATCGCATAGGCAGATTACATTCTGCCCAGATTTTAGCATTCCTACAATCGTAGGAACTTAATTCCATGCGATCGCATGGACCACCAGAGGACTTCAAAACCGGGAACAACCTTTCATTTCAAAATCAAAACTTTGACTTCAAAAATCCGATCTCTCTCAACTCCTTGATCTCCAAATACCAAACGAACTTCCTTGGACTTCAATCCCACACAATCAAGCCTTCCTACACATCTAAATCCACGAAGTAAGGTACATTCCCAATTTTAGTTGTTAAATTTTCGGACTTTTCTTAATTTTTGCTTTATATTCATGCTTCTTGATCAATGTGGAGTTAAATGTGTTTAGATCAGGGCTTGAATTGAAAGGGATACTTGAATTGGATTGGGTTTAGTTGCTTAGGATGTGAAATTTTTTGGCTTTGACGATTTCCCCATTTTATTCAATCTCTTGAAGTTCAAGCATTGCCTACATAGTGTTTGATGAAATGTCCCGTCCAATTTCTTTGCCCAAATTGGTGGAAACTAGACACTAGGCTAGCTTATTGACCAAATGTCATCATCTAGAAGCATTCACCTCGGCTTGGGCACGTTTTTATCACTAGATCATTCCAACCGTAAACATAGGCCTGCAGCCCTGCTATGGCAGCCCACGGGCATGCTACAGCAGCCTGCCTCCGTTAGCACCTTCGTCCACCATCCGTTTGGCCCAAATGACCTCGAAATCATGTGAAATTTGACTATGTGGTAGACCATATCATACACTTTCATGCCATCCTTGTCCGTTTCAATTTTGTAAATTCTTAGGTCGATTTCTCGATACACGAAGTAGCCTAGTCTATCACGTTTTTCGAAAATTTTTACCTAATGTTTCAACTAGTTTGGGGGTGATGTCTTGAACCATATATGTTCTCTTTCACATCTAACGTAATTTTGTTCATTTTGTAGATTATGGCTCCAAAACGACCCTCGACCACTGCCAAAAAAGGAAAGAAGAAGGCAACCGACAGCACATCGAAGAGGGCATGGGTAGACACCGCCGACTCTCGCCATTATCTTTCCGAGGAACACAAGGAAAGATTCACCAAGGTCATTAGCCATTGGACCATTTGGGGGGAGCGGAGAGTGCATTTGGCCGACTTTCCTCACTCCGAGCTGTATAATCTCATTGATGTTTGCAGATGGACCAAAGTAGCTGATACACCTCATAAGGTCTATTCTCAGCTCGTCCATGAATTTTAAACAAATTTCAACCAAGAGATCGACATTCAAGGGACTGAGCATTATGGGCAGATGTGGGTGCGTGGTACATGGTTAATGTTTACCTCGAGGGTCATCAACGACTTCTATGGGCTCACCACTGAAGATATTCACCCTCTGCCTTCCATTCAGGATATGGGTGAGGTGGCCCGGTTTCTATATGGCCGAGACGATGCATGGCCACTACCCGGGAGGGACCTAGAGCAATCAGAACCCATGTGATTCCTCCTTATCCTAATGTTTTTGTGAGTCACAACATTGACCCAACCCGGCATCATACTACTATCAATGATGCTAGGACTCGGCTGTTATATCATCTTGCTCATAGGAGAAAGATAGACTTGAGAACTACATCTACACCATGATCAGCATGCTAGGCTTCCAGATGGACAAGAGGCACACTGCCATCTTTCCAAAGACCGATCGATGGTATCTGTGAGGTAGCGGGGTTCAAATTTCACCCGCAGAGCCGATCGAAAGTAAAGAGACCTATCAACAGTTTACTTTGGAAAATGCGAGACGGTATATATCTTTTGAGCCGAGGGGGGCAACCCTGGCCGTCGACGAGCAACCTCAAGAAGATCAGTCGGCCGCACCCCATCCAGCCGCACCCTAGCATGCCGCACCACCAGGAGACATAGAATCCATGCTACGTCGCCTTCTAGAGGTCAGTCGAGAGCAAACCGAGCTTATTATTGAGACGCAGACCGAGCTACGCAAGATCAAACAGGAGGCGACGACGCTGCAGTCTCGAGTGGACGTAGTCTGACACACTCAGATGACTATGGAGTTTACCCAGAGTCAGTCTTCCCTAGAGCAGAGTCGGATTCGAGCAGACTGCGACCAAGTAAAGAGGAGGCTCGATAGATGTGCGGGCAAGCTTGATGACATCCATGACCGGATCTCGCCACCCGACACCCATGCCAAAGACCTCCACCGGTTGATCCTTCTACACTCAGCTCTCCGACACCCCTCGGATCCACATCCCGAAGTTCCTAAAATTTTTATGTGTTTATTTATTTTGCATGACATTGGGGACAATGTATGATTTAAGTTTAGGGGTCTTGTATGAAAATTTGCTCCTGACTTGATATGATATTTGATATTTGATTTTTATTTTTCCCTTTTTAGTAAAAAAAAAATTATTTATTTTTGTTTACATGTTTATGTGATATAAATAGTCTTGCCGGCTAATGATGAAACTTTTTATTTAATTTTAACTTTAAATCATGACTTGTGAACAGGGTATGCTTTTGTTTAATTGTGAGGCCACTTAATCTTATGTGATATTGTGTTGTGTGGCCAGTTAAAATGATTTGTAGCTATGTTGGTGCACTTAAGTTGAAAATAATAAGATACTATTCTCTAAACCTTAGAATTATCTGTATATCAACCCAGTAACCAATATAGTGAGAAAATGTGGTATACCAGCAGTTATGGTGGCTATCTAGGTTGTGATGAATTCCATGTATGCTAAAAAAAAAATAATTGTGTGGAGCATTGTAGACCAGTTAGAGAAAGCTAGGTATTGACCGAATATTAGAAATCTAATCCCCTAGCATGAACATATTGTGAGCAAGGAATATAATTATTCTTATTATTGCTTAACTCTTTTCATAGCCTAATTGACTTGAGTGAAAAGGTCCGTAGGGGTTTCTCAAAACATGATGCCCTAAGGTTCGAAAGACATGGGAGTCATCGACCTCAAGCTCGTTACATGAGCTATTTAGAAAGCTTAATGGACTGGGTTTTGCACCTTATTAATATCTTATAACTCCTTTCGTAGCTTCTTTGACTCGAGTGAAAAGGTCCGTAGGGGTATCTCAAAACCTGATGCCCTAAGGTTCGAAAGACCTAGGAGTCATCGACCTCAAGCTCGTTACATGAGTCATTTAGAAAGCTTAATAGATTGAGTTTTGCACATAAGATCTAAAATAAATAAGTAAAAAATAATAATAAAATAAAATAAAATAATGTGTTATTTCTGTCCAGTAAAAAATATTCCTTTGCAAAGTAAATTTGGAGATTAGATAACTAATGGGTTTGACTTACTTAGTAGAAACTTTCTGGTCGAAAGTTAGTAGAAACTTTCTGGTCGAAAGTACTCATAAATTAGAGAATCTTCACAAATCTAGGTTGTCACGATTGCTAGCTCTCAACCAGCCTCAAACAAGAAAAATTATGAATGAACTGTAACATTTTAACCGAAAATCTCGGAATTTGAGAGAAAACAATAATATTTGGAGAAGTGTACGTTACGAGAGGAAAAGGAAAAGTTGACCAAATAGTTGGGCTATCACCACCATAGAATTTAAGTTGATCAGGTTAACTGCTTTCACACACATCTCAAGTATATTTTAGGTAGAATCACGTTTACAACTGTATAACCTGAACACTCGTCATGAATTATAAGTTTTTTTTTTCAAAACCTGAAGCAAGAACGACAAGCTATTTATATTGTGAACTTTATTATTGCTTATTTCATTAGGTGCAAGATTATTTGTAGCTAGTTTATTCGAGGACGAATAATAGTTCAAGTTTGGGGGTATTTGATAAGTACAATTTTGTACTTATCTGGGCTCACAAAAAGAGACAAATATGATTCATATTATTTGATTTCAGTTTAATTGCATGCTATTTTCTTATTAATTTAGGAAATAATCAAGTTCAAGTATCACTCGGATGAAAAGAGAGCAAAATGAAGAAAATAGGACTTAATTGCTAAGAAAAGAGACTTCAGGGGCTTGACGTGCAATTACCAAGGAGGGAAATTCAAATTCAGCATCAAATCAACCATGCGATCGCATGACACAAATTTGGTGCGATCGCAAGAAGAACAAAAAATATGCAGAATGCCATCATGAATACCATGCGATCGCGATCCAGATTACACCATGCGATCGCATGGGCCAAACGCATCATAAATTTATAGTTTCTTGATAGAATTGAAACACTATCAAGCCTATATTGATCCAACTTCCTCAACCACGTTTTGGGAGAGCGGGGAGAAGAGTATAAAAGGCGGGAAATAGACATCTCATGGAGACGAATT
This sequence comes from Forsythia suspensa, assembly GCA_023638005.1. Classification (NCBI taxonomy): domain Eukaryota; kingdom Viridiplantae; phylum Streptophyta; class Magnoliopsida; order Lamiales; family Oleaceae; genus Forsythia; species Forsythia suspensa. Next base: position 38,386,511 of record CM042676.1, read on the forward strand.
TTGAGAAGAAGATACAAAACAAGAAACGAAGATCAAGGCACGGGATCACGAGTTTTATTTTACTTTTTGTTTTTCTTGCACGGGATCATGATGAACTCAATTATTGTAATAATTGACGAAATCATGTCCGGCTAAACTTACGTTATCCAGGATGAACGATGAAACCTCGCGTTTTTAATTAATTAGAAGTTTTTTCTTTTTAGTAATTAATTTCTTTTGAGTTGACTATTCTTTATTCATTAATTCTATTATTTTAATGCTCGATCACCATTAGAATATGTTGTGATCTATATTGAATTCGAGAGATTTAATATAGATTAAGCACGTGATATTGAATAACATAGGGTCCAATAATAGATAGAGATTACTATTATGCTTTATGAAATCCATTTAGGTGTTCTTGAGATTTTAATGTATGTGTTTATGCTCGAAGCTTAATTAGAGATAATTAGGTTCGCATAACATATAGAATTGATTGACCATCGAGAGAGGCGTTCGATTAATTTAGGAACGCCGATTTTCAATCCAAGGTAATTAAAAGTTAAAAAGTGATTAACAGGTAATTGATTATAAAACGTGTAGGTGGATTCGCAAATCCTAGTGTTAGTAAATCTTGAATTCGTTCTCATTTCATTTAAAGTTGCTTATTGATACTTTAAGTTTAATTCAAATAGTTAAGTTAGTTTTAGAATCATGAACAAAAATCAAATCTGTGTTTCTTTACATTGTTAAAATTTAAGTTGTGATATTAATTAGTTAAATTAGTATCTAGTCATCGTGGGTTCGACACTTTATTTATCACTTTATTATTTGTGAACGATCCGTCCACTTGCGGGATTATAATCGCACAACATTATGCTTTAGGTTACAAGTGAAATTAATGAAGATAATGCTATAAATTATGTGATTTGGTTAGTATCTTAAATTAGAAGGTTAAATGTAATTTATTTCATAATTAATGTTATGCTATTTACATAATGTAAGACAAAAACTTTCCAAGCATTTGACATATCACAAAAAGATCGGTGTACAAAAACATAGGGTTTGGGTTAGAGTATTGGAAACTAATAGCTTGTTTTGTATGATAGATTGCAAATGATATGAAAAGATAATTGATATATTTTAGTGTATCTTTCCTTATATTAATTGATAAGTGTAATTCTTACACTTATCTCGATTATTATTAATTTTAGTTTATTTTCATAATTGTAGGATGAAATCTCCGAATTCGAATTACATTGGTAAAATCAACAAGAAATTGAGGTTTTGAGGTGAAGATCAATAGTTGAGCATTAGAGGACGAGGAAAAAGAAAAATCAAGAAGCAACAAGGTATTTTGGAGTGCTAATGAAAAGTTGAAATGAATGATCAAACACTTGGGAGCTGAAGATGAAAAAGCAAGAACCATACGTCAAGAAATTAAAGTACCAAGTTTGATGCAAAGATTGTTAGAGAAGAAGAAACCATGGATCATAGTGAACAAATCAGAAAGACAAGGGACAAATAAGTAAAATAAACAAGGTAGTCTGGCTTTGAAATGGAAGCTTGAGTATCACTCCACCGGTGTATATGAATCGCTTATTTTGGATGCACACACTGTGATCATCATACATCCGGTCATATCTATATTGTATAGATCATGCAATTGTGTATAAATACCAGATTATTCTTTGCTATAAATAAGCTTTTGATATATATATACAAAATATAGATATCTTCTTCTTCATTCAGATTTCTCTTCTGTCTATCCTTTATCTGCTTTTCTTACTTGGTATCAGAGCCTCTCAATGGCGAATATCAGCTCTAGCAACCAGTCTCATGGCTCAAACTATAACTCAACAATTCAAGCTCCATCTCTTGTGAACAACCTTGCTCTCCTTGGCATGAACTTAACACAGTCATCATCTGTGAAATTGGACAGAGATAACTTTCTGCTGTGGAAGAATGTTATAATACATGTTGTAAGGGGCCATGGATTGGAAGGATATCTACTAGGTACCAAGGTATGCCCTCCACAATTTCTTTACTCACAAGCCAACAAAAGTAGAGACATATCCAAATCGAGAATACTCTAGGTGGATTTCTGTGGATCAACTCCTAATGAGATGGTTGTATTCTTCCATGACTTCAGAAATTGTGATGCGTGTCATGGGTTGTAACAGCTCAAGTGAGCTATGGAAGGATATAAATGAGAACTATGGAATTATCAATAGGTCCAGAGTGATCTTTCTCACATTTGAACTGCAAAGAATCAAGAAGGGATCCATGTCTATGGATCAATATCTCAACTCTATCAAGTAGCTTGCTGATAATCTGGAAATTGCTAGAAAGAAGGTTGAGCATACTGATCTGGTAACTCAAGTCTTAGCTGGACTTGATGAAGAATATACCCCATTGTGGTGCAAGTGAATAACAGAGATCATGTATCTTGGCATGAGTTATCCTCTACACTCATGACCTTTGAAAGTAGATTGGAGTATCTTAGTCAAGTCAGAAGCAATTTTGGACCCATCAATCTGACTCAAGGAAACTCACAGAATGCAAGCCCTTATAATGGAAGAGGAAATAGAGGTGGAATGAATTCGAATTTCAGTGGAAGATCAAGAGGTAGAGGGAGATATGGAAGTACTAATAAGGCAAGACAGTCGTGTCAAATCTGTGGTCTAAGCAATCACACTGCTCTTTGGTGCTACAATAGATTTGATGGAAAATATATGGGGAAAAGGCCTAATGATCAGAATCACAGTCCTAATCCCCCTGCTTACATTGCAAGTCCAAATTCAGTAGAAGATCCAGCCTGGTATGTTGATTCTGGAGCCAGCCACCATGTCACTATTGACAAAGACAATATTGATGAAGCTAAGGAATATGGAGGTAAGCAAAAAATGGGGGTAGGTAATGGTACCTCATTACAAATATCTCATGTTGGCTCTAAAGTTTTTGATGTTGAATCTGATAAAACTTTGATTTTGAAAACATTGCTACATGTACCTGGAATCAATAAGAACCTTATAAGTGTCTCTAAATTAACTGCTGATAATCATGTATTTGTTGAATTCTTTCCTAATTGCTGTGTTGTGAAGGATTTGTCAACAAGGAAGGTTCTAGTGCAGGGGAAACTTGAAGATGGTTTATATGAGCTGAATCTTCCTAACTATAACTCAAGACCTATAAACACAAGCTTAGCCAATCATCTTCAGTCCAACAATACCCTTACTCTCCTCAACACTAGTTTGAACCAGTCTATCAAGTCTACCAGTGACAATTCCCTAGAATCAAAAGCTGAAATCTGGCATAGAAGGCTTGGTCATCCTACGATTTCTGTGTTACAACAAGTCCTAAAATATTGTAATAATTTCAGTATTATCAATAATAAAACATTTTCCTTCTGTGAAGCATGTCAGTTTGGCAAATCTCATACATTACCCTTCAAATTATCATCATCTCATGCACAAATGCCACTTAATCTAATACATACTGATGTCTGGAGATCTTCTCCCATTAATTCTACTTCAGGATTGTACTATGTGCTATTTGTGGATGATTATACTCGATATACATGGATCTATCCCTTAAAACATAAATATGAGGTCCTGAATTACTTTACACAATTTAAGAGGCTAGTTGAAAACCAATTTGAGAGAAAAATTAAAGTCCTACAATCTGACATGGGAGGAGAATACAAAAATCTGAACAAACTAATTATGATGAAATGTTATGTTTAGAAAAGTTGAAATTGAAAATGAGATGTGTATATTTATTCTTACGAACTAAGTATTTTGAGAACGTGACCAAATTTCATGAAAGTTTATTTTTTTAGTCCTCTGAATTTAATTAAAAGATGTTCGATACCCACTTAATCGGACTTTTCATAATTGGTATTCTAGACATGGTACAAACTAAGAGAACCTGTAGATAGACGTGTGTGATAAAATTCTCAGACGATATGAAGAATAACAGTGGAACCTGAGACACGACATGGAGGGCCAGCACATCTAGAGGATGCTAGTAATGTGGACGGAAGTAAGGTGATTGGGTTTCGTTGTCTCTGGTCGTTGGGCTACGTGCCACCTTATCGCACAGCACATTACCAGACGAGTTGCAAGATGTGGCTGAAATGGTTTATGATATATTATGGGCGTCATCTGTATCCATTATACCATGAGAGATTGACTATGAGACCTTCTGCACAGAGTTGACGGAACTGTGGGAAGAGACTTAGGATGACGCACTTGAGTTTCCGAAGGTCGAAAGAGTGCCATTAGATATGAGAATCGACGAAAATGCACCGTTACCTATCTCAGACATTGAGGAGTAGAAACAAGATAACTCTAATACGATTTCTATTTTAGATAATTTTAGATAGTAGGATTTGAGAGTAGGATTTTCCTCCCAGTTGTTCGAGTACCAAACACTATTTCTTTATTTGTATTTCTCTTGAAGGATCAAGTGAATGATAAAAGATATTATCTTTTTTCGTCTTTGTGAGTTATCCTTCATTATTATTTTTGCCAAGTATGATTGTTGTATATTTGACGGATTATAATAGTGTACTTGAGATTAGTATGTCATTAGTAGGACCTATAGATGTATATAAAATATCAAAGGCACTCCGAGAAATTTTTTGATGGTTTGATCTTAGAAGCAAACTTGATTGTGGTAGAACGAAATATTTTGATATAATCTTGGGTATAGTTTGGCTAAGAAATAACCATGCCTCAATTGTGTGTTTTGGAGAAAGAAGTTGGGTTTTGGCAACCAAGAGGTGAAGAGTTTAGGTATTACGGTAGAGGGTTAAGGCATCCTATCAAGAATATCTTGTCTATCTCACCGGCACCTCATTGGAAGAGACGATAGTAGATAATGTGCCAGTAGAAGCAAGGGTGAGATTTACACCAATTATAAGAGTCTCAAGTACTTCTTCTTTTAGAATGAATTAAAAATAAGATAACGATGGTGGTTAGAGTTGGTGAAGGACTATGACTATACTATCATGTACCATTTAGGTAAGGCTAATGTAGTCGCGGTGTGCTCTAAACAGGAAGATCATAGGTCAATTGTTAGCATTGTGAGCGAAGCAAGAGAAATTGATCAATGATTTTAAGAATTGAAGTGTTGGTGCCACCAATGCGGGCATCAACAATGATAACATGTCTAACATTAAAACTGACAATTTTCCGAAAGATAGAGTTGTGATAGCTAAGAAAGATGATTCATTTTGGAAAAAAAAATCAATCAAGGTCTTGACTTGGGAACTAAAAAGAGAAAAGGATTTGAAATAGTCAAGGACAAAACTTTGAGGTTTAAAGGTTGGTTGTGCGTTACCAAGGATGAGAGGTTGAGGAATGAGATTTTATCTAGGATAAATTAGGCCTAGTGTCCCCAACGTTGATTTCATTTGCACTTGTATCCTCATTATTTAATTCACGGCATCCATCACCCCAACCTTTATATGATTAGCGACCAATGCCCTCATGTCCTTAGAGAATTTGCAGCCAATGCTCTCATGTGAGGACATTGGCTGCTAATTATATAGAAGGTTGGGGTGATAGATGCCAAGATTTAATAATGAGGATACAAGTGCAAATGAAGTTAAATGTTGGGGACACTGGCTGCAATTTACCCTTTTATCTAAAGCTCATTTTGCTCATTACGTCGCACATGCAAAAGAAACCAAAATGTATAAGGATTTACATAACACATTTTAGTGGAGAAACATAAAAGTGATTATAGCTCGTCTTGTGTCTAAGTGTTTAGTGTGTCAACAAGTAAAGGCACAACATCAAAGGCCGTCGAGCCAATAAATCCAATGGATATACCACAATGGAAATGGAAGAAAATCGCAATGAACGTTATGGATTTTCTTTGATGCCGTCGAGTTGTAGTAGAACGTTTGACGAAATTTGCTCAATTTTCGCCAATTCGGATGAATTTTAGTTTGGAACAATTAGCACAGCTTGTATGTCAAAGAAGCTTTACGACTTTATAGAGTGTCAATGTTCATTGTATCGGATCGAAAAATATACAAAGAAATCCCCCCCCCCCCCTTTTTTTCTTTTTTTCTTTCAGGGATCCTGGGTTTTAACCAAATCAAACTGCAAATTGTAATTTGATTTGGGTGAATAAATGGTATGATTTCGGTTCAGAATTTTATTAAATCGTTATAAAACGTGACTGTTTACACTCCAAAATTTAGCTATTCAAAGTTCTCCAAAAATAGCTTATCTTCAACAAGTGTTAATAAATAATATATTTAGTTAAATTTATGTATAAGTTTAGAAAAATTTGCAAAAAGGTTATGTTTTTATTACTTGTGATGACAAACAAGCTTGTTTCACAAACAAAGTTTAGTGATCAAAGGTAACTAAATATATCTTTTCGAGCCATAACCTGTGCCCGAATTTAGAACTGGCTTTGCACTGAGCATTCAATTATTAATAAAGCTTATGTAAACTAAAACTTTAAATCAAACTTGGATGACTAAAATGGAACAAAAATATTTGAGTGACTATAATGAATTTTTTTGAGAAGTAGCGTCATCACCAGTATTTGAAAAAAACCGTAATTTTTCTCTTGGATCCCATAATTTTTCACTGCCTTATATTCTAAGGGTGTATGAAGATATAGCTCGCCCATCATGATCATGAAAAAAAAAAAACTACCGTTATCAGTGAAATTATTGAAAGCTTGCACTTAGATACGTCTATTTGCACATTTTACCAAAAAATGCGTAAGTTGTTTAGAGTACCTCCGAAAATTTTAAATTTCATTTGATCATACATTTATTTGTTACACAGAGGAAATAATTATCGTGAATATGTCATGTCGTTTATAAAGCATTTAAAACTTTATAGTTGTGACGGTCTACGAGAACATGTCATATACAAATATAATTTCTCATATGTAATTATATGTTGCAATAACTCAGCAAAGAAATAAATTTTCAACTACAAGAATTATGAGAAGGAAATACCAGCAACTTTGAGGATCCCAATACTCGTCTTTATACATGTAATTTTAAACCGTCATTGGATGTCCCACCTTTGGGGTGCCTCAACTACAAACACAGAACCTATTTGGTAAGTAACACACTATTTTCTTCTGAGCACATTGCTTTATGCATTCATCCATAGGTATCTCATATTACTCGTTCAAATCATAGCAATATGTCTCACAGCTAGGGTGCATTTGTCGCCCATGACTAAGCTAGAATCTATAAACATTGCCATCATCAACATCACACCGAGCAAGACTTTCATCTCTAAGTGCATCTTACCCCCATCTAAGATTGGGTTGTCATATAACTTTTACAAAGTTCTTGTGTTTCTAATTCATTTAGTTCTTGAACACATGCCCATATATTGGATGCAAATAAAAACATACGTGTACAAGATTCTTTTCACGAATATTGTTCTTATCAAATTATGGCTGGAAACAGGGCCGTGTATAACAAATGATAGAAGACATAGGTCCCACACAAAATAAAGGAACATAATTCTTGTAGGGATCAAATTATGGCGGGAGACATGCAGTGCCGTGTATGAAAGCTTATGTAGTGATAAAACAACCAGCATCCCAAAAGAAGTGGTTCAAATAACCTGGGGCTTTAGAAAATTTGTTGAGAGGGCCTTTTCGAGAATAATAAGTAAAAAATAATAATAATAATGAAGCAAATAGTCACTCATATAAATTCTTTTGGTAATGGCCATCGATCTTACTGTCGAAGACTCGACGGAAATCAACAACAATCGACGGTGCTTCAATCACTGGTGGAAATCGTTGTTATCACTGATGGAATTTTGTTCTTTCTAGATATTTTTATTTTATTTATAACTTTTCGATGGTTAAGTTAAAATATCTTTTTATTTTTTTATAAGTTACTTTTTGAACTTTTATTTATTTCTCGACAATTTTTCGTTAATATTTAAATCCTTTTTTATTTCTATAAATGTATTTATTCAAAAAAAATTCTCAATAAATTAAATATATTATCTACTTATATTTTTGATATTAACAGAAAAGCCATTTGTAAACTTAAATGAAAAATGAAAAATGAAAAAAAAAATGTGAAAAATTTCAACCACGAATTCTAATTAGATGTTGTCTCCTAATTACCAACTACTATTTTAAAAAAAAAAAAAAATGACGTTCAGATTCTTAAAAAGAATAATTGGTTCCCATTCTCAATCTTAAAAAACCAAAATAAGATATTATTTTATATAAACCAACCAGTTTCGTCGATTTATGATTCAATTCGATGTTTCAGTTCAAAATGCAATGTAATTGAATGGTTGTGGGTTGCACAAACAGGCCAATCCCTTCTTTTCGTACAAGATAAAAATAAAGGACCTCAAATTATAAGTTAACATAAGTTGGAAATGTTGGAACTATTGATTAGATTGTATGTTAATGGGTCATTGGTATATCAATGGTAGCAGAGAAAATTATAGTTGTGAAATTGGCAACAATCGTTAAACCTTTTTATTTTAAGACCAGAGAGTCGCTCCTAAGCCATGTTTCTTGCATTTCAGTTTGGCTGTGGGGATAACACGAGTTGAAGTATCCTCTTGATGTAAAGACACCAAGTCCATTTAATGCATTTATAAATTCCAATATGAAACCTAAAAATCATAACAAATAGAAATAACACTATTTCAGATGCAAGCAAAACACTGGCACTTCTTCTACAATTAGTTTAAGGAATAAAACAAACATTTTTTTTTTTTTTATCAAGTATACCATAGAAAATTAAAAAAAAAAAAATTCTCAGTTTACTTTTCCATGTAACACCTTTCTATTTATCACCTTTTATTATTGTTGAGTAAAACTGCCACTCAAAAGGTTAGCAAAACCAAATTCTGATGTTAGTAAGGAAATTTAATTTTCAATTGTTTTAACATTCTAAGAAGTAGGAATTGAATCTATATTCTGCTTTCTTTTCCAATATCTAGCGAAGTTCAGAACTACATGGATAAAGACTTAAATAAACAACTTATGGTACCTTGCATGGTTTAGAGTTGACTAAGGGAGCAATTGTTATATTTATATATTAATCTTTCAATTGTGCTAGGTATCATCAAAATAATTTTACTGATAGAATCTCAGTTGCATTTATATAAATAATTTCTATTACTAAATTAATTAATAAAAAAAAATATTGCTCATTGAAGAGTCCACAGATGACAAATTATAATAATTTAATATTAACAATGGATTTAATCTTCGATGATAATTTTTTTTTTTAAAATGTCTTAATAAGTTTATTTTACCGATAGAATTTTCATCCTTAAATAAAGTAATAAAATGTAAAATATTAAATTTTAGTTTTAAATAACAATTAAACATAATATAAGATACGAATAGCTTTTGAGTTAGTAATATGGATAACATGGAAAATATAAATAGTTTAATAAATTTAATTTATCAGTAAACAAATAAGTATATAAAGGTTTATTTGTTAGTAATATAAAGAAAAAAATTAAAAGATAGTTGAAATTAACCTTCGATAACTTATAAAAAATTAAAAATTATAAATAACAAAAAAATTTCGGTGATATCGACTGCTCCCGCGAGTAATCAAAGTATCATCGGTAGTTCTCGGTGATAATATCGTCGACCAATTTCCAATGGTAATATCATCTACCAATACCCACAAAATTTGTGTCAGTGACAACATAAATCACAACTTGAAAATTTAAGCATTATGAAAACCATGTTGTACTGTTTAAAATCTAACACAAAGGCATAAGACACAGTTAGAAGATCTTGAGGTTGAAGAAATTTGATCGCAAAAGAAGGTAATTGCGGAAGATAGTTGAAAAAAAAAAAAAAAATTCTAGACAATCAGAATACAAAGGATTCCTACATGAATAACAATAAACATGTCTAGAGAGTGAAAGTTTAGCAACTTTTTTCTGTAGCTCTTTCCGGTGACATCTGGAAATACACTAGAATTTGAGGGACAACTGTGGACCTGTCAATCTCTTGGATTGAAAGGCAATAAAAGTACCAATCTCCAATTACGCTAGCAATAATTTGCATATTCATGGTAGAAATAAAAAAGAATATACCATAATACACATTTTCCAATTCTCAATGTAAACTTCTTTTCAATTTAATTATGAATGTAATTACCATATTTCTCAATATGGGAGAGCATGTCCATCTTTTGCTTTTGGAAATGCAGGAATATAAATATTTTAATAAATTGAGTTTATAGACAAAAGTTATGTTGCTAAATAAAGTAATAAAAATAAAATAATAAATATTATTGACGGAAAAGTTTATATGTAACAAAATAACAATCAAAGTAATAATGTAATACTAATGATAGAGTTTTCCATAAGTGATAATCTAAAAAAAATGTCTTAATATATTTATTTCACCAATATAACTTTCACCGTTAATTAAAGTACTAAAATATAAAAAACTAAATATAAGTTTAAGAAAATTATGTCGATACTTAAATAATAATTAAAAAATAATTCAAGATTAATTACGGACAACTTTGGAGTCAATAATATTATAAAAAAAAAAGATATTTGAACTTAATTATTGTCTCTAACTTGCACAAAAATAAAAATATAAATATAAAAAGAATAAATTTTCGTCGATGATATATCAATGACTTCATCGACGATCAGTGATCGAATCACTATCGGTGGTTGCCGGCGACATTATCTTTGATAAGCACCGGCAAAGGTATCGCCGACGGTATCGCTTTTGGTAATTCAATTCGAATCACAGACAAATATTGACTTTCGTCAATCGACCTTCGATGATTTTACTTAAGACCCCCAAGTTTCTTGAGTCGTTCCTGTAAAAAGCTTTGTTGGGTTATTTAGTCTACTGGGCTGTGATGATAAAATAGATTGTTCTCGGCAATGATGAAATGGGCTTCGAGCTCAACTAATGTGATCCAATAGCCATTGCCTGATAATTCAGCCTGAATTCAAGAAAGCCCATAGGATGAACCGGCCCAATCTTGTAATAGTCTTTTGAGAGGGCTGATAATAACCGTTGGATCAATGTGTAGATCAATGGCTGGTGGTTTGTGTATTTATACCTATCTGCCCCTTGATTCTCCGCAGCTTCTTCCAGACTCTTCGATTGTAAGGTTTGTGGGTGAGAGAGAGAAAATAAGAGATACGTATCTGCTTCATCTTCTTCTTCCTAAATCTTCTGAGAAATCTCTGGTTTTCAGAGGCTGAGTGCTCATCTTCATCTTCTTCTTCTCTCCGTGATCATCTCTGAGTGAGTTTAGAGTGAAGAGAGTTACCGAGGAGTTCTTGGTGATTACTGTAGCAACTTAGACGAGTTGCATTTTCGGTCCGGTTCTTTGGGTTTTCTCTAGAGTTTTGGGTTTGATACTGAAAGGTACAATGTATTCTGAGCCCTATGATTTTTAATGAAACGAAGTCTGATTTGGGGTTGATTCTTTTCGTATAGTTATCTTTTTGAACTAATAGTGGCATCAGAGCCATCAGTTTGTGTTCTTGGAGTCTTAACCCGTATTTTCTTTGAAAGATACACTTTCTTGTTCAGGTCTGTGTTTCTTGTTACTGGATCTAGGGTTTTTTGACCTAAATCTAAAGTTTTGTGTTACAAATCGGCGAACTCTCGGATCTGCGGCAGCCGTTGAAAGACCCATCTATTTTCCTCAGTATAACGCTCGGTTTTCTTGAAGAAATATCTTCTAACTAGTATATCCTCTGCTTCCATTCGTCTATGGTGATCAAGCCTCCGATCACCACATTGGTTTGCTTTTAATAAACCTTTGTTGTTTAATAATCTGCTTTGCTAATTGAATTCCTAAAAGTTCTTTTAAAAGTATATTGAAATAACTTTGTGTATATGTTTCAATAGTACCTCTTTATTTTTCTTTTATGACAAAAACCTCTATTTTAGTTTGAGCCTTGACACATGAACATGATTCTCACGAAAACCTAGTGAAACTAAACAGAGTAGTCTTTCTACTTACTATTTCGTATATAAGTCTGTGAAAGAATAATCAAGATTGTGACTATACTTTGTGTTCTTTTTCTTGATACTGTTTTTGTGTTTTTGTTGCTTCAAGTCCTTTTTTCTTTCTTTTTTGTTCATATCATAGTGCTTTACTTTGTATTCTTGCTGTTATGACTACTACTAGTTTTGAACTTGAGGTGTTTAATAGAAAAAAATTTTCTGATTTGGCAACAAAAAATGAGAGGGGTCTTAGTTCAAGAGAAAGCTGGCTAAAGCCATAGAGAGAGTGTACCCTGAGACTATGTCTGATGATCAGCAAGTTGAAGCTGATGAGTCAGCCTATACTTCCATAATTTTACATTTATCTAATCAAGTCCTTAGAAAGATAGGGAAGTTAGACTCCACTAAGCTTCTTTGGAAAAAATTAGAAGAACTATACTTAGTTAAGTCCTTACCAAATAAGCTCATTCTGTTAGAGAAGTTCTTTAGTTTTAAAATAGACTCCTCAAAAGATTTAGATGACAATCTTGATGTCTTCAACAAGTTAGTTCAAGACATCATTAATACTGGTGAAAAAGTGTCTGAAGGGTATAAAGCAGTTATACTCTAGAATGCCATTCCTGAAGTATATAGGAATGTCAAAAATGTCATTAAGTATGGTAGGGATACTCTTACACAAGATATTGTAATAAATTCTTTAAGGAGTAAATACATGAAACTAAAAACAGAAAGAGCTGATAGCAGTAATTTAGAAAGTCTATATGTTAAAGGAAAATCTCAAACTAGGCAGAATGGAAGTCACGAAGGTCAGCAAAGTCAGAATAGTGGAAACAACAATTACAAGAAGAAAAACAAAGGAAAATCTAGGTCTAAGTCTAAGTCAAGAAACAAAAAGTGCAATGGTTGTGGTAAAACAGGACATTTCATCATTGATTGCTATAAAAGAAAAAATAATTTAAAACAAAAAAAAGCTGATGAAGGAAATGTTGTTGAGCTAATAGAACCAAACAATGTTGATGTTTATGTGGCTACTGAACCTGTTAATGATCATTTTGCTGCAAATATTTTGCTGACAATCATGTTCAAATCCAACCCTTTGAATTTCATATTCGAAGTTGCGATCGGATCTATTCATTAAAAGAATCGATTCAATACATTTCTTATGTACCCATAAGGGATTGCCTTCTCTATTGATTCCTACAGATTGGATCAAAAACAATTCTTGAATGAGGCCGTGGATGAATCGAAAAAGAAATCTTTATTGGTTCTACCTCCTATTTTTATGAAGGAATGAATCTTTTTCTCACCTTCCATATGACATCGAGAAAAGATTGGCTTCGAAATTTAAAAGATATTACTTGGAGAAGTTTTAATGGAAAACAATGTGGCTTGTAAAATCGAAGGGGTTGGTAGTGTGACTTTAAAATTTGAAAATAGTTTCATATGTACTTTAGATAGGGTTAGATATGTCCCGATCTTAATAGAAACATCATATCTGTAGGTGATTTAGATGAGTTAGGGATGTGTGGTAAGTTTGGAGATGGCATGTTAAAAGTGATCAAGGGATCCATAGTCATCTTTAAAGGTCTTAAAAGAAATGAGATTTATGTTACTAAAGCTGAAACATTGTCTCAGTTCAGTAACACTGTCTCCATCACTGATGGTGATTCCACTTTAAAGTGACACACCAGGCTGGCTCATGTAAGTGAAATAGGTCTTCACATACTGCAGAAATAAGAGGTTTTTGGTAAGGATGTGATTTCAAAAGTCTCATTTTGTGAACACTGCATTTTTGGTAAACATCACAGACTTCACTTCAGTACAGGTAGTCACAAAACCACCTCTATTCTTGAATGCATCCACTCAAATTTGTGGAGTCCTTCATCTGTTTCTACTCAATGGTAATATAAGTATTTCCTTTCCCTAATTAATGATTTCTCTAGAAAAGTTTGGATTTTTCTGTTAAAACAAAAATCTGATATTTTTGAAAGGTTTAAAACATGGAAAACTCTTATAGAAAATCAGACAGGAAAGAAAATTAAAGTCCTTAGAACTGACAATGGGTTAGAATTTTGTACTTCTCACTTCAGTCAATTGTGTGATGAAAGTTTCATATTAAGACATAAGACAGTCCCATATACCTCTCAGTAAAATGGAGTTGCTGAAAGAATGAATAAGACTCTCTTAGATAATGTTAGGTGTATGATGGTCAGTTCTGGTCTTCCTAAAATCTTATGGGGAGAAGCTGTAATGATAGCTTCCTATATTGTTAATAGGACACCTTTCAAGACCCTTGATGGTAAGACTCCAAAACAACAGAAGTGGTTTGGGAAGCTTCGACTTGATCATTTAAGAACTTTTGTCAGTGTCTTGCTTACTCTCATCACCATATCTGAAAACTTGAAAATCGGGGCTAAAAAGTGTGTTTTTTTGGGATATCCTGATGGGGTTAAGGGGTATATATTGTGGGCCAAAGACATCCAAGGTTTTAAAATAATCACATGTAGGGATGTGACTTTTAATGAATCTGAAATGCCTCGCCTCGTTGACAAAAATTTGAAAGAAAATGAGATAGATTATAGTACTAAGCTTCAGGTGGAGTTTACAACTCCTACTGAAGGATAAATCAAATTCAAGTAGAGCCTGAATCTGAAGATGAGTCAGATCATAATGTTCAAGATGTAGTTGATATGGGACATCAAGAAGATGATGTTGTGTCCCAAGAAATACATCACTCTGATCTTGAGAATTACCAATTGACCAGAGATAGGACTAGAAAAGACATTAGGGCACATCTTAGGTTTTGGCATTATGTTTCTCTTGCTGCTATGTCTTATCAAGACCTTAAGTTTAAAGAACCAAAAATTACAGTGAAGCTGTAAATGGTCAAAATGTTGATAATTGGTATTGTGCAATGAAAGAAGAAATGGAATCTCTTAAAAAGTATAACACATGGATTCTTTTTCCCAAACCTAAGAGTAAGTCCATTGTTGATTGCAAATAGATTTTCATAGTAAAAGAAGATGTCTCTGATAAAGAACCTTTAAAATTTAAAGTCGACTTGTGGCAAAAGGATTTTCTCAAAAACATGGCATAGATTAGAATGAAATATTCTCTCCTGTTGTTAAATACACTACAATCAGAATTTTACTTGCTTTAGTTGCTCATCATGATTGGGAAATTGAACAAATGGATGTTAAAACTGTATTCTTGCATAATGATTTAGATGAAACTATTCATATGTCACAACCTGAAGGTTTTATTGATACATCTAAGCCTGATTATGTGTGTTTACTTAAGAAATATTTATATGGCCTTAAACAGATCTCCTAGACAATGGTATAAGAGGTTTGATAACTTTGTGTTAACTATTAATTTTCGAGAGAAGTGCATATGATCATTGTCTATACTTTAAAAAGGATACAGATGGTTTTGTGACTGTTTATTTACTTATTTATATTGATGACATTCTGTTGATTGGTTCCAATATACATAACATAAATAAAATAAAGATGTTCTTTTGCTCTAAATTTGATATGAAAGATTTAGGGCATGCTAAGAGAATATTATGAATGGATATTGAAAGAAAAAGGTCAAGTCATATTTTGATGTTGAAACAAACTCTAACGCCCCAAAATTTTTAAGGTTTCGGAGTGTTAATAAAATTCATGAACATTAAATTATTGCGAAAAAGTGCCTTTAATAATAAAGAAAAATCACAATTGTTAAACAATTGGTTAATTAAATAAACAATATAGGAAAATGGATTGTCGAATGTAAATAAACTTGAAACCGTGGACGCTAATCGTCTTATTAACTAAAGCATTATAAATAAACTAAGTTTTATTTGGCGACTATTGGCTTGACAGCTTCACCGACCCGCCACGCATCCATCACGTTAATTATTACCTGAAATTTGTTAAAATGAAAAATGAGTACAAACAATTATACTCAGTGAGATATACTTGCTATTTCCACAAACATTCCAAATATTATAATTATGTATAAAATATACTTACTAAACTGAACTGAGAATTATCACACCATGACGATGATAATTCATGCAAGCGCTGCAAATAAATTGAAACTCAAAGGTTTAACTGAACTGATTCATGATTTCTCCTGAAGGAGCACTGAAATAAAGTAATCAATTTACATATATAACTACAATAATTAGAAAGTCGTAGAAATCAACAAATAGCACATAGCATCTCACCTTATTTCTTGTGAATGATTGTACTGAAAAACGAACGTAAGCTTGCCAAAAAGGTGCCACAAGAAAGTGAAAAAAGTAAATATTTTCTACGCAAATTGTCGACTGTTTTCTTCATAAGACGTTAGGGCTAATCACTTTTTATATGTTAGGCTTTATCAATTGATTTAAAATACAAACTCTAGTAGTATACAATAACTAGGTTGTTGGAGTTCTAAAGTAAATAGGAGAGAGAAAGATATAGAGATAGACTTAAAAAATTGAAATTCAAAAGCAAACATATTCGGGCCGAAAAGCTATCTAAGGATAAGTCTATTTTAATATCATTTAATTATAAGAACGTTTAATCGTCTCTATCTTAAGTTTAGCTTATACAAAAATATTTTTTCTTGGACCATTAATCGTAAATAAATACGAGCTACCCAACGAGCCCAATATCAATATACTAAAACTCGTTTATTCACAAACAAATTATTTAGCCCAGTTAAATAAATAAATTCTAAATTTTAGTTTTCACTTAGGTCCTTTAATAATAAATAATAATAAAAATTCGAGATTCTACACAAACTGCTTACATTGAAAAAGTATTGTCAAAATTTTCAATGCATGATTCAAAATTTGTTTCTTTGCCTTTATCTAGTCATTTTAAGTTGAGTAAAGATCAATGTCCCATAAATGAATCAGATTTGAAGTACATGGAAAAGGTTCCTATGTTAATGTTGTAGCATCTCAGAATGTATACCGTGGAGTGCACTACACCGATGTATCTCATGCTATTAGCACACTTAGCGGGGTTCATGGCCAATCCTCGTCCCGAATATTGGGAAGCTATGAAATGGTTGCTTAGATACTTGAAAGGTACGTCAAATCTTGGTTTAATTTTTGGTACATGTAATGAAGGAGTAAGTTCAAAAGGCTTTGGTGATGCTGATTTTTATGGTGATAAGTTAATACAAAATCTACAAGTGCTTATGTTTTTACATTATGTGGCACTTGTATACCAACTTCCAACTTCACCCTATTGTAGCTTTGTCTACCACAGAATTAGAATATATTACAGCAACAGAGGCAGTAAAAGAAGGTCTATGGTTAAAAGGGTTGTTATCTGAAATCAATATGTTAACTAAATCTGTAATTGTGTATTTAGATAGTCAGAGTGCTATACACTTGTGTAAAAATTCAGTGTTTCATGAACGCACTAAACATATTGATGTTAAATTGCATTTCATTAGAGATATAGTTTCAAAAGAATTGTTATATCTTGAAAAGATATCAACTCAATTTAATCCTTCAAATATGGGTACTAAGGTACTGCCTCTAAATAAATTCAATTCGTATTTGAAAATGCTAAATATTAATGCTGCTTAAATCTGTTTCTTTTTACTTCCATTTGCAGGTAAACATTGTTGATCAATTTGTTTGACATCAAGGTGGAGAATCTGTTGGGTCATTTAGTCTATTGGGCTGTGACGGTAAAAAAAATTGTTCTGGGCAATGATGAAATGGGCTTCGAGCCCAACTGGTGTGATCCAATAGCCATTGCCTAATAATTCAGCCTGGATCCAAGAAAGCCCAAGGGATGAACTGGCCCAATCTTGTAACAGTCTTTTGAAAGAGCTGTTGATAACCGTTGGATCAATGTGCAGATCAATGGCTGGTGGTTTGTGTATTTATACCTATCTGTCCCTTGATTCTCTGCAGCTTCTTCTAGACTTTTCGATTGTAAGATATGTGGGTGAGAGAGAGAGAATAAGCGATACGTTTCTGCTTCATCTTTTTCTTCCTTAATCTTCTGAGAAACCTCTAGTTTTCGGAGGTCGAAAGTGTTCATCTTCTTCTTTTTTTCTTCGTGATCATCTTTGAGTGAGTTTAGAGTGAAGAGAGTTACCGAGGGGTCCGATTTTACAGTTCTTGGTGATTCTTGTAGCAACTTTCGAGACGAGTTGCATTTTCATCCGATTCTTTGTGTTTTCTCCGGAGTTTTGGGTTTGATACTAGCCCTATGATTTGTAATGAAAACGAAGTCTCGATTTGGGGTTAATTCTTTTCATATAGTTATCTTTTGAATTAATAAGCTAAATGTGTTATATATATATATATATATATATATATATATATATATATATATATATATATATATATATAGAGAGAGAGAGAGAGAGAGAGAGAGAGAGAGAGAAATGATGTCCTAAGCACCGGTGATGTGGCATATTAATTACTATGTTGATTACATTTGTTAATTACTATGTTGATTACATTAACAAATGTAATCAACATAGTAATTAATATGCCACATCATCGAGAGAGAGAATGATGACCTAAGCACCGATGATGTGGCATATTAATTACTATGTTGATTACATTTACAAATGTAATCAACATAGTAATTAATATGCCACATCACCGATGCTTAGGAGATCATCTCTCTCTCTCTCTATATATATATATGGGTGTGTGTATATATATATATATATATATATATATATATATATATAATTTATTATATGTTGCAATAACTCAGCAAAGAAACAAATTTTCAACTAAAAGAATTATGAGAATGAAATATTAGCAACTTTGATGATGCCAATAGTCTCTTGTCATTTATACATATAATTTTAAATGTAGTTGGATGTCCCTTCTTTGGGGGTACCTCAACTATAAATAAACCTATTTGGTATATAACACGGTATTTTCTTTTGATCACATTGTTTTATGCATCATAGGTATATCATAATACTCATTCGAATCATAGCAATATGTCTCACAGTTAAGTGTGCATTGTAATCCAAGACTAAGCTAGAATCTATAAATATTGGCATCATCAACATCACACCAAGCAAGACTTTCATCTCTAAGTGTATCTTTCTCCCCTCTGAAGTTTGGTTTGTCATAATTAACTTTTACACAATTCTTGTGTTTCTAATTCATTTAGTTCTTGAACACATACCCATATATTACATGCATATAAAACATACGTGTACAAGTATTCATTTTACGTTATCAATTTAGTTTCATAAGAGCAATATTCTTTGTAACTTATAAATTAGCCATATTAATTGACCATATGAATGTATGCATGTAAAGATGTATTAGGTTACAAGTGAAATTAATGAAGATAATTCTATGAATTATGTGATTTGATTAGTATCTTAAATTAGAATGTTAAATGTAATTTATTTAATAATTGATGTGATTCTATTTACATAATGTAAGACTAAAACTTTCCAAGCATTTGTTATGTCCATAACGCAAAAAGATGTGTACCGAACATATATAGGGTTTGGGTAAAACTAATAGCGTGTTCTGTGTGATAGGTTGCAAACGATTTGACACGACAATTGATATATTTTATCATATCTTTCCTTTTCATTTTGATAAATGTTAAATTTTAAGCGATTTCTTTTTGTTAATGTTTTGAGTGTGTTGGTCGAAATATTATTGATTTCAGTTCATTTTCATAATTGTAGGACAAAATCCCCGGATTCGAGTTATATTGGTGAAATTAACAAGAAAATGAGAAGAATTGAAGTATTAAGGTGAAGATCAACAGTCGAGCATTGGAGAGCATTGGAGGACGAGAAACAAGAAGAAACAAGGTGGTTTGACTGGAAATAAAGCGTTGAAGTGAATAATCAAATATTTGGTAGCCCAAGATGAAAAGGTAATAACCAATCCCTGAATAAGTCAAGAAATTAAAATACCAAGTTTAATGCAAATATTTCTACTAGGAAAATTATATGTCATTGGAAAGCTTATCGAATCAGAGTTCGAAGTATTTTACATATCATAATTTAGAGTTTTGTATAAAAAGATTTTACATATCATAATTTAGAGTTTTGTATAAAAAGTTATGCATGTTTCCGTTTGAGCTACCATATTACTTGTGCAGATTTTGCAGGGGCGAAATTTACAGAGTAAAATTTTGCTGGGGTAAATTTTTGAAGTTAAAAAATAGGTTGCTCTCTTACCATTTTGCTGGGGTAAAATTTTATGTCAAAAATATCAATGGGGCAACACTGTGACAACATAATTAGATTTTTATTCAACTTCCACGACTGTATATAATGGTTTTTTTTTTTTTTAGGCGTGAATTGGGATCTAAAACCCTGAGAGTATATGTACAAGGTGTCTTTGAAATGTTTGGGGGAAAATTTTTGAGATAAAAAAGATATACACATTCAATTAAAACCTAGGATTTTGGCAAAGATGAAGAAGGGAATTAGTCGAGGATTTCCATGTTCAAGCTTGAAGATTCAAGATTATTTATTTGTTTTCTTCAATTTTTTAATCCGGGTGATGTTACAATCTTATATGTGTTTTTATATTCTAAACATGAGTTACCATATTTTTGAAGCTTTAATTTAAATATTTCATTTTTATTTCATTTGTCATTGATTATTTATTGTTGAATTTCTTGCTTTCCTTTTATCTCGCCTATAATTGAAATGAATTGGGGACCATATTGAGATCAAGAGGTAGAGTGTGTTCTAACTCATATAACAAATAATATAGATTTCAATAAAGGATAGAGATATACAGTTATAGTCAATACGATTGCTATGTGATGTTTAGTAATTATTCTAAATGCATTTTTGCTTAATAGAGATATAGAAAGTTCGTAGAAATAGGTTCAACGAGATATTATTGGATAATTTAGTGAGTCGGTCGTAAAAAAACTAAATATTATTGTCAATTACATGAATATTTCTGTTGAGTCATGTATTCAACTATTTAGAATGAGATCAACCTTGCAAACTTCCTATAAACACATTTGGAGTCCCCAAAATATCATTTTTCATTTGGAAATTGTGGCATAACTGGATCCTTGCAGAAAATGACACAATCAGGAAGAAACTGGGATTATATATATAGCCTCTAAATGCTATTGTTGCTATGGGTCCCCATCTTACTGTCATCATTAATTGAGTCCTCCATCTTAATAACATCTATAAATGAGCCATCCATCTTACTAACATCTTCAACTGCCTTCTTAATAATGTCTTCAATTAAGTCACTCATATTCTGAACATCTTTATATGTGACGAATTTTTCATATTTACAATTTAGTAAAATGAAAAAAGTTAATCAAACATTGTACCTCAATTAAACTATTAAATTATATGTATGAAATCAAAGAACATACAATATATACATTCAGTATGTTTATAAACTATTAAGTATTTGTTTTTGTTTTTTTAGATCTCTCTGTCGGTCTGCTTTTCCTACGCTTTGAACTTTAAACAAAAATGGTGATTGTACATGCTCTCAAGAGAAGCGAGGAAGCGTCAAGTCATGATTCGACCATCCTCCAAAGTCATTATTAAATTTCTCTTGGTGATGCAAAAGCATGGATACATTGGGGAGTTTGAGTATGTTGATGATCACCGATCTGGTAAAATTGTGGTCGAACTTAATGGAAGGTTGAACAAATGTGGTGTCATCAGCCCTCGCTTTGATGTTGGTGTCAAGGAAATTGAGGGTTGGACTGCAAGGTTGCTTCCCTCTAGACAGTTTGGATACATTGTGCTTTATTACTAAGAGCATGTTCGGTAGAATTTTTTTCCCAAAAAATCTATTTTTTCTCCTACAATTTTGACTTTTCAACCCTTTTACACTACAAAAAACTTTGAAAAGTCTAAAAGTAACAAACAAACCCATTTTTTTCTCAAAAAAACTCTACCGAACAAGCCCTAAATAATATCTAGTTAAGTTAATAATTTTAAGATAACCTTAAAAGTATTAATATTATTGAGGCTTTATTGTACTTAAATTTGGGGTTGTGGCGGTTTGGGGGTTGGTTCCGAATTTGGGGTTTGGTTTGGATGGGTTTGGAATCGGTTTTGATATTGGGATAGGTTTGGGTAGGGTATCTCATATCATGACTTGAATGAGTTTCATTTTATATTAGTACGAATTTTAGGGTTTAATTAATGTTCTAGAGGAATAAATAAAAATTCCAATGGTAGGTGAGCAGTGAGCTACATCTACAAGTTCACATTTGGACACATTAGTCAAAATAGGTTAAACCTATTAGCTAAAATAGAACCTATATTTTAGATTAAAAGGAGAAAATAGGACTTTTTTCTTTTTTTAGATTAAACCTAAAATAGATTTATATTAGCTATAATTTCTACCAAAGAAATTACAAATGAAATGGAAGTAGAACCTATATTTTGTGAAATACGTCTTGTTCATAGAAAAAATAATATAATGAAAATATTGATGATGATAAATACGGACTCCACAACCAATCTCCTTTCTTGCTAGCTTGCCATGTCGCTACTCGGGTTAATTTCAAGAAATGAACATGTGAGTTTGTCAAGCTATCGAAATCTTTTGAATCTTGCCTCTGAATTTGTTGTTTTATTTTCATTTATTTATTAAATTGTATTTCATTTTTATTAAATGAAAAATAGGGGTATTTTGTAGTTTAAAATATATAGCAAAGATGGTATGTGCTAAATTTATAGACCCACTGCGATATGGGTATGGCTGTTTAAATGTAAAAGAATGAAAAAATTAGAAGTTGGATAGAATCACTGTTATAAAAAAGTCTGCATAAGCCTCGTGATAGTCACGCTATCTTCAAGTTCGACCTCCACGCCTAGGCACGCATCACACATTGCTCTCGTCTTGTCCTTATTTCACTCTCACTTAGGACTCGCCTAGGCCCGAAAATCTTGAAGCTCGGTCTCCACGCCTACCACGCTTTCTACGCTTTTTAAACATTGATATAGAATGCACCAAAACCCTAATATGCAAATCTGTAATCACGCCAAATAACCAAATAAATGTTTTGCCCTAAATAACATACCTACACATGCATCACTAAGCTAAGCTAGGCATGTTTTAAAAAAAAAATAAAGGAATATTTTCTTTGACACATAATAACTTGTTTTCATTTAAAAGAAAATCACTTGAATTCCTTACTTCACAAACCGTGATTGAGTGCCTTATATGGACTCAAATCCCACTCTTCTTTTCAAACTTTTGCCTATTTTAGTGGGTATCCAATAGCCCTTAAAGATAATGATATCCTCTCCATGATGAGAAGAATTATAAATGCCATGATAACACGTGTCATGTGGTCATTGGAGAAGAAAAAGTGATTAACAAAATGTCAATCACTGTCCAACGACCACAAGACACGTGTCACGTAGCTTTTATAATTCCTCTTCACTATGAAGAGGAGATCATTACCCTAACTCTTAATTATTAATTATTTTTCAAACAATTCAAATTTAAACCCCTTTTCATGTCTCTCCATGACATAATACTTTTGCTTTTCTTTTTGTTAAGTCGGATAAATATTATTCGTAACTAGGCAATGGCAATAAATAAAATGTTGACTAAGAGATGTACTTCACACAAATAAAAATTAATTGATTCATTCTCTTAAATCGACTATAACGATTTAGTTTTATTCTTTTTACTGGACTTTAATTTTAAACGAGGTTCAAATTTATATTTCATATTCACGAATATTTGACACACAAGTTTGCTATAAAAATTCAATTATTCCTTATAATTCTGGCCTATTAAATTCGAAATGTTGAAAAAATCAAATAAATGATTTTGTTTGTCTTATCACGATTTAAATTTTAAATTCAAGAATGTCTATCATTTAAACTTTTGTCAACGCCCAATCATAGCTTTTGACTAGCCTAATAAGATAGGCATCACGCGTACAGCATGTAAGCCCTGCCTTGCCATGTCTCTACTCGGTTTCAACTTAGAGAAGTTTTAAGTCTCATTCCTTGTGACAAAGCGTTCACCAATATAATAAATATGCTTTTAATTATACTATTTTACATAAACATTAATTAATCTAATCCATTGCAACAACAAGAATAACAACAAAACATACAGGATTCTTTTAACTTAGAGAAGTCTTCACACAAAATTACGTTCAAAATAAATAAAAGATCACACTAATACATGTGTTATTGACCTCTTCTAATCATTACATGTTTGTCAAGTCATTGTTGTAATTCGGCTAGATCTGGGTTGGTCCGTTCTAATGAGTGGGTCATGTGAGGCTTGACTATCGAACTCGATAATCAATAAAGATGGATATGAATAGCTTGATTTATCAAAAAATTGAAAGTTTAAAACAAAATTAAAATAACCATTAATTTGAAAGAGATTCATGCTTAAGGGCTCGTACATTCTAGGTTATACTGTGATTTAATTATTTTTTTGGGAAATCAGTTTTTAACTATATATACTCATTTAATTTATAAATGTTTTCTATATATTTTTTCTTAAAAGAAACTCTAAAGCTCAAGTAGATACTTGGCTAACCTTAAAAGTTACTTTTAAGTATTTTTATTTTCTTATGTTTAACGTACGAACCATATCTATGGGTCTGTTATTAGAATTGGACTTGATCCACCACTTCGACCGAAGCTGGTTTTGTTACATAGCAAAAAATTGAAAATTTAGAAACTGGTAAAAGAAGCAAGGAATTGTAGGGTTTACCTCCAAAAATTTTAACTTTTGGTTGACCCTCTTTTAACTTTAATTTGACTTTCGACTTCTCGACTGTTCAACCTTCATCTTTTTCAGTTCAACTTGAGCCCATGCCCAGCTTAAAAACATTAATCTCCACAACATTGCTTCCTCGATAGTTGGCATGACATAATGTTGAAAATTGGTTTAATTTGTCGAAAAATTGACTAAGTGTTTAAAACAATTAACGTGATTTCTTGTCGACTTGGCCAAAATATACAAGACCCGACCCAATCCGTTTAGGCAAATTAATTTGCTACTTAGCCTGATTCGAGGCGTCAAGCGGGGATCGACCGTCCGGTCGGTCATGGGTTCGATTTCAGATTTCTCTACATGTATTGAAGGATTGAATCGTATATTTGGCATATCGAAACCAATATCGAATGAATGAGAAATTACAGAAAATAACAAAATCGGGTCAAAGTTTGACCATACGATCGCATGGTTATTTTACATTGCGATCGTAACTTGCTTAAATTTTAAGCAGAATGTTTTTTGTCCTTCCATGCAATCGCAGGAGATGAGCCTCTGCGATCGCATGGTTCAACCGGATTAAGTTCTGCTTTTCAAATTTGTACATTGCGATCGCAGCTTAGTAAAACCATGCGACCGCATAGGTTTACGCGAATGACACGCCCTTTTGAAGTGTTGCACGAATTGGCTCCACACCATTTCGTTTTCAACCGATCATCTGCTATATTTAGGACCTCTGGACATTCTTTTTGACAGAAAATTGATATGGAAAGACAACCCTCTCATATATTCATATCTTGAACCAAAAATCTATTGCATTAGTTGCATAATTTACGGTTTTCCATTTCATTTCATTCCTTTGGAGTACAAAACCAATTTTGGTTCGTTGTGTTTGTGTTTTGAAGTGCTTCAAACACAAGCAAAAAGTCGCTTTATCTTGGAATTCGATTGCCATAAACCGTAGGCACCTTTGCAGGGCAAATTTGACTTCGGGACAAAGTGTTCAACACTTGTCTCGACTTGTTTTTCATTCAGTTATTGTTTCTAAAATTTTGGAGTCATTTACACAAAAATCAGCCACCACATAAAACGTGATGTAATGTAGCTTTGGGTATTGTTTTTACCTATCATATGGTGTATTAGGGTTTTTGTACGTAAAAGAGACAAGGGCATTTCAATCGATTTAAAAAGGGCATGCAGTTTAGGGTGAGAATTTGCCCAAGCAGGACTGCATTTATGCACAGATAAATGAATTATACAAAAATTAAGAACGAAATACAGTCCATTTAAACATTATTGAAATTTTTGAATAGATTCCAGTTGATTAGTTAACACTACAAGAAATGAGGTCAATAGCGGCGACATTTGTCGTCGCTGAATATTCATAAGTCGTCTCTTTAAGGTTTTAGAGACGACAAAGTCGTCGCTACATGTCGCCGCAACAAGTTAGTGTCTCTAGAGTTATAGCGACGACTTTATGTCATCTCTATATAAATTTGTATCTATAGCGACGACAATGTCGTCGCAATAGTGTCGTGACCATATCTCGAAAACGGACTTAAAGGGACGACACGGTCGTCGCAAAACTCGTCGCTATTTACAAAATAATAGAGACCATTATCTCGTCGCCATACGTACATCTTTGTCGTCGCTACTACAAATTATGTAATTTACTATAGCGACGACGATGTTGTCGCCGCTTATAAACGTTTTGAATTTTTTTTAAATTTTTTTTTTGTTTCCAAATAATATAAATAATATATAAAAATTAAAAAATCTACTGAGACCCTCTAAACCGTCGTCTTCGCTCCGGGCCTCCTCCTCCGCAGCGTAGCGGTATTTTACTTTTCGAAACTCAATTTCACGTTGCATTTGGCGTAGGCGATTCTCGTACATGGCAAACCAAGATCATTATTCGGAGGTCCGCAGAGGACCGATGGGAAGTTCCTTGTAGGGCAAACGATGCGGCGGTCGAATCTAGCGAGGAGAGGTGCCCTTCGAACCCGACCAACCCCACGGACGTGACCTCGTGCTTCTCCGAGAACCTCCTTTGCAATAGCACGCTCGCCTAATGATGCGCTATTGAGGCGACTTGTGTATGTTGAGTCTCTCTCAACTCAACAAGTTTATCCTGCTCGATGAAAAAATAATAATAAATAATAATATCATGCATGTCGATATAAAATTATATTAACATAATTTAAAAATTCTCACATAGTCACCACCGCTGCTGGTTGACCCATGCCATTCCTAAGGTGTGAAACGTCCGGACGAATCAATAATCCCCGCCACTGGGGTCTCGGGGTCCCGCTTACGACAATTTAAACGTGAAATGTAGTTAGTATACATTTTTACGTAAATGTAGTGAAGATATTTATAATGATATTGAAAATTTATATGTTGCACTGATCGTAACGCTGCGCGGAGAAGCTCTTCGACCCTGCACGCGCTTTCGGTATTTAGCCTTACTCTCGATTGGCTTTATTTTTGGAGGACCGCTCTCGAAGGTATAACATATAATTGATTAGCAAAAATGTATTAGTTAAAAAGTATATAAAATATCGTAAACAATATATAAACAATACGTTACCACGAAAGTAGGGCCGATGAATAAGTCAATGCACTTCTCGCGGTCCTCGGCGGACATCTCGCCGTATGGTCGGCTCGGTCCATGCGCTTTTAAGTGATTATGAGCTTTGAGTTTGTAATCGCGATAACGATCGGCCGCCAGACGATCTCTATCGCGGCATATACCGCTTGCCATTTGCTCGGGCGACCGATCGCCTGCAGATCGAAGTAGCTCTGCAAGAGTGAAAAAGAATACGTTCTCGTAGAAGTCGTAAAATAAGTATTTATTAAGTGTACTAATAACAAAACTAATTTAAGTTCATACCTCGATAATGCTTTCGTACGTAACTGCCCATTGCTCTCTCCGGAACCTCTGTCCATGAAGGGTAGCACGGGGCACGGTGAATCTCACTTGTTTGCCAACCAAGCGCGTGAAATACTTGGCGTTATTCCCGATCGGCGTGCATAATGTCGAACGCGCTAGGAAGTGGCATCTTTCCGTTAGCCTGCCAAACCATCTCAAGGTTGATGGCTCGAGAGATACCCCGCTTTGGGGGGTCTTTGAAAATGAAAAAATTGTAAATGTATTGATCATACGATTTTCAACGATATGTATAAAATAATAAATAATTACAATTTGAACGAAAAGTCTTACCAGACTCGCATGCCGAAGGGAGCCGGTGGGATGGCTGTTGTGGAGGATCTCCTGCACCATCACCTCCGTGCGACATCACGTCAGCCATACCAACACATGACATAATTGCGAACATCACGTCAGCCATACTAACTTTAAATGTATGTGAAAATTTGAATGTATTATATTTTATTTCCAATTCGTCCCTAAACTTATTTTATTGCAAAGAAGTCCATAAACTTTGAATTTATAGAAATTTTTTGAAGTTATTATATTTTATTTCAAATTGGTCACTAATTAAACTCATTTTATTGTAAATAAGTCCATAAACTTTAAATTTATGAGAAAATTTGAATGTATTATATTTTATTTCACTTTGGTCCCTAAACTTATTTTATTGCAAAGAAGACCTTAACCTTTGAATTTATGGAAATTTTTGAAGTTTTTATATTTTAGTTCAAATTGGTCCCTAGACTTTAAATTTATGAGAAAATTTGAATGTATTATATTTTATTTCACTTTGGTACCTAAACTTATTTTATTGCAAAGAAGTCCCTAAACTTTGAATTTATGGAAATATTTTGAAGTTATTATATTTTATTTCAAATTGGTCACTAAACTCATTTTATTGCAAATAAGTCCCTAAACTTTAAATTTATGAAAAAATTTGAATGTATTATATTTTATTTCACTTTGGTCCCTAAATTTTTTATTGCAAAAAAGTCCCTAACCTTTGAATTTATGGAAAATTTTTGAAGTTTTTATATTTTATTTCAAATTGGTCCCTAAACTTTAAATTTATGAGAAAATTTGAATGTATTATATTTTATTTTACTTTGGTCCCTAAACTTATTTTATTGCAAAGAAGTCCCTAAACTTTGAATTTATGGAAAAATTTTGAAGTTATTATATTTTATTTCAAATTGGTCCCTAATCTTATTTTATTGCAAATAAGTGCCTAAACTTTAAATTTATAGGAAAATTTGAATGTATTATATTTTATTTCAATTTGGTCCCTAAACTTATTTTATTATAAAGAAGTCCCTAAACTTTAAATTTATAGGAAAAATTTTGAAGTTATTATATTTTATTTCAAATTGGTCCCTAATTTTATTTTATTGCAAATAAGTCCCTAAACTTTAAATTTATAGGAAAATTTGAATGTATTATATTTTATTTCAATTTGGTCCCTAAACTTATTTTATTGCAAAGAAGTCCCTAAACTTTAAATTTATACTAAAAATTTTGAAGTTATTATATTTTATTTCAAATTGGTCCCTAATCTTATTTTATTGCAAATAAGTCCCTAAACATTAAATTTATAGGAAAATTTGAATGTATTATATTTTATTTCAATTTAGTCCCTAAACTTATTTTATTGCAAATATGTCCCTAAACTTTAAATTTATGGAAAAATTTTGAAGTTATTATATTTTCTTTCAAATTGGTCCCTAAACTTATTTTATTGCAAATAAGTCCCTAAACTTTAAATTGATGGAAATTTTTTGAAGTTATTATATTTTATTTCAAATTGGTCACTAAACTCATTTTATTGCAAATAAGTCCCTAAACTTTAAATTTATGAGAAAATTTGAATGTATTATAATTTATTTCACTTTGGTCCCTAAACTTTCTTTATTGCAAAGAAGTCCCTAACCTTTGAATTTATGGAAAATTTTTGAAGTTTTTATATTTTATTTCAAATTGGTCCCTAAACTTTAAATTTATGAGAAAATTTGAATGTATTATATTTTATTTCACTTTAGTCCCTAAACTTATTTTATTGCAAAGAAGTCCCTAAACTTTGAATTTATGGAAAAATTTTGAAGTTATTATATTTTATTTCAAATTGGTCCCTAATCTTATTTTATTGCAAATAAGTCCCTAAACTTTAAATTTATAGGAAAATTTGAATGTATTATATTTTATTTCAATTTGGTCCCTAAACTTATTTTATTTCAAAGAAGTCCCTAAACTTTAAAATTGAGTGTTTGTAACATTGATCCCTAACTTTCATTTTAATGATGAATTGACACCGACACGTCAGTGATGATGGTGTGTCCGTGCTTCTTAGCTATAATAAAAAGGAGATCAAATGGGAGGATTTAGTGGATATTGGGCTCAACTATAAATAATAAACTATTCATCTTTCTTGCAAAATAAAGCAAGAGAGAAAAACATGTATTAAGATTCTTGTTTAGAGTTGAAAGTTCTAGAACCTACAATAATTAAATTAAATTGAGTTTTAATCTTAATTTAAAAGCAGTGGACAGAACAAAAGAACTGATGATAACAAGTCTGAACAAGAGTCAATTAAGCAATGAAGTGCACTGGAATTGGCAGCAACATTGATGCACAGACTTATGTAAAGGCCACACAGCAAGATTTTAACACAATAATGCATAAAAGGGATTAGTATAGCAGCGTGACCTGAAGCTCCAAAACACAAAAAATGGCAGTAGTAGTGATATATCATATATTCATACCATCAACACGAGGATACACTAAGGAAATCCATATTACACACCAACACACACACAAATAACGAAACTTACCTAAAAAACCCCAAAGAAAATTAAAACAAAATCAGAAAATTCATAAACAATCTTTAAAACGAGCAAACACACAGCCGGAATCGATAAACTTAAACAAAACACGAGCTATTAAAACATGCCTTGAGAATCCAACAGTATATCACAAAAAGGGAAGAACTAAATTTGTGAAATAGAAGGAAACAAATTGAATATTGGTGTATCCACAGCTTTCTAGCAGACTAAAATGGACAAAAGTGAAAACAAACTACAACATCAAATATTGACACGAAAAAGAATAATTCACGAGTTAAAAGCAAAAAATCATTCACAACATAATTAAAAAAATCAAAGGACTGAGTATTGCAGTTGAAGAAGAAAAAAAATCAAAAAATAAAAATAAAAAAGTCTATTTTCACTTTGAAGAAGAACAAGCATGAAAACTTACGAGTTTTGTATTGGAGTGCACACCTCAGGTCACAATAGGCTGATTCTGGCGGACGTTGGAAGAAGACGGAAGACGGCAGACGACGGCGGTGACGGTCATGCTGCGGCTACTGAAAAAAGAACAAGCAAAGCCAAAATGGAAAAGAAGAAAGTTCTGTGCGAATTAAAAGGTCTGACTCTATAGCGACGACATTTGTCGTCGCTATAGTAATTAATAGCGACGACATTTTTTCAGCTTTTAAGAACACGCACCTAAAAAGTGGTGCCCAATTTTCAGGACAATACCGACGACATATGTCGTCGCTATTGACAATACAATACAGAAAAAATTAAATGTTGACTTCTCATTTGAAGGGATTTTTAATTGAAATAATTTTTGTAATTATTAATTTTCCGCTTTTTAATATTATGAAAAAATTTTAATATTTAATATTATCAATAATTTTTAATATTTAATATTTATTGATATTTAATATTATCAATAATAATTTTTAGTATTTAAAATTTAATATTTAATATTATTGATATGTAATATTATCAATAATAATTTTAGTATTTAAAATTTAATATTTAATATTATTGATATGTAATATTATCAATAATAATTTTATAATTATTAATTTAATATTTAATATTTATTGATATTTAATATTATCAATAATAATTTTTAGTATTTAAAATTTAATATTTAATATTATTGATATGTAATATTATCAATAATAATTTTTAGTATTTAAAATTTAATATTTAATATTATTGATATTTAATATTATCAATAATAATTTTTAGTCTTTAAAATTTAATATTTAATATTTCATATTTCATATTTATTGATATTTAATATTATCAATAATAATTTTTAATATTTCATATTTATTGAGATATAATGAGAATATTAAATCATGTTTTTGTACAATTGTAGAACTTTTTTGTTCTACATTATATACACAAATGTTGAAACTCCATCCAAACTCGCGTTTTGACCAATAGCAATGATAGTATGAATGACAAACATTCAAGCCGAAAACAGTAACAACAATTTGAACATGCATTTTTATAAAGTAATTTCATTGCAAATTTAGTGACGCACAATAACATTTCAATCTGATTCATTATGATGATACGATTGATCCTCATCATCGTCATTGACGTCCTCATTGATTTCACTCGATGTTTCTTCATCCTCGTATTCTGCATTTGTATCGTCTTCAACATCATCATCGTTTATAAACGAAGTTTTTCCTGCAGTATCTGACGAGGCTCTCCTGATAACTGATGCTTCGATCTCATCAGCTTCATCATCATCGCGGTGTAAGGATACATGCTCTATGTTGCCAAGATCAACGACTAGAGATAAATCGGAAGAGTAGTTATTGTGGAGCAGTGTCAATCTCGCGATGTTAGCTCCCACCGTGTCCCCATGTGCTCCCGTGATGGACAATTTGTACTACTCGTCAGTTCGGACCACGAGATGGATCTTCAATGTAGAACACTTGTTGTGCTTGGCTAGCAAGTATGAACTGATCATCCTTGAACGCTTCTGTACTGATGTCAATACTGGTAACGTTATTTTCAGTTACCATTCGTCTCCCATCACACCTAAACCACTTGCATCGGAATAGATAGACTAAAAGTTTCGGTCCATATTGTAGCTCCAGTATATCTTGCAAACCGCCCGTAGTAAATCTCACCCCAGGTCCACGGACTCGACACACCACTATTCCGAGTTTTTCTTGAATATCACGATCATATGTCACGAACCGAACTCCTTTGACAACACAAGCCGTGTATGACATAACTCACTTGGTAACATCCATCGCCAACGCAAATAACTCATGAGAAACTTGATGGTTGTGGCTTTGGCGCCTTTGCATATAGCTGCATGACGAGAATTATTCTCGCTTATTGAAAGCAATTATGTTGAAAACTTGCAATTTTATTCACTCGATGTTCGTTTACCTTTCTCTAGAACCAACCGTGAAAGTCTCTTATGTGCACTAGTTCGATGTTTGGACAGCCATTGTTCAGTAGTTCCTGCCTATGTTCCCTGAACAAAGTATTGAAGATCAAAGTTCATTAGTTCGTTTCAAATGATAAAGTTAATTCGAGATAAAAGAATAATAATCGGGAATTAACGCCTTCTTACTGCAAGAATGACTCAACTTCATAACAGTTGTTCAGGACATAAAAAATTGCTTGATTTCGAACTTGAGTAGGAAACGTCGTTGGTGACTGCTTTCCAAGTGGGTGACACTACGACTGAAAAACAGAAAGTTGTGTCTGTGGAACAGTAGCATCCTCGTTTCTGTCTAGGTCGGTCGAACCTTGTCCCTATGTCCCGAAGTACCTCGAACAAAAGGTCAATGCCTCGTCCACAACATACCCTTCACTATTGATCCCTCGGCCGAGCTCGATTTACGACGTAGCCCTTCAATTTCTTCGTGTATCGCTCGAATGGATACATCCATCTCATGTGCACCGGACCTCCAAGGATTGCCTCTTCCGGTAAATGCATTACGAGGCTAATCATGATGTCGAAGAAGCGTCATGCGGAAATATCCTTTCCAACTTACGGAGAATGAGTACAAGGTGATCGGTGGGATGCTATCATGTCGCTAACCTTTAGTATTCTTGCACAAAGCTTTCTAAAGAACGTCATACGCTTCAATAATTACCGTGAAAATTGTTTTATTCAAGAACGTCCGACATCCGATCGGTAATAACCGCTGCATGATAATATGGCAATCATGTGACTTCAACCCGATAATACGGCTGTCATTTGGAGCAATATTCTTCCGAAAATTAGAAGCGAAGCCACCGAAAACTCAACCGATCGAATAAATTGACAAAATTTCTTACGATTTAAAGACGACATGGTGTAACATGCGCAGAGCTTCATCCACCTATTCTCCTTCCGATACAAGTGCAACTCCATTTTGATCCCTAATTGCATTAAATCGCGCCTTGCATTGACCGTGTCTTTTGATTTGAATGGATCGTCCATAATTGTGCCGAGCAAGCTATCACAAACATTCTTCTCGCACGTGCATGACATCGATGTTATGTTTGAGCTCAGAGAAGTCCAATACGGCAACTCATAGAAAATGCTCTTTTTCTCCAATTGAGCTCGCCATCACTTCTCCGAATTGTAGCGCCACCGTAATTTGGGTGCTTTCTCGACTTCTATATCCGACACGACTTAACTGCGTGCTAAAATATCTATAGGCATTAATCGATGCGGAGGTGGTCGCCATCCGTCCTCCCATCAAGTCTAAATTGCTCAAAATGATGCCCGGATGGCGTGAACCGACGATGACCCACATAAGTTGTCTTATCTATCACACGGATCGAAGGAGTATCCTCGCTGCACGCCGGACATGCCTTGTACCGACCACTCTAACCGGACAAACTACTTCCGGGAAATCGTGCACACCACAACAAAGTCGCACGCGCAATCAATACCAACTTGTCGTTGGTTCCACCGCCTCCGTGTCAATCCCATCGCCCACAACTCCTTCAACTCGTCCACTAATGGTCGTAAAATACATCAATGTCCTTACCCGGTGCTTTAGGACCGGTATCAACAGAGTAAGCATGAGGTATTCGGCTTCATGCATAACCAGGTGGCAAGTTGTAAATCGTTACAACCATCGCCACATGTCAGCATTTACAGCACTCATGTCACCGAATGGATTGAATCAAATGCGTGGCCAAACCTAACCTCGACATTCCCGATCTCACTTGCGAACATTGGATGTTTCATGTCAAAATCCCGCCATGCCTTTCCATCAACGGAATGCCGCATTTCATCATAGTCCCTAGACCTTCCTATACCGTGCCACCTCATAAGTTTTGCAAGATCCTTCGTCATGAACACCCAACGACTTTTCCGCAAATCGGGCAAGTTTGTCTATCAAAGATGTTCACCTCAAAACAAAGGTACACGATCGTTTTTGCAGGCATGAATGAATTTGTAACTCAAACCAAGCTTTCATCATCGCCTTCTTAGCTTCGTGGTGAGAGTCAATCGTGTTCATGTTTGGGAAAGCTAACTTCAAAGAATTTCAAAAGATCATCGATATACTTGTTTGTCCATTTGTTCATAACTTTAATATGCATCAACTTGACTAAAAAATTTAAGGATGAAAATGATGAAACTCCCAGGTACAGCTTACGAATGGAGAGCTCAAACAGTTCATCATAGTAACCATCGGTGCTTGTACCTGCATGCTCATCACCAACTACGTCGTCTATTACATCCATCATCTCATCTTCCACACCATCTCGCTCATTTTGTCTATACACATTCACAATACGAACATCGATCTTGCCATGATATATCCAGGTGACATAACTCTCTGCAAAACCATTAGAAATATGTGAGCTACGACAATTTCCAATGAATGTGTGAGACCGTTTAAACATTTTTTGCACGGACATTTAATTCTTCCTCTGTCGTTAACGTATGGCCTCGCCATGTTTATAAATGCTTGCAAACCGCTCCAAAAATCTGCAAAGTTTGTGCGATTTCTAATTGTTGTCCAACTTTTATCAATATCCATACTTGTAAAATACTATATTCTTACAAATACAAGACCGATAATAAATGGAGATGATTATGAAGAAATGGAGATGAAGAAGAATTTATTTTGTGTGTAGTATGCAATACGAAATGTCGAGATGAGAAGAAGATAAAGAAGAGTCTATAGCGACGACAATGTCGTCGCTATAGATAAATATCGCTGCTAAATGAGCATTCCCATTTTACGAGGAAAGTAATTAATCACGCCGCCGCAAATTTGATCAACATAGGTATAGCGACGACATATGTCGTCGCTATATATAACACTTGGCGCCAATTTTCCCCGCTTAAAATGATGTTGGTATATAGCGACGACGACATATGTCGCCGCTATAGACCTCATCACACTTTACGAGAAAATTCATGATTCACG
This sequence comes from Forsythia suspensa, assembly GCA_023638005.1. Classification (NCBI taxonomy): domain Eukaryota; kingdom Viridiplantae; phylum Streptophyta; class Magnoliopsida; order Lamiales; family Oleaceae; genus Forsythia; species Forsythia suspensa. Next base: position 38,422,307 of record CM042676.1, read on the forward strand.
TGACTTACATCATCATCCGCAAATCAATTGCGACGACATTTACATTTGTCGCTATTTATGCATCAAAATGCCACCATTTGTTCCCGCCTTTTCCGAATCTTAGTGGCGGCGACATGGAAAGACGTCGTTATAGCCTCTACGTAATGAAGGACGATGTATGTTCTATAGCGACGACATATACGTAATAAATGACGATGTATGTTCTATAGCGACGACATATGTCGTCGCAATAATTTTGTTTGTATTGCGACGACATTTCTTGGTCGTCTCTATTATGTAGAATCAATAGAGACGACTTTGTGTCGTCGCAATAGATGTCGCCGCTATAGACCCTCTTTGTTGTAGTGTAAAAAAGGAATTATGTTGAAAGATCTTGGAAAAATAAAATTTTTCCTCCAATTGAATTCTTATTAATCAATCAACTTATGTAGAAAAAGTCATTTTCATATAAAATGAATATTGAATAATTCTCTTTTTTTTTTTATCGAATGTAAAAATATATAGAAAAAAAACTGTACAAATACAATTTGACATTCTCGAGGAGAAATCAAACAACAAAACCAAACAATGAAAGCAATCTACCTAAGTACAAAATGTTATACTAAAGGTAGGCGAAAAGAAGATACATATACACTAGGCATCCCTAGGTGCAAAAAATACAAGCCAAAACATTGGGCATACGCAGTAAAAAGCTAAACTAATCTAAGGAAGTATAGCTAAGGAATCAAAACGAATTAAAACATGGGGATACAAAGAAAACATAACTTTGTATACATGTGTTTTAATCTTCCTAACTAAATACTCCAGATTAGTCTTCAAATTGTCAAAAATCCAGCGGTTTCTAGCAATCCATATGTGATAAACCGTGGCTGTAAAGGCTATTCTCTTGGCTTTACTTTGCCAATCCATTCCTCGAGCTTCCTTCTTAATCCATTTAAATTAGCTTGCAACAATGACATGGCTCTATGAATACCCAATGATATTTTAATATTCGTCCCAAACAAAAGAGGAGAACCGCAATGAAAGAACAGTGAGCTGGCCGATTCCTCGGTATGATGACAGAAAATGCAGCTCCTATCAATTTCGGTATGGAGAATTCTATCCCTTGTAAGTAATTTTCCTTTTGCAGTCAACCATAGGATAAATGAATGTTTTGGCGTGATACAAGTGTTCCAAACTTCCGAAGCCCAGATTTTTTGAGTCCCTTTAGTCCGAAAAAAATCATATGCAGCCAAAGAATTGAATTTGTCACCCACGGACCACTGCTATAATATGAGAATGGCGGGTTCGGTCCCTCCTTCGACGGAGCAGATCTGGTCCTTGATGAATAATTCTTGATTCAGGACTAGCTAGTTATGATGATGTAGTGAATTATTTGATCCACATAAAGTCATCAACCATTTTATCCATTCACATGTGGCCATGATGAATTTTACCCAACTTCAATCTATAGAGTAGTTAAAACATATACATCTAATAAGTCGATGTCAAATTTATTGTGGATAAAGTTGTAATTCATTCGTATCAATGATTAATAGAAATTTATCAAATCAACTGATTTCAAATTTCATTGAGAATATCCCTAGCTAGTTTAGAGAGGATGAACTTGACTTTAAGCCCGTCAATGCGTTATTTGGTATAACTCATGGTACTTGAAAAGATTTGACTTTAAGCTCGTTACTGCATTATCAGAGTCAACGAGAAATGATCCATCATTGTGTTATCAATCACGATAGAAAAGAATGGGAATGAATATTTCAAAATGAAGATGAGTATAGCCCTAGAAAACAAGACTCGGGCGTGTTGTAGGTAGTTCAAGAGTTACTATCTTGTATAATTTAGGTTTATTGGCAGTAATTTAATGTATTATTCGTATTCTTTTGGCAAATCTAGTCAGCATTAAAAAATACATAAATAATTTAATATTGGAAATTTGGACATAAATAATATGGGCTCTTCTTTTGTTTACCCTTATGAAAAACTGCAGGATCGAGTGAATTAACTTTTTATAGACATTTCTTCCTTTATTTTGATATATTTAGCAAATTAAGATTAAACAAAAAATAAATGATAAGATATTAATTAAGCGCTTGATGACACCTCCATAAATTCAATTAATTAGCTATTTGGAAGTCTTCAAAAATAGCTAAGCTTCAACACGTGAAAATCCGTTTCCCTTCTAGGAAACATTTCGACCGATAATTAATACTGGTGAATTTTGCATTAACGATAGTGGAAATTGCAAAGAAAAAGAAAATTTACAATGCATCCCTTGCATATATTATGTAAATACATTCTACATATCATATGTCGATAAATTATGATGTACTGATGTATATAGTGCTATGTGTGTTGATATATAACATTTTTCATTATGGAGCCTATTCCACCTACCAATATATTTGACAAATAAATTTAATAAATAATCACGACTTTTAATTTATGCTAATCTAACAATTTAGATGTATTAAAACATTTATCTTGATGTATTTGGATGTGAGTACAAGGGTTTAAAAATGTTTTAATAGAAGATTAGTTTAAATTAAAAACCATAATTATTTTTCAAATGTATTAGTAGGAGCAACGATCTCCTTTAGTTGAGACCATTGTTATAAGAGAATAATAACTTAAAACCTTGTTTCACGCATCTAGGTTTAGAGACCACTGTTAAATCTCACTTAAAGTTTAGTAACCTAAGTGAAATTTTGCTTAAATATTTAAAAAGTGAATGATAATAAAAGGAAATATTAAAAAAATATATATATGTGGATAATAAGGGAAGATGTTTTTACGCAACCAATTATGTAAGTGTCATTATATTGCCATCACAAATTTTTGTTTTTTTACGCTACTTTTTAATTATACAAGATCTCCAACTTTTGTTTATTGTTACACTATGTTCTTAACTTTTTTCGTCGTATTCTTATTCTCTACCAACATTAATTACAATTGATAATGGTTTAGACCTAAAAAGTTCGTTAGGAGGCATAAGAAAACTTATCCATATTCTTAAATAAGCAACAACAACACAAAAATACCGAAGTGAGACATAATGTTTTCCCTTCATTTCAAAGCAAGTTGAATATTTAAATAAAAATCATCTTCAAAGATTATATGTGTTAATTAATCGAACATTGATGTAAAAATATGCAAAAAAAAGGTGAAAAAGTAAGTATAACAATAAACAAAAATTGAAGACTTTTGAAAAGTAGTGTGAAAAAAGAAAACTGCAGTGTGAATATAACCACCATCTTAAGGTGGTCCATTTTGTTTAATTATGATCCCCATATTTCTTAGTATTAACAAAAGTTGTTAACTGACTTTGATATTAGGAGGCTCTAGCGATATAAAAATATTTCATCTGCTTTAATATGTGCTGGGAATTGTCACAAAAGGGGGCTTGATGCTACTCTTGCAAAAGATATATATCGACTTTCAAGCATCTTGTAGTTGTGATCCAAACATGAAAAGTGTCATTTCTAACACCGGTTAACCTAGAATTAAAGGTTAATTATATTACAATTAATTCTTTGAAAGGAATATGAAAAAGTTGATACATGAAATTATTTGAAAACTAAGCAGGATATCATGAGAATCTATTAAATTGAATTATCCATGCAATTAATGCTGTTTTAGTGATATGCTGCTCTTTGTACGTAGCATGTTAAAAATAATCTAATCAGATGTTTTTATTTGGATTCGAAATTCGTGTGTTGAATGCATTGAATGGTTCGGTTACATAGAATGCATTGTGTGTTGAATGCGTTGGACTCGACCCAAAAATTTAGAAATCGGTAAAACAAGCAAGGAATTGAACGATTTACCTCAAATTTTTTAATTAATTTTTTAAAGTTCTTTTTCGACTTTATTTTAACTTCTCTTTAGCCTTTCGACCCTTCAACTATATATTCATCCCTTATCTTGTTTTAATTCAACTAGAGCCCAGCTTTAAAACATTAATCTATACAACATTGCTTCCTCGACAGTTGGTCTGACACAAGATGATGTAATGTATCTTTACGGATAGTTTTTTTGACCCATCATATGGCGTATTAGGATTTAAGTACGTAAAATAGATAAGGGCATTTCAGTCCATTTAAAAAGGGCATGCAGTTTTGGGTGAGAATTTTCCCATGCAGGCCTGCATTTATACACAAATTAAGAAAGAAATGAATTAATGAAGAAGTTGAAGGCTTGGCGTCACTTTGTTTAAAGCCAACACTTTCTTAGTTATATCACTCTTAAGAAATCTGACAGAGAGAAATTTCTGGAACGAGAGAGGAGAGAGAAAGTAAAGGAAAAAAAGAAAAAGAAGAAAGAAGAAGCTGCCGAGCCAGGCTCAAGCTTATTACTCCATTTTTCAGCTGCAATAGAAGTCACAAGGTAAGGGAAAAGGAATTTACGAAGAATTAAAAAAAAAAAAAATTTCATGCCAGGCTTTATACGGTTTTTGCATCCAAGGCTTCAGTTCAAATTCCAAACAATAAAACCCCATCCACTTTAGCTCCTTTAATTTCAGAATGTTGGTCATGTTAGGTAGAGTTTTTTTCCTTTTTCCAACAAAATCCATTTTTTTGCCTACAATTTTTTACTTTTCAATCCTTTTTACACCACAAAAACATTTAAAAAGTTAAAAAGTAACCAAAAAAACCCATTTTTTCCCAAATAAAACTCTACCGAACAAGCCCGTATTTTTTTTCTTTTTCTTTTTTCTGCAATTTTGTTACCTCTAATTTGGTAGTTTAATTATAATTTGAGCATGTTTTATTTTAAAAGATTATTGAATAAATTTTGGTCATGTTTAACTTTAGTAGATTATCTTATAAATTTCTTAATTAAAATTTGGTTTGTTTAATTTGGGTGGATTAATTATTGAATTTAATTATTTGGTACATTTAATTTGAGAAAATTTGTGTAGTTGGGTAAATCTATATCCTCGGTTTACTTTTGTTAAATTTGATAAGAGCTTAAATTGCTAATAATTTTTTTTTTTTTTTTTTTTTTTTTTTTTGGTGGGGGTGTTGTACTTGGAGATAATCCTAGAACATCCTCTCTGTTATATATTGTCAAGTCACTCTCTAAGGTTGATCAAATATAAACAATTATCACAGCTCCTAAAGAATAATCTCACATTAATGATATAAGAGTCAAATCTCTTTCACCATTGTCTTGTGGACGGTTTAAGGCCGTAGACTGATATCTTAAGTGAGCAAAATATGCCCTAAACCATCCAATACTTAATTACAAACACATCCCATTCTCTGAGGTAGCACATATATTTTGTTTTGGAAAAGAAGCTCATTCTCATCTTTCTCGCATTTTTTATTTTCCATCGAACTTGAACCGTATTAGCCTCCTCTCTTCATTTCCTTGAAGGTAAATAGTGAAGCTTTGATTTTTGTCTTTATTTACGATTTTTTATACTGTAATTTGTTTTTCAAACTTGTTTGTTTCTTGTTGCCATATCAATATTTCTGGTTCAGTTTTGAGAGACACTGGTTTCATTGCTGTATTTCATTTTTGAAAGCACTTTCTCATTTAGTGAATCTATAAATTGTACTGGACCTTTAAACTTCCATATCAATTAAACATTCTCTTTGTTTCTTAAGATTTTGCCTTTCTGATGTTGTTATTTTTGGCATTCCAACATGGGGAGCCAATTCTCGCTGCTTATAGATGGTTATATGATCCCTCCAATAACTTCACTAATTAAATCGTTTTATAGATTTTCATCTCATCACACCAAATGGAGAATTTAAGATCAGCGTGCTGGATACACCTCTTACTTCTAGTTTGTGTATTCTTTATGGTCAAAACACAATGTCTGGAAGATGTCTGTCAAAATGACAATCACCCTGTAAACATAACATTTCTGGGAAGTGCTGTGTCGAAAGGAGCAGGTTTGATCTACAAACCAAAGCTATTGACTCATTGAGCATAAGCAAGTTATTCGTTTTTTTTTTTTTTTTAAATATTTTATAATTAAAAATTGTATGATGTCAGTTTGTTTGGATGGAAGCCCACCGGCTTATCACTTCGATAAAGGATTTGGTGATGGCATCAGTAACTGGATTATATATCTTGAGGTTAGTCCAAACCATCCAAATCTCAATATTGTTCCTCTATACTTTTATATCGAGAACCAATAGTATAATATTTCTATTTCACATTATTTTTTTTATTTTTAATTTCATACATCTTTTTTATCATCTTTAATTCTAGGGTGGTGGATGGTGCCAGAATGTAACTGCATGTTACAAGAGAGTGCATCGATCCAACCTTGGCAGCTCCCTCAAGAAGCCCAAAATTTTACATTTCCAGGGAATGTTAAGCAAAACCAAAATATTTAATCCAGGTATGAAATAGTTTGCCTTTTTTTTTTTTTTAATTTCTTTTTTGAAACATGGATTTGAAAAAGGATATCGTGAAAACAAAAAATAAAAGAAATAGAATGGGAAAAGACCATTACACCCCAAATGACCTCCACAATTAAGACACGCCATTGTTAGTAAAGTTTATTGCACAGCCACGTTAATGGGTGTTTTTGAAAGAAATCTATCAAGATATGTGACTGATAAGTAGGGTTTAGGAATTTAATCCAAGTAATTGTCTTCTATCAAGAATGTAGCGGATTGCATCCAAATAACACTTTTAATCCAATAAGCCTTAGGAGTTTTTGGAAATTCTTATATTTGGAGTCCATCAGTTGTGATTAATTCTCTATCAAGAAGCATTTGTATATATTCAGCCTCTTGAACTATACATATACTGAAGTTGCACAATGTACTTTTCCATCTTTCTTCTATGTATATAATTCTCAGTGTGTGCATCAGTGCTGTTCTGTGTTGTTTTCAAACCTCTTCCGTGGTCTATGTAGTTCAAGACTGACTGTGGTTCTATTATTCCTAGACTTTTTTAGCTGGAACAAGGTTTACGTCACATATTGTGATGGCTCCTCATTCACTGGAGATGTTGAAGCCGTTGATCCGGTAAATGTTTTTTCTGAGCCAAGTCCCTCTTTTCCATGATAAAATCAGTTCTTAATCTTACAAAATCATTTTTTCAAAGTAAAAATAATGAATTATTCTTTTGCCTTTGTGGTTCCATTTTGATTTATGACAGGCTACCAACCTTCACTATCGAGGAGGAAGAGTTTTTAAAGCTGTGATAGATGATCTATTACAGAAGGGCATGATAAATGCTACAAATGTATGACCAAGTTACCTTAATCACTACCATTCCCTAATGAAATTAAATAATATGCAAGTTAACAATTCATCATAACAGGCTATACTCACTGGCACTTCCGCGGGTGGATTGGCAACCATCCTCCATTGTGATTGCTTCCGAGCTATGGTGCCTAATGCCAGAAGAGTAAAGTGCATTTCCGATGCTGGTTACTTCATCCACGCGTAAGATTCATTTACTAAATTTGAATTTTATGTAATGAAATGAATTTTAACTCATCTGTATTTTTGTGCACACTTCAACAGGAAAGATCTCCCTGGACTAAAGAAAAGAGAAGACCTCTTTGCTGGAGTGGTCTCATTGCATGTATGTTCTCTACCACTGCAATGGTTTTTCCTTTCATTCTCTCTCGTATAAGTTATTCTCTAAATATCCTTGACACATTGACTCTTTCATGTCATGTAAATCTCACATATCTGGGTTGTAGGGATCAGACAAATTTCTGCCTTCGTCATGCACGTCGAAAAGAAAGCCAGGTTTGGTAAGTGTTGTAACTTGTAAGTGTAGCATATTAATTCTCATTTTAAAAATTATATTCAAATCCTGACAAATCTATACAACTTATGACAGTGCTTATTTCCAGAGTATTTGGTAAACAATATCCAAACTCCACTTTTTCTAGTCAATTCGCTTTTTGATCAATGGCAGGTATGAATATTTCTTCTCGACAACTTAAGTATAGATGAAATATCAATTTGTAAAGCAAAACTTTGTTGAATTGTTCGACTACTAGGAATTCAATCTTTTAATGTTTTAACCAATAAAAAAACTTGCAACCTTAGCTTCTTTCACCAAGTATGTTGAGTTTAAGGTCTTACTCTCTTGTTAATTCTGTTTTTTTATGTTTGGATACAATTCTATTTCAGATACAAAAAAATTTGGATCCACGTCCTGGGGATGAGCTTGGCTGGGAAAATTGCACTAATGATCTAAATATTTGTAGCTCTAGTCAACTAGAAACCATGAAAGGTCAGTTCAATGACTTGCTACTTAATCTTTCTGCTTTCTAATACAATAAACAAATAGCTTTTGGTCCTTTTCACAAATGACTTGCATTTTAATAGATAGATGGTTAACTAGCCGTTCTTCGAACAACACTTCTTCAATGGATAAAAAAAAGTCTCATTTAAAACATTTTTAGCATCATATAATTAAGAATAATATGATGTTTTATGGTTCATTTCAGATTTCGGTATGGTTTTCGTCAAATCATTGCCAGAATTAGGCAACACTTTGTCAAGAGGAATGTTTATTAACTCTTGCTATAGTCATGGTCAGAATGCAATATTTACTCGTATATGTAATCGCTTTCCCACTTTGGCAAACAAGGTAAGAATTTCAGTATAAATCACCCCTGCTCTTGTATGAAAACACTCTATATACGCATATATGTTTTAGTCGAGTATTTTAATTTTTCAATTTATAAAAGAAACTCTCTAATGCAATTCATTATATTCAGACAATTGCAGAAGCGATTGGAGATTGGTACTTCGAAAGAAGTCCTTTCCAAGTCATAGATATTGTCCCTGACGTGCCACGGAATTGCACTAATAACTATGCACGATGGAATTAGAATCTTGAATCTCTCTTGATTTCATTCACCCTGTAAAACCGTAAAAAATTTATCTTCCCTAAATCAATAGGGATCGCTTGATCATAGTCTCTCTCCCTGCCTAATATGATGATCCGATATGAAACTTCATTAATCAATACTTGCTTTCTTTTATTCTTTGATCGAATTAATTGTTGGGATTGAAAAGTAACATAATATAAGGAGCACCCTACAAAATTTGGAAAATCGTGAACAATGGTTGAACAATTCTTCACCGGTATTTCTAAATCTGGCTAATAATATATGATTAGACCAATTTTCAGTTTGATTTTTTATTTTTCCTGTTGAAATCTGGTTTAATTTTAATGAGATTGATTTTCAAGTTTTCTCTCATTCGAATTCATGGAAAATGAACAAGACATAAAGCTTTATTGTTTAAATTTCAAAGCAAAATGTTTTCTTCAAACTTATTAAAGAATAAAAAATAAATTGGTACTCAAGCAACAATTCCATATTTTGATTGGCGTGAAGTTAAGAACGAAATTTCTTAATCCAAATGGTGCGACCAAGTACAATAGGGAAGTTGTGATAAAGTCAAAACCGGTGATTTGATTTCACTTCATCAACAAATCAAAATAAAAAGTATCAAATGGGAGTTGATCTATGTTGTTTTGTTAATTTTGCGAAATTACAAAATGGATACTATTTTATTTTTAATCAAAATTATTAGTGCATTGTTTTTACCCGTGGCGTAGGAGCCCGTGGATATTTCTCTTATGGATTTACAACGTTACATCTTGTGTTCGTATTTAGTTTAAAATATCTTATGGTGCTCCTATCTCAAAATTTGAGTGCTAAAAATTAATTGTTGGAAGAGTTGCATTGTTTCTCATAGGAGACTCATCCCTAAGTTCCTAGCCATAATTTTTCAATCAAATTGTTTTTTTGGTTGTAAAATTAATTTTTTTAGCTAGTCTGTAGCTATTAAAAAATTTAAATTAGTCAGTTTTATCTAATTTAATGTTCATTTGATTTAGCTTAAAAATTTGTTAAGAAGTTAAGGTCAATTATAACAACACAACATATGAGATCTACAATTTTTATCACTTTTTAACCATAAGTTTAATTAATTTTTATCAAAATTTACTCAAATTTATCAAAAATTTTGTCAAAAAGGCTCTTAATTCAAAATTTATCAAATAACGTGTTTTTACGACAGTCTATTTAGTTGCCTATTCATTCATGATGTTTCGTACAACAAGATTGTGTTTCATATATAAATAAAAATAAATGGTTACACATGCAAAGGATAATTCCTTTTTTTTTTTTTTTTTTTTTTTTTCCGATGAAGCAATTACTTGACTATGCAAGAGCATCTCCAATTGGCTCTTTAAACATAAGATTCTCTCTATTTTAAAGAGCCAAACTTTAAAATTATGCTTCAATGGACTCTCTAAATTAACTTTTTAAAATAGAGAGTTGGAGAGCCAAACTCACTCTTTATAATTAAATGTATTCAAACAATTTCAATTTTCAATACTCCATATAATGATTGAATTAAATAGTGTATACAAAATAAAATAGAATAAATAGAATAAAATCATATAATAATTAGGAGAGAGGCATGTTAAAAAGAAAATAAATGAAAAAATAATAAATACTTATTGGAAGAAGTAAAATAAAGTGTTAAAGATAAAGAGATTGTTAGAGCACTTAAAAAAAATTTACTCTCTCAAATTTATAGATGCTCTTTAAAATGTCAAATATGCTCTTTATGAATAGAGAGTCTATTAGAGATGCTCTAATGTAGCCGCTAAATTGCTTATTCTAAATAATTCCCATTAATTTAAGGTTAAAAAATAAAAAGATGGCATTCATATATAGCTCATAGAGGTTATTGGAATTAAATGTTGTGTATGAATTTGGTGCTTGTTTCCAAAATATGATTGCATTTATGGCCATTAGACTTCTTCTCCAGGTACTCTTTTTGGCTTCTGATGTGCAAGAAATTCACTTTTTAATAAATGAAATCGAAATAGATATCTATACTTTTTCGTTTATTCATTGAAAAAGTTACAGAATTGAATTCTGCCCTAAAGAATGAACCATGAAACTTTAATTGAAATTTTCTCTGTTTCAGATATAAATTTATTACTTAACATTAAATTAAAAATAAATTGTTAATTAAGTTTTTTGTTTGGGACTATATATTTATTAAATTAAAAATCAATTATAATTCCGCGGCCAATGATTCATAAAAGTTTCTCTTTTGTTTGGGACTAATCCAAGTTTGATCATCCCTAACAATATAATTTTCTTTTGCTTAAATGTCATTTTCTTTTAAATTATCAATTATTTTCAATTATTCAATTTTATTTTGACTCAATTATTACCAATTAAAATTGATACACTGTTATTGTTGCTTTCTAGCAAGTTCGAAGACCCAAAACTAGAGAGAGGGAGAGGTATTTCATTATCAGTACACATACATACATTACGGTGTACAATCTAGTATTCAACCGAACATGGGTACACCGGGTTTAATGTACAACAGTAAATTGTGCTTTCTAACATTATAGCTCAGTTGGTTGAAAGGTGAGAGTAAGGTAGTTTCAGCTTCGCTGACAGCTGCAGGATGGGAGTTTGATTCCTACGTTTGGTATGGAATAGGCTCTTTGCAAGCGCAATTAAAAAACAAGCTCTCAACCCTGCTCCATTGAGGCACATCCTGCAATTTACATCTTCCACCAAAGCTCAAGGGCAAGAATGATGGGGGCCCTCAAAGTTGGAGTTCAACCTTTTAAAATGTACCGAGGGTCCAAGACTTCTAAAATCTCCATAATTTCATTTTAATTTTAAGATTTAATCCTTGTACATTTGTACCACGTACAAAAACATAATAAGTGATAAGAGTTTGAATTAATGTTAAATAACTTTTTCAAAACTAAAAGGAGTGTACTCAACTTAGACTTTAATGGATTTTAAAAATTCATATAAATTTAGGTGTTCCAAAATCAAATTGTACTAGATTTCATTAAAATTTAGGTATCATCAACTCGGATTTAAATAGATTCTTTAGAAATTCAAGTGCCCCCAATAATTGGTGAGTTTTTAAAGATTTTATTAATTGATAGATTTTAACATATTTCAATAGATTTGGAACTATAATTATAACTACTAAAATTTTAACAATTTTAACTCTAAACCTCAAATTTTCAATTAGCTTTTCTCTCTCTCTCAAACATCTCACATTTCACCTATGATTTTGCTCAAATCTTTTTGTATTAATTGACTTCTCTTTTTTTTCTCTCTCCATCCCATCTCCCCTCTCTCACTCTCAAAGATCACACATTTCACATAAGATTTTACTGGAAATTTTTTTGTACCAATTTCTAATTATTCACGTCTTTATTCTATTTTTCTCCAAATGCTGCACATATTTTCAATTTTATGAATATTTTATTTAAAATGACAAAGTTAGGACTTTCTTTTAATGTACGATAATGTTATAAATTTTATTTTCTAATCACAATGTTATAATTTTTCTTTTTTGATTGATCAAGTTAGACGTTATACAATTTTTTAACATTTTCTTAAAAAGGTATATTCTATTTGTACACAATGGGTTGTTAAAGTAAAAAAAAAATAATTACAAATTCATTGTACCAACTCCATTAACTTTTATAATTTAGAATTTTGTTAAAAAATAAAAATGTCTCAATACTCATTTTTAATATTTAAAATGTAAATTGTATGTATTAATATATCATGAATTAGTTGCCTATTTTTTATTATTATTATTGTTGGCTATTAGTCTATTTTTTAAAAATAAAAATTGTGTGCTTTTATAAAGAGTTGACTTGTCAAAATTAATTTTAGAGCAAGTTTCTCGTCCAAAAAAATAAATTTGAAATGGTATGGTGAAATTTTAAAGTTTTTTCAAAAGTTAGTGTTGTCAAGTTGCTTTTAACAATTAAGAAGATAAAAATACCACAAATCCAATTAAATCCATGATAATCTATTAAAAATTATAATATACAAATCTATTGAAATCTATTAAATTCCATGAAATCTATAAGAATTTATAAATATTAAGTTATAAATATTAAGAAATTTATTAAATCTGAGTCAAGTACACCCTTGTAAATATTGAATTTTGAAAAAAAAAAATAGCGTAAATAGCACTATTTTACTTCTATAATAATATGTAATATTATCAAATATTTTTTCTAGACAATGCATTTATCATAATTATTTTAAAATAAAATTATTATCCATCTATTAAATCTCAAAATTTATAAAAATTAAAAAATAAAAGCATAGTAGTATTTTACAAAAATCAATTAAATTTAAATTATTTGTGTATATGTATTGTAATTAGAATACTAATAAATACCTGACATAAAAGGAATTAATTTAATTAATTAAAGTCAAAATTGGAATTTTAATAATAGATAGATAGAAAAGATAAAAGCAGAATTTGAAAAGCTAGCTTTTGGTGCTTTTCAAAATCTACCAGATGATGCATATTCTTTTATAATCACTTTTAAAAATTTATCAAACGATACAACAACTCCTGATCGTTTGACAATCAGAAGTTGGACTCTAAAATCAATCACAAACGGACTCATAATACTCAATCAAAAGGATATCAAGTCTCTAGCTTGAGAACAAAGAAGATAATCATTAGTAGAGATGTCCAGTTCGACAAAGATGCGATATACAACTGGAAGACAGAGAAAATCAAAAGAAATTGTATCAACTTTCCGACATCATCATAACAACAACAACAAGAAGAGATTAATCAACCAAGATCACCAGTTCAAGCTACAACAGAAGAAATATTGCATGACGATTCAACCTATGAATCATCATCAGGAGAACCAGATCTTTAATAGACATATACCATACCTGCAACCTTTCTATTGTGAAGCTAGAAAGCTACTGAAGTAGCTGAAAAACAAGAAGTATGGAGAAAAGCTATGGTAGAAGAAATTAAGATGATCGAGAAAAATGAAATGTGCGAGCTAGTGGACAACCTTAAAGACAAAAAGGTCATTGGAGTTAAGTGGGTCTACAAAACCAAACTTAATTCGATGGCTCAATTCAGAAGCACAAAGCAAGGCTTGTCGCAAAAGAATACTCACATCAGTACGGCATTGACTATGACGAGACATTTGCACCAGTAGCACGACTCGACACAATACGAATATTGATAGTACTAGCCGCTCAAAAAAAATGGAATATCTACCAATTAGGTGTGAAGTCAACGTTCCAATCTACGTCGAACAACCACAAGGATTCGTGGCACAAGGGCAAGAAGACAAAGTCCTCAAGTTAAATAAGGCCTTATATGTTGACCTATAGTTAACTTTAACTATAATATTTTGAATATAACAAACAAATTAGTATTGTTTACTAAGATATATTTTCACGTAATATTCAAAACGCTACCAATCATCGTCAATATCAAGACTATATTGCAAATCGTATTCTCAAACAAATCAAGATCAAATTCAATCAATACAAGAGTTCAAGAATTCAAGATTCAAAATTTAAGATCGAAGATTAGAATTCTAGATGAAATGTAAAGGTATTAATTCTTTGATTTTTTGCATTAAATTGATGAAAGGTCAAAAATAATTTTATGCCCAAAAACTATGTTGATATTACTTGCATAAAATGTTTTTATCAAAGTTAAAATATTAATATTTCAAAACTTTTCGAAAAATTAAACTGGTCATCGGTTGATGAACCGGTCGACCGTTTAAACGTCATTTTTCAAAAAATGACCGTTTTAATTTTTACTATTCCAACAGCTATTTTTGGTCATCCGACATGTTGTAGGTCAACCGTTTGATTATCCGTTTTGACAGAAAACTCTAAAATTCATATCTATAAATTGTACTTCATTTATTATCATTGAATACACTTACAAAAGCATAATAAGAGATAATTATATTGAAAAAAATAATTCAAACTTTTTTGCACTTACATCTTCAAAATCATTCATTGAAAAACTTTGATTGTTCAAATCAAACTTTTGAATCAGCATCATCATTAAAGTTTCTTTCTAATACTTGAGCGAGCTTTTCATTTATTTCTATTCATTGAAGTGTTAGTCTCTCTTAGTAATAAACTTGTATCTATCATTTGTTAAGAGAGAAGTACTATCTCAAATCTATTTCTTCATATCTTTGGATCATATTGAAGTCCTTTTAAAGCTCAATATTGTATAAGGATCAGTGCTCCTTGTTTGTAAGTCACCAGAAACATTGTAAGGATTTTGATTTCACCATAAGTCAATCAAGATAGTGGAAAGGCCGTGCTCATGACAGAGAGCTTGGTAACGGGGGACGTAGATCATTGGTTGGATCGAACATCTATAAAAATATCGTTTGCACTCTCTCTACCATTTTATTTACTTATATTGTGCTTATATTTTTACTTGCTTACTTTATATCTCTTTAGTTTATTATCTTGAGATTGTTTTACGAAAAAGTTTGTAAAAACCAATTCACCCCCTCTTGGTTAGTTGTTCTTGGGTTATCAATTGGTATCAGAGCAAGGTGCTCATTTTTAAAAGTAAGAATTTGCAATCTTGGGCAATGTTTAACAATAATATTTAAAATCTTGAGGGGCATTCTACAAATCGTCATCTCTTTTTTAAAGGCACCCACTATAATTATTGGAAAACTAGAATGATGATATATATACAATCAATAGATTATAACATTTGGGAGTCATTGAATTTGGTCCTCATGTGCCAACAAAAATTATTAAGGATAATGATAAACCGGACCAAACTATTCCACAACCTAGAGGGGAATATGATGAAGAAGACAAAAGAAAATCATCTCTAAATGCTAGAGCCAAAAATTTGTTTTATTGTACTTTAGATAAAAATGAATTTAATCGGATTAGCACATATGATTCCGCTTACGACATTTGGCATGCTTTAGAAATCACTCACTTAGGTGTAAGAATTAATATCCAAGGTCTAAGGTCCAATTAATTGGGTCGGACTTAATTGCTTATTGGACCAAATTAATTAATTAGATTAATTAATTGGACACGTTTGTTGATGGGTCTAGTTGGACTAGACCTAGGGCTAAGGTTAGCACCGCCTATAAATTAATAGGCACAACAGATGATAAGTGTTGATCTTTATTACTTTCTAGCACAAGCAAAAGACAACTCAATATAATTACTCCCAAAAGTTTCGCTTTCATCTGTTTTTGATCGGAGAATTTCATATCTGTTCTTGCTGTACGGATTACCATTGGAGGCTGGACAATTGGACAACTGTGTTATTGAAGATCGCACCTCCGCCTAATCGAAAAATCGATTCCACGGTGTTCATCAAGATAAACTCCTATCACGAATTCTATTTAAGTACAAGGTTGATCCGGGCTTAAAGAAATTGAAGATTTAATTTTCGATATGCATGTATTCCTCAATTCCTTACATTAGGTACTAACAAAGTAAAAGAAACTAAGATAAATATTTTAACAAAAGATTTTGAAAATTTCTTCATGAAGCAAAATGAACTTATAATAGATATGATTACTCGCTTCACCGATATTATTAATGGCCTTAAGGGCTTTGATAAAAATTTACTAACGGTGAACTTGTTAGTAAAATGCTTTGGTCTTTTTCAGAAGATTGGAATTCCTTGAGGATGTTGATTGAAAATACAATAGATGTCAACACATATCTATTGGAAGAGCTCTATGGAACATGGATGACTTATGAGTTAAACAATGTCGAAACAAAAGAGAAGACAAGAAAGAACAAAGAATAGATGAAGGAGCATCCAAAGTTGCAGATTGCCTTAAAATCAACAAATGATAAAGGTTCCTCAATTATGAACATGAGTGATAAAGAACTTGATGATTTAGTCATTATTGTCAAGAAATGGAGAGGCTTTCAAAACAATCAGTGATTCCAAAAGAAAGAAGAAAAATGTGATGAGGAAAATAAGAAGATCGTTTGCTACTATTGTGACAAACCCGGTTACAAAAGAACCGAATGTCCAAATAAGAAGAAATTCACCAAGAAGAAAGCTCTTCAAGCAACTTGGGATGATAATAATGAAGAATACCATAAACAAGATGAAAGTCAAGAAGAAATCACCAACATGTGCTTCATGGCTATTGAAAATGAGGTAAGTGTAAATAACAATAATTCATACAATTATTTATCTACCTCTTATGATGAAATTCTTGAAGATTTTGAAAAACTTCTTACAAAATACTCTACTCTTAATAATAAATATTCCTTATTGAAAAATGTTGTTAAGAAATTTTTGTAACACAAAAAGATTTTGAAAAAGAAAAGGATAATCAAAATTCCTTAATTAAAGAAAATCTTTCTTTGAAAGAAAAAGTTGTAGACTTGACAAACATTGTTCACAAGTTTACCCAAATAAAAAAAAAAAATTTTGAATTAATGCTTGGTGAAAAAAAATCTGTTTTTGATAAAGAAAGTATTGGATACAAACCATTCTTGAAACAAAAATCTCTTGAAAATATATTTATCAAATCATCCAATTCCTGTCAACAAAATATGACATGCAGTTTTTGTAAAAAAATTTGGTCATGTTACATTTAATTGTCTAATCAAGAAGAGGCTACGGTTTGAAAACAAATATAAGTGGGTAAAAGAATCCACAAACATTAACTATGAAGGACCCAAACTTATGTGGGTACCAAAAATAAAAAATAAAAATAATTTTTGTAGGTACCACAAAAAATGAAGAGCAATTGATTCTTGGATAGTGGTTGCGCAAAGCATATGACTAGTGATCGATCGTTACTATCTAACCTCAAGAGAAATGATGGAGGTTATGTCACTTTTAGAGACAATGCTAAAGGAAAAATCATAGGCATTGAAAATATTGGTAACCATTTATCTCTCTCTCTATTGAAAATATTTTATTAGTTGATAATCTCAAACATAACTTGCTTAGTATAAGTCAATTATGTGATGAATGTTATCTCATTAAATTTGATTCTTCCAAATGCCTCATTGAGGATGCTATATCTAAGGAGATAATGTTCATAGGGAGTCGAAATAAGAATGTTTACATCATAAACATTGAATTTGAGCTTGAAAGAGAGATAAAATACTTATCAAGTATAAAAGATGACTCTTGGCTATGGCATAAGAGATCAGGACATGTTAGCATGGACTTACTTTCTAAAATCTCTAAAAATTTCTTTGTAAAAAGTTTGCTAAATATAAAAGTTGAGAAAGATAAAATTTGTGATGCTTGTCAATTTGAAAAATAAGTAAAGAGTTCTTTTAAACTTAAACAACACTCTTCTACTACAAGACTTTTACAACTTCACCATATGGATTTATTTGGACCCTCTAGAACCGCAAGTTTAAGTGGTAAACACTATACTTTTGTTATTGTTGATGATTTTTTAATATTTACTTGGGCCATATTTTTAAATCTAAAAGTTGAGGCTTTAAATCCATTTAAATATTTTTGCAAAATGGTTCAAAACGAAAAAGGATACACCATTACCACAATTAGGAGTGATCATGGTGGAGAATTTGAAAATATTGCATTTGATAAGTTTTGTAAATCAAATGGACATGAACATAATTTTTTGGCTCCGAGAATTTCTCAACAAAATGGTGTAGTAAAAATGAAGAATCGTACATTGCAAGAAATTGCTCGGACTATGTTAAATGAAAATAATTTACCAAAGTATTTTTAGGCCGAAGCCATTAATACTTCATGCTACATTTTGAATAAGGTTTTAGTTAATCGAAAGAAAACTAAAACTCTATATGAGCTTTAGAAAAATAGAGTTCCTAATATAGGATATTTTAACGTTTTTTGTTGTAAATGCTTTATACTAAATACAAAAGAAAATTTGGAAAATTTGATTTAAAATTCGATATTGAAATTTTTCTTGGATATTCATCTATTAGCAAGACGTTTAGAGTTTTTAACAAAAAAACTTTAGTAGTTGAAGAATCCATGCATGTTGTATTTGAGACTAACTCTCTTGAACATGAGAAAAACGTTGATGATGATGGAGATTTGGAAATTCCGCTTTGAACAATTAAGTGTTCAAAATCAAGACAAGGAAAATTCAAATAATGTTGAAAATCAACGTGAAGAGGAAACAAACATGCAAAAAAATGTAGCAAAATATCTTAAAGAACAAAATATTTCATCTTTACCTAAAGAATGGACGTTTGTTCCTTCTCATCCAAAAGATCTCATCATTGGTGATCCATCCAAATGAGTAAGTAGTAGAAACTCTACTAAAAACTTTATTAACAATTATGCTTTTTTTTCATAGATTGAACCAAAGAATTTTAAAGAAGCCGAGTTTAATGAATTTTGGATTCTAGCTATGCAAGATGAACTAAATTAATTCGAAAGAAATCATGTTTAGGATTTAGTTGCTAGACCAAATTCTCAAATCGTTATTGTCACAAAATGGATTATTCAAAATAAACGAGATAAAAATGGCATGATTGTATGTAACAAAACTAGATTAGTGGCTCAAGGTTACAATCAAGAAGAAGGTATAGATTTTGAAGAAACATTTGCACTAAGGTATAGATTTTGAATAAACATTTGCACTGATTGCTAGATTGGAATCAATTCGCATGCTTCTTGCTTTTGCTTGTCACAAAAATTTCACTCTTTTTCAAATATATGTCAAAAGTACATTTTTAAATGGTGTCATTCAAGAAGAAGTATATGTTGAGAAACCTCCCGCTTTCAAAAATCATGAAAACTCGAACAAAGTTTTCAAACTTAGAAAAGCTCTTTATGGATTAAAGCAAGCTCCTAGAGTTTGGTATGAAAGATTAAGCAAATTCCTTTTATTAAATAGTTTTTTAAAGGGTAAAGCGGATACTACACTTTTTATAAAGATCAAAATGATGATATGATTGTTGTTCAAATTTATGTTGATGATATTATTTTTTGTGCTACTAACATTTCACTATGTGGAGAATTTTCTAAGTGTATGAGCAAGGAATTTGAGATGAGTATGATGGGAGAACTCAACTTTTTTTTTTGGACTCCAAATCAAACAAACTAATGATGGAATATTCATTAGTCAAACAAAGTATATCATGGATATGCTCAAGAAGTTTAAAATAGAAGACAAATGAATACTCCAATGAGCTCATCGATCAAATTAGAGATGATCAAAGATGATACTACTTCCATAGATATAACCAAATATCGAGGTATGATCGGATCTCTACTTTATTTAACTTCTAGTAGGCCCAATATTATGTTTAGTGTATGCTTAT
The DNA here is from genome assembly GCA_023638005.1 of Forsythia suspensa. Taxonomy (NCBI): domain Eukaryota; kingdom Viridiplantae; phylum Streptophyta; class Magnoliopsida; order Lamiales; family Oleaceae; genus Forsythia; species Forsythia suspensa. The sequence continues at coordinate 38,442,402 of CM042676.1, forward strand.
GTGCAAGATATCAATCTAATCCTAAGAATTCTCATCTTAGTGCCGTGAAACGTATTTTTAGGTATCTTAGTGGCACTAGATCCTTAGGCATTTTGTATCTTAAAGATACTCATATTGATTTACTTAGCTATTTGGATGCCGATTGGGCCGGGTGCACAATTGACCGTAAGAGTACTAGCAGAACTTGTCACTTTCTAGGATTTGCTCTATTATCATAGTTTAGTAAGAAATATTGCTTTATCAACCGCCGAAGCCGAATATATATCGACCGCTAGTTGTTGTACTCAAATCCTATGGATAAAGCAAACTTTAAGTGATTATCACCTATCATTTGAAAATCTACCTATCATGTGTGATAACACTAGTGCTATCAATTTATCTAAAAATTCCATTTTGCATTCTTGAACCAAACATATTGAGATTATACATCATTTCCTACGAGATCATGCACAAAAGGGATATATAACTTTAGAGTTTGTAAATATGGAAAATCAATTTGCCAATATTCTTACAAAACCATTAGTACTTGAAAGATTATCCTATATTCGACGAAATCTAGGCGTAATTGATGAATGTAAAGTATATGGCTAACATTTAATGAATGCTATAATCAATTGATATTTATACGATAAAAATGGTACAAAAATCTTTGACAAAAGACCAAATCCATAAACTTTGTGAAATTTCAACAAAATAGCCCAATAGGTTGACCGTTTCAAGCAATAACCATCGATGACCGCTTACTTGACCGCTCTACTCGTCTGCCTAACCAGTGGAATTTTTGTGAAAATTTTTGTGAAAATCAACAGGTTTTAACGGTTGACCGTTTCATAAAACGAACGATCGCTTTCATCGTCTGTCACATCGTCCATCTATCCAGGGACTTCAAGTTGAAATCCCAGGTTCAAACGGTTGACCGTTTGAGCAAACCTCTCTGACCGTTTCAACGAAAATCAGGTTTTTAAGTCTGAAAATTTTCAAATTTCTCATTACCCTCTTCACGCAAACTCGTGTTCTTCTCTCCAAATCTTTCCCCATTCATCAAATCATCTCCAAATCTTCAAAAATTACACTCAAAATCACAACCCATCTCATTCCCTCTTACAAAACCGAAAAATTCCCAATTTTTAACTACCAAATCATCAATTTCAATTCTCAATCGGACTTCTGAAACCCTAGTTCTCAAAATCCGATTTTATCAAAATGCCTTGGGTAAAAATGCCGAGTAAATGTCAAAGGAGGGAAAGGCTACCTACACCATCTTTCGAAGACGAGGCTCCACCGGAAAATCGCTTTGATAAATGTCCAATTCTCATATGTAAGAACGTTGATCTTGCCCCCATTTACATTTGACGCCCCTTCATTCCATATCAAAGTTTATTTTGTCTCCATGGGTTGGGTCTCTATTGTCACTCTTGATGAAAAAGCCTACCCCAATCTCATGAAAGAATTTTATCAAGATATGCATTATTATCCGGGGTCGGGTATTACTTGCATGGTAAAAAATAAACGGCTTAAAATTACTCATACTATCCTTGAACTTGAGGATTGTGAAACCTGGTTGTATAGTCCAAAATTATCTCATCATCTCGAAGGGTACAATCCCGTGGAAGCTTATAGTTGAGTCACCGGCAAACCGTTTGATACTCCCGTAAGACTTTGTTCAAATCAACTCACATTGTCTTGTCGAGTCTTGCATAACATTATTGCTCATATTATCATTTCTAGGAAAGGTCATTTAGATGAAGTCAATCATTTCGACCTCTTCCTTCTCAACTTATTCTTAGTTGGGTAAAAATCGATTTTCCGTACATTATGTTAAACCATATGAACACAATCTGCCGCGCCCGTAGAGTCACGGTTTTACCATACGACATGATTCTTACCAAAATCTTCCGTCACTTCAAATCTCTTTCCGTGATGAAGCTGTACTTAATCTAAAACCTACCGACACCATCAACATTCATACTCTTAAGCGCATGAAAATTGTGAAAGAAGATGGACAATGGGTGGCGAAAACAAAAGGCTTTGATGCCGAGTCGGGACCGTCTACTTTTCTATTTGAGGACGATGAGGAAATGGACGAATCCAATGATAAAGATGCTCCTCCTATGTCTCATCCTTGTGATATACGCTCACTACTACGGTAGATGGCCTACAACATACGATGGATGGCTCACAAAACACAACAACTAGCCTACAACATTCGGTTGAAGGCCTACATAACTCGATCAATGGTTTGACATCATTGCTCCAACAAGTACTTGCTTTACAACAAGCAATTCACTCTCGGATTGACACGGTGTTTCCTCCATCTCCTCCGCCGGAGAACTAGTACCTCTAGATGTAGTTTTTGGAACTAGTTTTAATGCCTATTTTTGGAACTAGTTTTAATTTATGTCTATTTTTGTTTAAACTATGATTGTCTTTAAATTCAAGTTTATCAATTAAATGCATCTTATGTTTCATTTAGGGGGAACTTATCTACTTAACCTTAATGTATTAATGTTATCTTTTTGTTTATGCCAAAAGGAGAAAACGTATGTGTGTGATGAAATTGGTGTATAAGACGTTATTAACGTAACGTATAGGATGTGATGAATTTGATATCAAAATTGATAAATATTGTGATATATTAAATGGAAAATATAGTACATGTTATAAATTTATCAAACTATACTCACTTGAAAAAGAACGGGGAATATGTACGCTACCTTTTATCTTATTATTTGTTATATTCTCAACTACACATCATATTGTTTGTCATAAACAAAAAGGAGGGAAATGGTGACCTATAGTTAACTTTAACATTAATGTTTTGATTATAACAAACAAATTAGTATTGTTTACTTATGATCTATTTTCAAGTAATATTCAAAGTGCTACCAATCATCGTTAAGATCAAGACTATATTGCAAATCGTGCTCTCAAACAAGTCAAGATCAAAGTCAATCAATACAAGAGTTCAAAAATTTAAAATTCAAAATTCAAGATCAAAGATTAGAAATCTAGATGAAATGTAAATATACTAATTCTTTGATCTTTAGCATTAAATAGATGAAAGCTCAAAAATAATTTTATGCCCAAAAACTATGTTGATATCACTTGCATAAAATATTTTTATCAAAGTCAAAATGTTAATTTTTCAAAACTTTTCGAAAAATTAAGCTGGTCATCCGGTTGATCAACCAGTCAACCGTTTGGTCCTCCTTTTCCAAAAAATGATTGTTCTAATTTTTACTGTTCCAACAGCTATTTTTGGTCATCCAACATATTGTAGGTCGACTGTTTGATCATCCATTTTGGCAGAAAACTCTGAAAATTCATCTCTATAAATTGCCCTTCATTTATTATCATTGAATACACTTACAAGAGCATAAAAAGAGATAATCATATTGAGAAAAATCATTCAAATTTTATTGCACTTACATATTCAAAATCATTCATTAAAAACTTTGATTGTTTAAATCAAACTTTTGAATCGTCATCATCATCAAAATTTCTTTCTAACACTTGAGCTTTCATTTATTGTTATTCATTGAAGTGTTAGTCTCTCTTAGTACTAACTTTTAGCTATCATTAGTTAAGAGAGAAGTACTATCTCAAATCTATTTCTTCATATCTTTGGATCATATTGAGGTCCCTTTAAAGTTCAATATTGTATAAGGATCGGTGCTCCTTGTTTGTAAGTCACCGAAAATATTGTAAGGGTTTTGATTGCACCATAAGTCAAACAAGATAGTAAAAAGGTCATGCTCGTGACGAAGAGCTTGGTAATGGGAGACATAGATAATTGGTTGGATCGAACCTCCATAAAAATATCGTTTACACTCTCTCTACCCTTTTATTTACTTATATTGTGCTTATATTTTTACTTGCCTAATTTATTTCTCTTAAGTTTATTATCTTGAGATTGTTTTACGAAAAAGTTTGTAAAAACCAATTCACCCCTCCTCCCTCCCTCCTGTTTAGTGGTTCTTGGGTTATCATTATACGGGTTGAAGCAAATTCCACGAGCTTGGTACAGCAGGATAGATACTACTTCATCAAGCAAGGATTCATAGGGAGCATGAGTAAACCAACACTATACATCAAGACTGACAAAGGAATAAAGAATACTATCACCGTCTCTCTATACGTTAATGATTTAATCTACACAGGTGATAACGATGAGATGATTCGAGACTTCAAGAAAGACATGATGAGCATATTTGAGATGACTGACTTAGGCCTAATGTACTAGTTTCTTGGGATCGTGAAAAGTAAAAAAGAAGATAGTATCCTCATCTGCCAGAAGAAGTATACAAAGAGTCTTCTAAAAAAGTTCAAGATGGAAGGATGCAAGAAAGTTCTTATTCCACTCGACAACAACAAAGCACTTAAAAAGGAAGACGGTTCACCAAATGCATATCAAACAAAATTTCAGAGTCTCATCGGCAGTCTACTATATCTAACAACTGCAAGACCAGATATTATGTACGCAACATGTCTACTGTCAAGATTCATACAAAATCCGACAAGGGTACACTATGGATCAGCAAAGCGGGTACTCATATACCTATGCAGAACAAAGAACTATGACATTTGGTGTAGATCTATGGCTGACTCAAGACTGTTTAGGTATGCTGACACCGGCTGGGCAGGATTAGTGGACTGCATGAAAAGTACAACAGGCTATGCTTTCACACTCGGCACAAGAATATTTTCTTGGGCATCTAAAAAGCAAGCAACAAAGAGCTAACGTCATTAGTAGAGACAGAATACATCGCAAAGTGAATAAGTAAACTACACGCCAAGCTATATGGCTGAAGCGTATACTGGAAGACATTGGAGAGCCATGAAAGGAAGATACAGAGATCTACTGCGACAGCAAGTCTGCAATAGCAATGGCAAAGAATCCAGTTTTTCCACAGTAGAACTAAACACATTGGCATCAAGTATCATTAATTAGAGAAGTAGAAACAAATAAAGAAATTGAAATCAAGCGATGCAGGATTGAAGAACAACTAGCAGACATTTTCACTAAAGCATTGCCAAGAGAAAAATTCGAGCAACTAAGAGACATGATCGAAGTAATCGAAATATGCACCAAGGAGAAGTATTGAAAATTGTTGCATATTTCTAGAGAATTCTAGAATGGAACAAAATTATCTAGAATTAAAAATACGTAAATATTTGTGAAGAATTATCTAGACAAATGTTGGTCTAAACAAATATCTAATAAAATATCTTTAGAATTGTCTAAAAATTATATTAAAAAAATAAAAAATAATAATAATTAGAATGATCTAGTATTGCGATAGAACAATTCCACCACCACATGAAACTTATAAATAGGCTCAATGTATGCAATTGTAAATGATGCCTACAAAGGCACAAAATATATTGAAAAGTCAAAGTTCCTTCTTTTTAAATTACCTTCCTCTCCTCTCATCTCCGTGTTTCCTAATTTATCAATTAAGTACCACTCTTCTAGTTCTACAAAAATTGTTCTATATAAAAATTACCACTCTATTTCTAGTCAACTTCACCAAGTAATTGTCATATCCAACAAATACTTTAAATCTTATAGTTTAGAAGAGCATTAGTAATTGTTATTATACCTTGGGTCTCCAATCAGAGCTTCTTAACTTTTAAAGAAAGACAAGCTACTGCTTGGTAGTTTTCTTTTCAACATGAACTCAGATTTGGATTGGACCCCACCCTAATTGCAAACAATTTATTACATCCATCTTTTCTCATTTATTACAATATCTATTCTGCCACTTTTTGCTTTATTTATTTATTTTTAACCTCTTTTGTTTCTTTTTAGTACTCAATTCCATTGTCACGTTTTTCAAGATTATGCTCTAACCCTTCTTCTTTATCTTCACTCAAATTAAATAAACGGGAGTGCATATGTTACCTGTTGATGTTGTGCACTAGTCAGGCAATTTTGTACTCTTACCATTTCTCGAGGATTTATATGCTTTATATTTGCATTGGTTGATTGAATTGACTGCTGGTCGTAATACTCTTTTGCAGTAATTACAACAAAATCTGAATACAAAATTAACAGAACTCATATGAGAATCTATGTACTTTAATTCTACTATATATTGGAGTACAAATCAAATTATAAAAATTTAGAAGAATTTGGGAAAGACAACACCAATAAAGTAGAGAAAAACAAGAGAGTCACCAATGAATTATATCAATCCTTTTATAGAGGTTGTTTACAATCTTTCCCAAAGGATACAACTATTGAATATTGCATTTACATTCAAATCACAACCGAAAATAACCAAAAATTATCAAAAAAATATTACCACGGTCTGATAAAAAGTAAATTATCAAACAACCATTGATTGAGAATGTAATTTAAACAATTGTTCTTAAAAGAAATTAGATGATTTAAAGACTTTTGTCTCCTTTTATACATAGAGCCATAAAAATCTAACTTTTGTAGTTCCTAACTTAACTACATATACAATCTCTGTCTCCGGGGTCACACTTTATTAGTGTACTCCGTTCACACCTCTTAATGCATTCTTCTATTATAGCTCCATACATGGGATCGTACATTTATAGCCCATGACTAAGTCACACTCTGAAAGTATTGCCATCATCCATATCAGCCCAAGCAAAACTTTTAGTTGTGAATATAAGAAATTGATGTATACATGCACAACAGAAATTAAATCTATAATTTCTATAAGTTAGATCAATTTTGTACTTAGATAGAATTCGTGATAGAAGTTTACCTTGATGAATACCGTGGAATCTAATTATCCGATTAGTCGGAGGTACGATCTTCAAGACCACACATGTCCAATTGTCCAAATTCTCCAATGGTAATCCACACAGAAAGAACACATCTGGACTTCCACAATCAAGAACACATGAAAGTAGAACTTTTGAGAGTAATTGTATTGAGTTGTCTTTTGCTTGTGCTAGCAAGTAATGAAGATCAACTTCGTTTAATCTGTTGTAGCCTTTGTATTTATAGACAACGCTAACCCTAGTCCTAGTTCTAGTCCAACTAGAATCCATCAACAAACCGGCCTAATTAATTAATCTAATTAATTAATTTGATCCAATAAGTAATTAAGTCTGACCCAACTAATTAGATCTTGGACATTAATTCTTACAATCTCCCACTTAGACAATGTTTAACTCCAGATGCTCAATACTCGTCTTATGTGTGTAACCCATTAGGTTCCCATTCATTATGGCAAACACAGTGATATTCGCATCGATTCACCTAGATCGATTAATTCACGTCGCCGTCCAAGATTGACATCTAACAATGTGTTAAGGCAATCTATGTGAAGGAAAATATCATGTGATATGACAAAACCAATATATGTGCGGTTACCGTGGAAATATAATTCCTTCATTAATATAACCCAATTGGTTAAGAGATATGGATCAACGTCAATCTCATTTCAACCAATTATATCATTCACCTCAACTCTTCGTTGATCTAATCTAGTTATGATTGAAACATTTTCAACTCATAACTCTACCTCGGCCAATGAATTTTATATCAACTTAAGTGGACAAAATTTAGGTTATAATCCCACTTTCCAAGAGTGACGAATCCTCATATTGGACATTCACAATCTTCATATGATTCTTACTATACCCGTACGACGTCTTCCTAGTGACTCATAATCTACGAGTCCAATCAAATGTTTGCCAAAGTATAGCGGTCCTCACATAAGATTCTATGATGTCCTCAAGTCAAAAGATCAAATTCACTACCGCGCATTAGAGATTTACCACTGACGCTTGGATAGTTATCTATGTGGAATCTCTAGGCAGGTCATCCAATGTCATGTTCTCATAACAATGCATTCATGTGTTCATTCAGATGTCCATCTACATCTTAGCTCGTGAGATTAGCTACTTTTTTTCAAAAAAAAAAATACAACACGTACTAGTCTATCTGCAATAATGATATATGTATCTCATTATTACTATGACTATGGATATTTCAATAATAAGTTATTTATAACTTGTATCTCACAATAACAACACCTTCTGATTAACAATTTACTATAGACTTTTTCTTCAGACTCTATTATTTAAATAATAAAATTTAAAATTAACAGATCCGCCATTAAAATGTAAACAATCATTTAGTTAATCAATTTGTTCATACATATCAATATCTAACAAAGAGTATATCACAAAATGTCCCATATAAACTAGATCCAATCACTTAGGTATCTTAATACCATCAGATTTAGCATGATCATCATGCTTGTGCTGGAACAACAACTTTGTCAAAAGATCTGCAACATTATCGTATGATAGGACCCGTTCTATCTTTATGTCATTTCTTTATATTAACTCTCTGACGAGATGATACTGTCTCAATATATATCTGGATCATTGATAAAACCTGGTTCATTCGCTTGTGCGATGACTCCATTGTTATCACAATACAAGTAATTGGATCAACAATGCTAGGAACTACTCCAAGTTCAGTAATGAACTTCTTGATCTAGACTGCTTCCTTTGCTGCTTTTAAAGTAGCTATATATTTAACTTTTGTAGTTGAATCAGTGGTCATTTCTTGTTTGGAAATTTTCCAACTGACTGCACCATCATTTAGAGTAAATACATAACTGGATTGAAATTTGCTATCGTTTTTATCAAACTAAAAGCTGGCATCGGCATAACTTTGAACTCGAAGTTCATTTCCTCTGTACACCAATAACATGTCTTTAGTCCTTCTTAAGTACTTAAGAATGTTCTTGACTGTGATCTAATATTTCTCATCAGGGTTCGCTTGGAACCTGCTTGTGACACTCAAAGCATATGAAACATCAGGTCGAGTGCATAACATGGCATACATGATAGATCCTATTGCTAATGCATAAAGAATTCTATCCATGCGATCTTTTTCAATTTGTATCTTTGGAGACATGTCTTTTGAGAGATAGATTCATGCCCGATGGGACAGAGTTCTCTCTTGGTCTCTTCCATGCTAAATCTTCTCAAGATTTTATCTATGTACGTAGATTGAGATAGGCCAAACATTCTATTAGATCTGTCTCTCAAGATATTTATATCGAGAATGTATCCTGCCTCTCCCATATCTTTTATGGAGAAACTTTTGGATAACTACATTTTTATCGATTTTAGCATGGGAACATCGCTTCCTAAAAATAGTATCTCATCTACATATAGAATTAGAAACACGACTTTACTCCCACTAACATTCTTATACACACATAGTTCATCTTCATTCTTGATAAAATCAAACACTTTGATTGTCTCATCAAAATGAAGATTCTAGCTCCAAGAGGCTTGCTTTAACCCATATATAGATCTATGTAGTTTGCATACCTTGTTTGACTCTGTGGATTCAAAACCTTCAAGTTGTGTCATATAAACATCCTCGCTAAGATTTCCGTTAAGAAATACGATCTTGACATCATTTTACCAGATCTCATAGTCATTGCATGCTACTATCGCAAGCATAACCCGAATTGACTTAGACATGGCTACTGGTGAGATGGTTTCGTCATAGTCAATCCCGTGTCTTTACGTGTAACCTTTCGCAACCAATCTTGTCTTGTAAGTATAAACATTACTATCTATGTTGACATTTTTCTTGTAAATTAATTTATAGCCTATAGGTTTTACCCTTTCAGGCGGGTCAATCAAGGTCCAAATCTTGTTTTTATACATGGAGTTCATTTCGGATTCCATGGCTTCCTATCATCTCTTTGAGTCAACATTTGAATTCAATTATGTGTAAGTGGTGGGTTCATCTTTCTCGATTAGCAATGCATCATTGGTAATCAGGAGATCGTATCTCTGATGAGGACGAATGACCTCGCCGACTTACTTTAAAGTCACGTGTGTCCTCGGGGGCTGATAGTTTTCCATTTCCAATATGTGCCTCATCAAATGCAGGGTCAATTATTGGCTCATCTAATTGGTCTATTTCATTTGTGATTTCTTGAACCTCTTCAAGATCTACTTTGCTCCAACTGCCTTCTCTAAGAATACAACAATAATTTCCAATAGTATCTAATAATTTCCTTTGATACCCCACAAATATACATTTATCGATTTAGCTCTTAGCTTGTCCGATTCTATGCACTTCATATAAGCGCCGCAACCCCAAACTTTTATATATGAAAGATTAGGTCTTTTTCTTTTCATAACTCATATGGAGTTTTATCGACCGATTTGGATGGGACACAATTTAATGTGTTACATGCAATGTTAAGTGCATATCTCCAAAACGATTTTGGAAGAACTGCATGGTTCATCATTGATGGTACCATATCTAGTAAGGTGAGGTTTCTCTTTTCAGATATACTATTTTGTTGTGGTGTATACGGTGGAGTCCATCGCGAGAGAATCATTCTCTTTTAGATAATCTAAAATTCACCCTTCAAATATTCTCCACCTCAATCGATCTAAGTGTTAGGATATTTTTGGTCCGCTTTTCTACTTCTTGCTTGAATTCTTTGAACTTTTCAAGGGCTTCACTCTTGACTTTCATCAAGCGAGATGAAACCATATCTAGAATGGCCATCTCAGAAACATGATGAAGTAATTAAAGCCACCTCTAGCATCTCAGAGACATTTGTCCATATACATCGGTATGTACAAAACTCAAGATGTCTACAACTTTGACTCTCATTTCAAAAAAGAAGTCTAGATCATTTTGCCCAAAGGGAATGATTCGCACTTATTAAATGATTCATAATGAATCATTTGAATCCAAGTATTCATCTTTATGTAACTTGGTGATGCATTTTCATTTATACGACCGAGTATGCATTACCAAATATATGAGTTCTTAGTTTTATCTCTTTTATGCATTGCAGTTCATCTTCTAATGTTATTTGTTTCCACATTGAAAACATGGATCATTAGACTTGGAATTGTCTTTGTCTGCTATAACTATTTTCTAGTAGATTTGGCCTTCTTGGATCCTTTCTGAAATGTCCTTTTAGATTTTTTCTTAGTACCCTTAGAAGTGTCAATAGCCAAAATTTGCACATTTTCTTTGTTTAATTTTGGGCTCTACATTTTTCAACATATTCAGCAGCTCATATAGGGTACACTAAATCTTATTAATGTTGAAGTTCATAATAAACTGTGAAAAGCTATTAGATATGGACTACATACTAAGTCAACACTCAGCTCGTGGTCCAGTGTAAAACTCAACTAGTTAAATTTTTCAGTACATGAGCACCGATCAAGATCTTTTACCATCATATCTCTGAATAACCTTTTGGATGTCTCGTACCTTTCAATCCGTGACTGTACATCATTCAACTCCGTGAAATAATATATTTTGGTATAGGCATCCATACTCTCGTGCTGCTTTTCTAACTCAGGTGACATACTGCAAGCATCACATGTTGCAGTATTATTGTAATCACTGTGTTTCCTAAAAACCTGCACATTCTCCAGCGTAGCCTCCTTTGAGGACCTTCCAACATTGGCTGCTCAATGATATATCCAATTTTTCATTTTTATGTTTGAGAACAATTCTCAGATTGCGGTACCAATCAAAAAAATTTAGTCTGGTATGTTTGTTGGCATCCGATATGCCTCTCAAACTCATATGGTACTCCCACTGTTTAAATTGAATTAATGACCCTCAAATATTAATCAATAGAACCGGTAAGATTCCCAGTAGGCTAGGATCCCTTTTATTTTATTAGAACCTTGAGCGACTCAACAAACCTTAATAAAACATCTAGGTAGATACTATATTGATCACATCTTTATGTGACTCCTAGATCATCAAGTAGACAACTTATTATCATGCACATCTTATGTGTTTTACTTAATTGTGCTCCTAAAATTTTATTTCATTGAGCGATTCAACAAAAAATAAAATTCTAGTTAAATTTGACCAATTGTTCAGAAACAACAAATGTTTCATAGTGATAAACATATCTATAAATGAGCAGTCTTGAGAGACTCAACAAATTGACATCGATAATAGACTATAGTTTTTACTATAATAATAGAATGCACGTTGTATTAACTACTTAATACTGAATTTAATATTTTGATAAAGAGGTGTTTGTCTCATCATATTTATGTATATTAACTAACATCTAACATACAATCAATCATACATAATAATAAATGTGGATGATTATGGACTTTATCTATCTAATCTTTCTAAGCCAAAAAGAATATTAGTCGGTCAACTCCTAAGAGTGGTTGCATTCGTTCATCGAATATTAAATGCAATCATTTCTATCTCCTGTTGCAACTGTATCATATACTAGTTGCTTCCTTGTAGCCCAACTGCAACATGTATCCTATACTAGTTGGCACGCAGGCCCAGATAAATGGACACACATCAATCTAATTAAATAAATAATAGGCTCGCATGCCCATTTAATTAAATAATAGGCTCATGAGCCTAACCAACAAACAATGAAAATAATTAACAATACAACCAATCACATGGGTCGAGTCCATAATTATCCACTAAACTTCTATTTTAATATCTAATAATAAAAATATATTAATTTCTATATTTACGCTTTTGACAAAGATAAGTCTAAACTTTTAGATATTTTAGAATGTAGACTAGATGAAATTAAATAATTAATCTAATTAATTAATCAATTTTTCAACAATAAAATTAATCAATCAATCCAACTAATCAATTAATTTTATTCATAAAGGATTTTAAAATTTTATTTATCTCCCAATTTAAAGTCATACTCTAAATTGAAGATAAAATAAGTATAAGGTCAAAATTACAGCTTTTACAAAGTAAAAGTCAAAACTTAATCCGTCAAAAATTCAAAATATGATTTAAAAAGAATTTTAGTCAATACTAAATATTTGACCAAAGCATTAATATTTAAATAATTACAATTTTCCAAAAAATTTAAAATTGTATTTAAGACTTTAATTTTCTTTTAAAACTTGAGAACTTACTGTACAATTTCTAAAATTGAACAGTCAATCTATTGATTCAATAAATCAGAAGCCTTCTTGTGCAATTTCTAAAATTGCACAGAAAGTCCTTTTTTCAATTTAAAACACTTGTCTTTTCTATGCAATTTTTAAAATTGCATAAGAAGCCCATTAAAATATTTTGAAATAAGGGAGCTTCCCATGCAATTTTCAAAATTGTATGGGAGCCTCCGTGCCCAAAATAAAAAAAATGCAAAAACATGTCAAAAAATTTGTGGTTTCAACGTTTGCACAGCCGACCCTGCTTCTTTTCACTAGCGGTGGTCAGGCGCACAGATGTCCAACACCAACCGCCACCGCCATATCACCATTGAACAACAGCAAAAGCTGATGTTTGGTATGGGTTGCGCCGCTACTTATAGCTATGGCAGTGGCCGTTGGTCGCCATCTCCTGCGGTGTCTGACTTCCAAAGCGCCGTCGTCACCAACTTCTCCCTAATTTTTCAATTTTTTATTCGACCCGTTCCGATTAAATCTAAAACCAATTTTAGATTTTTCGTTTCATAAACTCATAACTTTATTTTAGTGTCAAAACTCAAATCAAATTAATATATCAATAACAATTATTGTTCATCAAAACAATCTAACGCACTCCAAAAAAAACAAGGTAGGCTCTGATACCACTGTTAGGAATTGATGTATACATGCACAATGGAAATTAAATCTGCAATTTTTATAAACCAGATCAACCTTGTACTTAGATAAAATTCATGATAGAAGTTTACCTTGATGAATACCATATGATTATCTGATTAGCTGGAGGTATGATCTTCAAGACCACAGCTGTCCAATTGTCCAGCCTCCAATGGTAATCAACACATCAAGATCATATCTGGACATCCACGATCAAGAAAAGATGAAAGCGAAACTTTTGAGAATAATTGTATTAAGTTGTCTTTTGCTTGTATTGCCAAGTAATGAAGATCAACTTCATTTAATTTGTTATGGCCTTTGTATTTATAGGCGGCGCTAACCCTAACTCTAGTTGTAGTCCAACTAGAACCCATGAGCAAACGGGCCCAATTAATTAATTTAGTCCAATAAGTAATTAAGTCCCGACCTAACTAATTGGACTTTAGACATTAATTTCTTCTTGTGCAAGCATCCTTTTCATCTCTCGAATTTTGTTTCGACATATAAGATAGGAAAAATTGTCTAAAAGTCATCTGCAATTGACTTTTTTCAAATTAGGTCAAAACAAATTTCAAAATTGTTAATAAGTCATACTTTCATGAAATTTTCATATTAATTCTAAAATTATCCCTATGATCTATATTTTCCACACACTGCCCTAGCCACCACTATTCCCACCACCACCACCATCGTCGTCGCCGCCGCCGCCGCCGCTGTCGCCGAGTCAAGAGAACATTCCAAAATCTTATTTGGTGATGGAGTGAACTTGGAAGCTGCAGAAATCGTTGGAGATCTTTTTCATTGAACCCATAGCCATCTGCCGGATTTCATGAAGCCGGATTTTTTATGCTTTTATGTTGTGATCTTTTTCATTGTTCTCTTTTTCTTCACAATCTCTTGAAGCAACCTTGCTTTTTTTCCCCATTAAACGTCTTCTCGCAAAATCTGAAAATTCATAAGCTCAAATCCTTTATAGCTCTTGTTTTCTACAAAAGTATACTGAAGGAAGAGTTGCATTCCTGTTAGAATACGTGGTAGATTCTATAGATAATCTTCAAGATTTCAAAGAATCGTTATATCGTGTTCGTTGAGATCTGGATCCACTGATTTGTTCTTTTCAATAACCTTAAAGATGGTTTTGCCCTTCAAAATTTCTGTTGGAGACTGTTGCTCACTTGAATTCTAAACTGTCTTGGATGGAAAAATTCATTATTGGTCTGATCCTAGTTTTCTATTTGTGCATCTGTTGGTTTTTCCTTATTTTTCTTTGTTTTTTCTTGGGGGAAGGTGCTGGAGGTTGAGTAAACCTCTTATTTTTTTTTTGTGGTTCCTGCTTCCACATAGGAATGCTTCGTTGGTTTATGCTATCTGCAGCTAGCATGCATTTTCACTTCTCTGTTGAAGGTTTGGTTTGTAATGGGTAGTTTTGTAATCAAAAATGAGAAACATTATCATAAACACATTTGTATTATAATACTGTATTATAGAAAATATTAAGGAAGATTTGTTTGATGAATTTCTGTAGAATTGCCATGATTTGTTATTGTAAATAGCAGCTTGAATTTCTATAGGAATGAAAAAGTTCGATGTGTGATACTGTTTGAATGTCTTAGTTTTGTCTATAATACTGTTCTAATCCATGATACTGTTTTGCTTAGGTAATGTGCATTAGTATATTTTGATATTATTTTAATCCATAATACTGTTTTAATCATATGATACTTTTTGAATGTCTTAGTTTTAATCCATGATAGTGTTTTGTTTAGGTAATGTGCATTAGTATATTTTGATATTGTTTTAATCCATGATACTGTTTTAATCATATGATACTGTTTGAATGTCTTAGTTTTAATCTATGATAATGCGTTTTGTTTAGATAATGTGCATTAGTATATTTTGATATTGTTTTAATCCATGATAATGCTTTTTAATCCTATGATACTTGTTTGAATGTCTTACTTAAAATCCATGATACTTGCTTTTATTTAGGTAATGTGCATTAGTATATTTTGATATTGTTTTAATCCATGATGTCGTTTTAATCTATGATACTTGTTTTAATCCATGATACTTGTTTGAATCTATGTGGAATGAATTTTATTTATGATACCGCTTCTTTTATCTTTGATAATCGCTTTAATTATAGCAATGTTTGAACTCGTGATACTCGCTTTGAATGTCTTAGTTTTGTCTATGATAATCGCTTTTAATCTATGATAATGTTTTGTTTAGGTAATGTGCATTAATATAATTTGATATCGTTTTAATCTATGATACTGTTTTGCATAATACAATATCAAACAAAACACATGACTAATTAACAGTATCAAAGATAAAAGCATGATATCATAGTCATGTGTGTTGTTTGATCATCAGATTATGCAAAACAAGATCACAAAAAAACAGTATCACAATAGAAATGAATATAGAATTCGCACACGCGTGCTCGTAATTTTTATTATAATATGTTTTCGGAATGGTCTCGATGAGATGGTCAAGACCAATCACTTTGCCACTGCGTATGATGAATTTTACTCGTTTGAAGTCGTCTCTTTAGCTTAAAATGGCAATCTTTAATTTTTTTCTCAAAACAGTATCACAAATCCTCTAAAATAGTATTACGGATAAATGTACATTCTTTTGCTACAAATTAAAGCTTTTCCAAAGGTATCTGGGTCCCTTAAAAGCAAACACATATTCAGAGCAATGCCAAGATGAAGAAAGAAGAACTGTCAATCATTCTCAAGTTAATGGGAAGTCATGCAAAGGGATCTCATCTAAAACTATGAACAATATTTCTAAGTCTTCCCTTGAATTAGAACATGTTTGACATTCAATTAGGACATAGATTCCCATTGGATAGATAAGTATAAATATATAAGGTGTTTAATGGTAGGTAGACGAATTAATCAGTAGAGAATAAACAAGAGAATAATATTGTTCTTAAAATGTTTCATTAGTAGTATAAAATAATAGGTTTAACAAAGATAAAAAACAAGATCACCACAAAACAAGATCACAAAAAAGCGATGATCACAACCAAACAGTATCACAATTAGCGTTTTTTTACAATTGAGGGTATGTTGATCTTTTAGCTCTAAAATGTGACTTTAATTGAATTAAGTTTTGAGCATATGACTTTGGAGTCCATAATTACCCAAACAGTAACCAACCCTGAATTTACCCTATAAGATATATGTGACTTGTGTGTTTCAACCATCCCAAATAGACATCTATGTAAAAGTAAAAATATTAAACCTTTAATTAAATGCATATAGAGAAATAAATACCTAAAAGTGTGATTTACATACAATTAATGATTTTATGTCTCAATTTTGTTTTCGTTCGATCATTTTATTAAAAAACTTGTAAATGCAAAGTATTAATTAACTTCTTTAAGTAATACAAGCAAATATGTGTTCATTTTGGTTTTCATGTTCATTCATAACATTTAAATTAATTTTTTAACTTTTTGATTACTCAATTCATAAACTAATTTAACTCAAATATTAAAATTATTTCTAAATCATATCCTAATAATATTCTTAAATTAATCAAAATTAAATTACGAGGCAGCCGACGAAGAGGAAAGGCCAGAGGTCTGCGGCGACTGTAGTAGAGGATGATGGAGGATGAAGAGTTTTAGGAAAGAGGTGTGATAGAAATAAAAAGAGAAATACATATTTATTGGAATAAGTCATAAAATGCCGACGGATTGACTAAGTCAACATGGTGCGACGGATTCAATTTGCAAACGAATTGTCGATGGATTGACTGAGTGAACGGGGTGCAACGGGATGATATTATAGACAATACCAACGACACTCATTTGGTGACGGAGCATTCAGTTAGTATATTCTGTCAGTATATCGTCACTAACCTCTCCGCAATGTCGCATGAATTATTGTCTCCAATTTGTCTGCCAATGTCGCGGGAATGTAGGCACCAAAATTTATCGACGGATTCAAGTCATCGATAATGTATCTTTTGGTAGACCGTCGACATTCCATCGCTAATGTTCTGGGCTCGTTATCTGTGGACATTCTATCAGTAATTTAACATCGAATAATGTCTATCATTAAATTCCGCCAGTAATAGTCGAACCCATGGAAAGGGTCTTTGCATGGGTCCGTAACGGACCTGCTCAAAACCGAAAATAAACAAGGTAGCTGGAATTTTGCACGGGTCAAGTCTTGCTAGGCCTAGGAACATTACAAAGATATTTTGACAACTATGGTTGTTTTCTGTAAAAAAACTGAAAATACTTCATTTTTCAATTATTTTGTTATTTACTTATGTTACCTTATGTTACGTGTTATATGTTATTATGTTACTAATTTTTCAATTTGTGAGATAATATATGTTTTATTACGTTACCTTTTTTTTTTTTGTAGGATAACACGTCATTCTTGTTCCAAACTCTAATGTCATACTGTCCACCATTTTCTACCATCGTCGTCGTCTTCTACCACTATCATCACCTCACACCACGATCAACACAGGCGGATATACTTGGGCCCAAGAGGGGACCTAGGTCCCTGCTCAATTTAAAAATGAAAAATAATTAAATTTACATATATTGTTTATTTGTTTGATATGTTTGTATTTAACTAATTTATTTTCAGTTTTTGATAAGTTCAAATTGGTTTAACTTACTAAGTTTTATCTAAACAACTTCTCTAATGTTCAATTTGTGTTATTTGGTGGTCAACTTGATAATTATAAAATATATGTACACTCCTCAATGTGAAATTTTGGGTTTGAAAAGAATCAGAAGCCAGTGGCCTTACACAAAAACTGATTGAGACACAAAAAATACTAGATTTATTTTTTAATTTATTTGCTCATCAAATTGATTTTTCTTTTATCAATTACAATTGCTATGGTAGAAAGTATGTTTTGAGCTATCTATATCATAAAATATCAATTGTGCAATCGATTAGAAATGAATGGATGAATGATTTGTTGGAAATTGGTTTAAATATGTCGAGAAATTAACTAAGTGTTAAAAATAACGTAAGTGACTCCGTGTCAACTTGGCCAAATATACAAGACCCGACCTAATCCGTTTAGACAAATTTGTTTGCCACTTGACGCCTGGGGCAACGCCTGAACGGGATCGACCGCCTTGGCCAGTCGCGGGGTTCGAGGGGGTGTCCTTCGGGAAGCTCGGGGCAACGCCCGAAAGAAAATTCAGATTTATCTCGCATGTTTAAAGAGTATATTTGGCATCTCGAAACCAATATCGAATGAATGAGAAATTACAAAAAGGACAAAATCGGGTCAAAGTTTGACCCATCCGATCGCATGGTTATTTTAACTTTGTGATCGCAACTTGCTTAAAATTTTAACAGAATGTATTTTGGTCCTTCCATGCGATCGCAGGAGGCATGGTTAATCTGGATGAAGTCTTGTTCTATTTTTTGTGCTATGCGATCGCAGCTTGGTTAAACCATGCGATCGCATAAGTTTGCGCGAACAGATATGTCCTTTTGAAGAGTTGCACGTTTTGGTTCAATCCTTTTCGTTTTCAACCGATCTTCAGTGTTAAATAGGACATGTGGACGTTCATTTTTGACAGAAAATTGATACAGAAAGATAAGCAAACACAAAGAACTCATTTCATTATCTTTTGAACCAATTTTATTGCATTTAAGTTGCACAAAAATCTGGTTTTTCATTTCACTTTCATCCGTTGGAGTACAAAGCCATCTTTGGTTCGCTGTACTTGAGTTTTTGAAGTGTTACAAAACTCAAGCGAAACCGTTGTATCTTGGGAGTCATTTGCCAAAGACCGAAAGCACCTTGCGGGGCAATATTGACTTAAGGACAAAGAGTTCAACTCTTGCCTCGGTTTATATTTTCTTCCTTTCCATTTTCGGTTTCTGGATTTTATTGCTTTGTGTCATTTCCACATAAATTCCGCCAACATGATTGCATACATTGAAAAAATATTTTTGATAATATTTGTAATAGTAATATTGTCAAACGATTTAAGATTATAAAAACTCGTTATAAACAATTTTATTGTATTGAAATTTTTAATTGTTGCTTTATTGTATAATTCGTCTCAATATTTTTAGCTTATTATTTATATAGTGCCCCTCCTTGATTCAAATCCTATGTCCGCCGCTGACCATCAATTTGGTCGAGAGTTCTTGGTTCTCAACCATCATCCACTTATTTTCCCTAACCAACACCAACTCGCTCTACCAATAACCGTTGCCATAAGCTACCACCATCGCACTGGAAAATTACCAGGCAGAATACCGATAACCAATTAATGAAAATGATGAATAATATCCCAATTCGTAATTCTAACAATTGATTATTTAATCAATCAATTAAATTCCAAAGCCAAATATTATAAAGTCTGTTTCAATTGCAGACCCAATAATTGAACACCACCATGTCCTTGTCGCCGACAATTGGGATAATGTTCAAGAATTAAGAAAGAATTCTTCCCTCTTCAACCGAAAGGGGCATAACCAAAAATGACAACTAATTTCTCCAAGAGACATTAGAGTAGCCGCAATCTTTATCCAAAAGCCACAAATATTTTTGCTTTCACTAATGCTATTTATCACAATTAGTAATGACCACCATGTTATGTGTCATTACATGATATTAATCGTAAATTGAGTTTGATATCTCGACATTTCATTTTATTTATCATTTAATATCAAATAACATGCCACATATGTTGGTTGGTGATCATCTCATAAATATTAGTGTTTTCAAAAGCGTGCTTAGGCACAAAACAAGGCCTTAATGTGTTGCTTAGCCCATAGGCGCGCAATTATGCGCTTGACTATGATTTTTTTTTTTTTACCAAAAAGCGTGCATCTAGGCACTTGCTCTTTTTTTATTCATCTTTTGATTTAATATTTAAAAATAATATTAAAAATAAGAAACATTTTTTCACTCCTCACCCTCGTCTAAGCTCGAAAATCTTGAAACTCGACCTCTACACGTAACCATACTTTATTAATTTTTTAGTGTAGGAGTTCATTGTTGAGAGGTTGACGCTTGTTGCTAAATTAGAAGTGAACGGATGGCACAAATAATATAGTGGGCACATGAGTCCGAATATCGTACCCACGGAGATTGAGATAGCTCAACACAATTAAATTAGTCTTATCTAATTGAACTTTAGAAGTGAAAGTCTAATGACTAACTAACGTTTTGTATAAAAAAGAACTAACTAATAGCAATTCAAAAGTAGGATGAATGCAAATTTTACTGACGAATACTTTGAGTATAGAAAAAAATGTACTAGTATTCTGAATCCACATGTAGTAATTGATTCCTTTACCAAGAATATTTAATTTGACAACATATATTAGTTATGAAGACCAATATCCCTATTTTTTTTATGGTCTCTCTCGAATAATATTAAACATATTCCTATGTATGACCCGACTATATCTCTATGTCTAATGCGAATACATAAGAATACATTAAATGTCCATGGATAATTAAAGATAACATAAAGCATATCAAGATATCTCTATCCCCTATCAAACTTTACGACAATTAATATTAAGTCTAGTTTATTTTTAATCTCTCGAAAGTAAAACAAACCATAAAGATTATATAATCATTGCGCATATAATTGAGGATAAAAAGAAATTATTATCAATTGTTCAAAACTGTAATAATGCTTTATTGTCAAAAACATAGATCTCAAGTTAAAGATTCATATTACAAGTTTCATCGTAAATTCTAGCACAAGAATACGCCTAGTCACTCATGATAAAGACACAAAAACAAACATAAAAGTCGTAATTCATTACTCGGAAATTAATGAAATCAAAGAGGTGTTCTTTGTTCTTGATCTTCAATGTGGATGAACTTGAATAAGTCGCTTGATCTTTACTCCCTAAGAATTGATAAATTGTTCGTCCAAAAAAATCCTCCCAGATTAAGTGTGGGAAATTTTGTATTTATAGACTCTCCATAGCCCTAGAAAGGTCTCCAAATTGTCCGGAATCGCGCGAATATTAGTTTCATAATTGCAGCAGAATTCTGATGAGGAAAGGAAATCTTAGCGCCCGATTGAACCATGCGATCACCCAATGTAAACTTAGACGATCGCTTGGTTATAGACCTGAGCATTATGTTGATTTGGCCCTTTAGACTGGCTATTACTTGGTTATTTCTCAAGCGATCACCCATTTAAATTTTTTCAATTTTTCACTTTGGTCCTTCAGCAATTTACTCAAGTCGTCCTTAATCTTTAAGATAAATTCACTTCAGTGCTCAAACTTTAATTTTTTTCTTTATTAATTATTTTCATTCTAAATTCTTCAACTTCTTGTCTTGTGCATGTCAATCCCAATAGTTTCCAATTGATAATAAATATTTTTCTCCTCCTCCGAGCACAACGGCGACAGTAGTGGAGAACTGTAAAAAGTGATGGAGCTTCTTTCCTTCGTGTCCACTCCGATGCGATAATCAGTATATGATTAAAACTAGATATGCAGAATAACAATATAGAGAACAATAGAGTCTATGAGAGTCAGTTTTTACCTAGGAGTTGGCCTATATTTATAGGGGTAACCTGCATTTACGGCCTTTAATAGTCTTTAATGGCAGGTGACCCTTCATCTCCCTTATTATTAGAAGTTAATGAGGAACGTTACATCTTTCCAATCGCCAGTAGTAACTGTCATGTCGTCTGTCTGGCTAACCCAACAATATTTTGTATATTGAAGTCCACCTGTCAGAGGCGAGCTATGAGATCAGGTGGGCAAGTCATTGAGGCGGGCGTGCCAAGACGTGCCTCTATTGGCAGACAACATATAACAACTGTCATCGTTTCTCTCATCATATGCTCCTCTACTTTTCGTAGACTATCATAAATGGAAAGTAGAAATAATCTACCGCACTTCTCTAACTTTTTCAATTTTCTATTGAAATGAATATTTGTTTGTATGTTGTGTGTTATAAGTGCGTATAGCCCCAGTCAATATCGAGACGATGAAGTAGTTAGTAAAAATTGGTACGAGTAGGGCAGATGAGGGTCGGTGCACATCTGCCCCCTTAGTTGGGACGGTGTGCGCCCACCCTTTGATGGGAGGGGGGCGTGCGCTTGCGCCCGCTCTTAGTCACATGTCTTCCCTTTTATTTTTTTCTCATTCTATTGGAATTTTGCTTATTTTCACTAAGGTTCATCGCCTTACTGAGGCTCATCGCCTTTATTTTTAGATAGAGACTATCGCCTTGTTTTTCAGATAGAGGTTTATTGCCTTTATTTTTAGACAGAAGTTCATCACCTTATTTTTTAGATGGAGGCTCATCGCCTTGATTTTTAAACTGGGGTTCATCGCCTTGATTTTTAAACTGAGGCTCATCGCCTTGATTTTTAAATAGATGCTCATCGCCTTGTTTTTTAGACAGAGGCTCATCGCCTTGATTTTTTAAATAGAAGCTTATTGCCCTGTTTTTTTCATACAAATGATCATCGCTTTGATTTTTAAACAGAGGCTCATCCTCTTATTTTTTAAACATGTATGTTCATCACCTTTATTTTTTAAATTTATGTTCATCACCTTTATTTATTTATTTATTTATTTATTATTATTATATATATTTTAGCAGGTGTTCATGGTCTTGTGTTACACTTAATAATGAATATAGTAAAAATAAGAAGTTGCAGGTCGGGTCCAGTAAGTGCACTAGAACTTCTTAGCTAACATGATCCTTCCTTGGTACCCTCATCATTTATCTGTCTTAGATGGTTTATTTTCTCCTTGTCTTTGTCATCTCGAGGTTCGGACTCATCCCGAGTCTTCCTTTTGTTAGACTCAAGTTCTTTTCAATCTTTCTTGCATTTGGTAATAAAATATGCTTCATCAATGTCCACATATTTATCTCCTCTCCTTAGTAACTCATTTATCGTATTTGGCAGGTTTTTGGATAGTGACATCTTGAAATAGTGATTTCGAGTTTCACTCATTATGACAGTGACTACATCAGACATCTAGAGATCCTTGATCCCCAGGGTGGCCCTATTGAACCAAACAATGAAATCTTTTATCAGTTCGTCTTTGTCCTGGGTCAATTGCATCAGTCCAATAGCTATCTTCTTAGCCCGCTTGCTACTGGCAAAGTATGCAGTAAACTTTTTAGAAAAATCATCAAACGTGCGGATGGATTTTGGAGGAATGGTTGCCACCCAGTCTCTTATCTCCTGCCTAAGTGTTGGCGAGGAGGCCCTGCACATAATTGCATCGAGAGTGGCTCGCAACCTCATCAAGTTGACAAAAGTTCCTAGGTGATCGACTAGATCAGAGGATCCATCATACTTCTCCATCTTTGGCTGTTCAAAGTCTCGTGGCAAATAGACCGACATCACTTCTAGGGAAAAATGATCTTCTTCCAACACCATAGATTGTTGTCTACTACTTTTCTTAAATATAGCTTCAACTATTTTGCGACCCATCATATCCTCTATTCGTTGCTCCAAGCTTAACACTAGTGTCTCAGTCAGTGTAGGCGTAGGCACCCATGATGGTTGTCCCTAATGTCGATTTGGGCCAAATGTCAACGAATGGAAATGGGGTGCGAAAGGTGAAGCCAAAGAACCTGGGGCAAGCGGTGGAGCTGCTGGCGGTGTTGTTTACATTGCTAGAAAGTTAGGAGCATGGAGAGAAGTCCTTAGTGGTGATGGTCCTACCATTAGAAGACTAGGAGCCTGACGCAGAGCCACTGGCGGTGATGGTCCTACCGGAAAAAGACTAAGAGCCTGAGGCAGACTCTTGTCAGTAATGATCATACCGGTGGAAGACTAGAAGCCTGGGGCAGTTAAGATGCCACAAGTGTTTCAATTCTGGAGTTGAGACGCAAAAACTATCATCTGCGCTTGTAATGCCGCTAGTTGAGCGACAAGGGCAAACTATTGTTGTGGGTGGTTAGTAGCAGCGTTAGACTTTGTCTCAACATCTCCGATGAGGGTTGGGATGCGGTTAAATTCCTAGCTCTTCTAGTTTGAGCCATAACTTTTTGTACAGTTTCCCACAGACGGCGCAAAATGATAATAAATATTTTTCTCCTCCTCGAGCAGTGGTGGAGACCTACAAAAAGTGGCGGGCTTCTTTCTCCCGTGTCCACTCCGGTGTGATAATCAGTATACGATTAAAACAAGATATGCATAATAACAATGTAGAGAACAACAAAGTGTTTGAGAGTCGGGTTTTAGGATGGCAATGGGGTTTGGTCGGGGCCGAGGCGGCCCTTCCCGTCCCGGCCCCGTCTGGGAATTTTACCCCATACCCGCCTCGTCACCCGCTTAAATCGGGGCTAGTAGGGGTCGGGTCGGGTGGTGTTTGCTGCCCCGTTTATTTATTTTTTAATTTTTTTTTGTAACGGTGATTTTTTTTTTAAAAAAAAATTTTTAAAAGTATTTCGGGGCGGGCTACTCAATAACTCCGCCCGATCCCGCCTCGGACATTCTCCTCGCCTGCACCGCTCCGAATACCCGATTATCCGGGCGAGGAAATGTTAAACTTGGGGACGGGAAGCGAGCGGGCGGGCGGGCGGGCGCGAGGTAATTGCCATCCCTAGTCGGGTATTTTTACTTGGCCTGCAGTTACGGCCTTTAATGGTCTTTAATGGCAGGTGACCCTTCAACTCCCTCATTATTAGGAGTTAATGAGGGACGTTATATCTTCTCAATCGCCAATGATAACTGTCATGTCGCATGTCTAGCTAACAACAATTGGTTTATTGAAGCCCACCTGTCACAGGCGAACTATGAGACCAGGCGGGTGAGCCGATGAGGCGGAAGTGCCAGAAGTGCCACTATTGACAAACACTATATAACAGCTGTCATCGTTTCTATCATCACCAATAATCTACTATATCAATCTTTTATCCTTCGTTTCTCTTCCAATTGCTTCAAATTGGGTCATAACTAAAACGAAAACAACAGAAAAAAAGTAAAGATATACTTGACAAAATGAACAAATAAATATCCGAAATTCGTGCAAAATGAGTGCACATATTGCACTTATCAAAGCTTGCAGGGTGGTGACAACGGTTTTGTTTTGTCGTGGTGGTGTGGAGTCATGGTGGCTGTGGGGACAATGTTTGGTTGGAAACATAATCAGATGTGAAATTTTCAGATCATGGTGGTGGCCAGCGACAGCTGGGTGGAATGGCAGTGGCTGGCGTTGGGTGAGGTGCTAGGGGTTGGTGGTGTTTGGTTTGTGTTTAAAAGTTGGACGATAATTATTTTTTCAAAAAGCGTTAATCTAAGTAAAAAATAAAGAATTAATAAATGAATTTTTTTTTTTTTTGGGAAGAAATTTAGGGCATAATTGCTGGTGGAAAATCTAATGGGGAAAATTGTGAACGAGGTCCTCTCTTTTGATAACTAGACATGGTAAAAAATGTGATACTATAAATTTGTTGATTTGCCATATTTTTTTCATAAAACGTTTTTTAATGCACAAGAGTTATGAGGACTCATTTAACTTTGCAAATTATGCCCATTTAAGAAAGACAATTTTTCTTTAACTCATTTGAATTTTCCGAAAGGAAAACTAGGTTTCGACCCAAAAGAAGCATTGTCTTTAGATTTTTATACGCCGGATTAGGCAAAATTCACCTAGAGAATGATAATAGAAATATTACAAACTTTTAGAATGATTAATTTATGACAATCTCTCTTTAAAAAATATGTGTAATTATGTGTTGTAATAACTCAGTGAAATATAAATTTTCAACTACAAGAATTATGAGAATGAAATATTACCAACATTTAGAATCCCAAAAACTTGTATTTTTTAGTACATATTATAATTTTAGACTTTAGTGGGTGCCTCAATTACAATCACAGAACATAACTGATTCGTCACATTCCATACTCCTGACTGGACATAATTGCTTTCTGCACTCTGCATAAGGCATTGCATAATAATCGTTCATTTCCTCGCAAAATGCCTCACAATCAAAGTCGCATTGGTAACCCACGACTAAACCATAATCTATAAACATTGTCATCATCAACATCAATCCGAGTAAAACTTTCTTCTCAGAGTGCATCATTTTCCCCTCCAAAGTTTGATTTGCCGTTAACTTTTACACTAGAGTTCTTGAATACTATATAATAAGCCTTTAAGTCAATTCTTTCCATGTGTATATATATATATATATATATATATATATAAATAAATGTGAGATGTTAATACAAGTAGAATTTTACGTTTTCAATTTAGTTTTCAAACGAGCCGTATTAATTAACCTTTTGAATGCATACATGCAAAGACGCGTTAGGTTTCAGGTGAAGTTAATGAAGATAATTCTACAATTTTGATTTGTATATTTAACTATAACGTTAATTGTAATATATTTCATAATTAATGCGATTCTATTTACGTAGTACAAGACAAAATGCTTATGAGGGCCATGAGGCGCCTAAAAGAAGAGAACCTTGGAGAAATCTATATCGCTTGGAATTATATCCTTGGTGCACATTTGACATGTAACTGACACAAAAAGATTGAACTTAAGATAATATTTGTGCAATAATTAACTACAATATAAATTATTTCAATTTTGATTTAACAACCGTAAAAATGTTTTTTTTTCCAAAAGTGAAATTTTCCATTAAGATAAATCATCTCGCACAATCTACGTGATAAAAATAGGTATTCAATCCAACCAGTTTTCCATATCGGAGAAAATGTAGCTAAAGAAGCAAGTGTATAGGCTACTTTATTCTCATTTCACTAAAAAAGGAAGTCATTTGTCGTCGTTTTGTATGTATAGCGACGACATTATCGTTGTTGTAGGTAATCTCAATAGATTAGTGCCTCTAGATTATTAGCGACGACAATATGTTGTCGCTATATACATTTGAATCTATACCGATGACATTGTCGCAGTTACATTGTCGTGCTCAATTTCTCGGAATTAGAGAAAATGTGAAGACAAAGTCATCGCAAAAATCTTAGCTATTAGCATGAATAGTAGCGACGTTGTTATTGTCGCTATTACTTTTTACGTACCCTAATTATATTAGCAACGACATTGTCACCGCTATATACACAAGATATATAGCGACTACAATGTCGTCGCTAATGTACAAGATTTTTTTTATTGTAGCAACGATTATGTCGCTGTTGTTAATATTCTAGTTTTTTTTTAAAATAAAAAAATTAAATAATCAAAACAATTATATTATACATAAAATCTATAGATCTCCCAAACCACCATCGTTGTCGCTTTCACGCCCTCGTCCTCGTCCTCATCCTCATCCTCATCATCCTTTAGCACAACCCCGATATTGTGTGATGTAGATTCTCTGTAAGACTTACAATTGTCTTCTCCATTCAGCGCAGCTGAGTCTCATACATGACAAACCGAGGATTGTCATTCCTGGGGTCTCCAGAGAACTGATTGGATGTTCCTCGTGGGGCGTTCGATGCAGCGGTCGAATCTAGGGAGGGAAAGGTGCCCTTCGGAACCCGTCCAACCCCACGGACGTGACTTCGTCATTCTCCGAGAACTTCCTTTGCAATAGCACGCTCGTCAATTGACGTGTCACTGGAGGCGACTTGTGTCTGTTGAGTCTCCCTCACCTCAACAAGTTTATCCTATTTAATAAAAAAAACAAATAATAAATAATAATATAATGTCAAATAAAATTAATGTCTGTTGAATAGATTTGTAACCCAAACCAATCTTCATCATCATCTTCTTAGCTTCGTAGTGGGAGTCCACCAGGTACATGTTTGGAAAAGCTAACTTAACAACTTCAAAAGATGATCGACAAACTTGTTTGTCCATTTAATCACAACCTTAATATACATCAATTTCACTAAAAAATTTAAAGATGAAAATGATGAAACTTCCCGGTATAATTCTGAATGCAGAGCCTCAAACAATTCGTCATAGTAACTATCGTTGCCTGTACTAGCATGCTCATCACCGACTACATCGTCTATGACATCCATCATCTCATCATCCGCACTTGCTCTCTCATTCTATTAATACACATTCGCCATGGTATATCTAGGTTACATAACTCTCCGCAAAACCATTACTAAACATGTGAGCCTCGACAATTTCTAATAAATGTGTGAGACCATTTAAAAATCTTGTGCACGGATATTTAATCCTTCTCCTGTTGTTTACGTATGGCCTAGCCATGTTTATAAATACTTTCAAACCGTTCCAAAATTCTGACAATTTTGTGCGATTTCTAATTTTTGTCTAACTTTTATCAATATCCATACCTGAAAACTACTATTTTTTTGGCAGTGGAGTATAAAATTTTTAGAAATATAATGATGAAATGGGCGAAAAAGAAGATAGAGATGGAGAATAAGAAAATGATGGAGATGGAAATGAAATGGAAAGAAGATGGAGATGAAATTTTTTTAGAATTACAGTATAGAAATGCATAAATAATGAAGAACTGAAAAAGGAGATTCTATAGCGACAATAAATGTCGTCTTTATATATTAAGTAAGTCGTTGCTATAGGTAAGAAATGGGCGCCAATTTCTTCGCCAATCTCGACAACTCTACAACGATGACAAGAGTCATTTCAATACTATAATACAATTTACGAAAAGAATCATGCGTCACGTGACTAAAAAAAAATAGATGTAGCTCTATTACGACGACTAATGTCGTCTCTATATGTACACATAAATGGCGCAAATTGTTCCCACCATTTGAAATATATATATATAGCAACGATATAATTTGTCGTCGGTATATATCCAAAGTAATAGTAACGATATTTTAAATATACAGACGACATATGTTGTCCTATAGATTTAGAATTTATAGCGATAACATTTCATTGTCGTCCCTACTATACAGAACAAGTAGTGGTGACATTTTATCGTCATTATAGGTACTGTTTCTTGTAGTGTATCTAGCTACAAATAGACTCGGGAGTTGGTGGAAGTGGCATTAAATAAAATGAATTGGTAAAAAATCAATTATTTTATGTAAGATAATAAATTACAAGAATCCTTATTTCCAAATCTTGGAATTTTATGATTTTCACGTTAAATAAATAAATAAGTGAATCATTAGGAAGCGTACGTTCATCCATGTAGATTATTGAAAAAATCAAAACCTTCAAAATGATCTACAATATTGATAGAATCACAAACCAAGGAACTATATTTTCTCACTCTTAACCTTTTTAATTGGACTTAAATAAATGATGGGGTATATCCACATTTAGAAGCAGCAAGAGATAGTTTCTTATGATCTTTAGACTTCCACTTTCCATCAAAATAGACTACCAACTTCGCAGTTGGCCAATAGAATTCTAATTATTTAATATTATTAGACCACTTAATGAATTTAATACATTAAATAATATTACGTGGGCCTCATAATTATCTTACATTGGCCATTACTTACAATAAACTGGCATCCCACTGGTCATGAAATTTATATGAGCAATCTACAATACCTCTTTCAAATCTATCTTATCTAGATAAAATTTAGGATAATTTGCAACCGCCATTTCCAATCTTTGAAATTTTGACACTTTTATCTTCATTCTTTTTTTTTATTTTTTTTGCACCAATATCCTCAACGTTTCTTAATTTGGTGGCTCAAGTCTCTGTTAACGGAATCTATCCACTTTGCCATTTCAAATTGGGGTAATTTGCAACCGCCATCCTCAACCTTTAGAATTTTGGCACTTTTATCCTTATTCTTCATTTTTTTTTGCACCAATATCCTTGTTCTTCATTTTTTTTTTGCACCAATTTCAACTTTTTATTGTTGTAGCTTCTCAATTTCAACTTCCAATCTCCGCATTGATTTCAGCAAGCCAGGTATTCTTTATTTTGATATCTCACATTGGTGGATCATGCCATACAAAGCAGTCGCAGCCATTTTCCTATATGAAAAACATCAAAACTTTGTACAAATTGAAAGTGGGAAAATACAAATTAGGATTTTACTTTCCTTACCAAATTCTGGGAAGAGTAAAATCTCATTCGAGGGATTGAATCCGTTCACGAAGTCTTGAGATATAGGCGATTCCCACATCTCGCATATCATGTTATCCGTCATTCTTCACCAAATGCGCTTTGGAGAGAGAGAGAGAGAGAGAGAGATATATATATATATATATATATATATATATATATATATATATATGAACTAATCCTTATCAATTGGATCATGAGTCACGAGAGAGAAGGTTGGGAACGTTATGAGGATATTGGTGCAAAAAAATGATGAGGATAAAAGTACCAAAATTTCAAAAGTTGGGGATGGCGGCTGAAAATTACCCTAAAACTTACACGAGCACATTTCTGATTAGTTTTTTTTTTTAGCTATTTTTTTCTCAAATTTATTTTTAATTAAGAGAAAATTTCTAGTACTTCAAGATTATGGAGTACTTAGTACTTCTTCCACTATTTAAATGACACGTGTCTTATATTATTCCTCTCAAAAACTTGATTGAGTATGAGAAATACGAGTTTTTCTAAGAAGATTACATAGATTTGAGACAAGAAGCTACCTATGTTCAATAATATTCTAATGCAAAACTTGATCACGAAATGAGGCGAGAACTTTCCCTATAATATTTGTTGAGAGAAGGTTATTTAATGACTTATTGTAGTCATAAAAAAATTCTAGTCCCAACCTGCCTCAGTTATAAATAAGAATAAACTATACATTGTAAAAACTTATAATTTTTCTAGGTCCAATCTTAAATAACTTGCCTAGTGTAAAAAATATATGATATGTTCTATTAAAGGTTTAAGATTAAATAAATTTTTATCAAAACTTATCTGGGACAATAATTTAATCTTTATAATTGCTCGTCCGTAATAACATGTCAACATGGATACCTTTATACTGCAGTAATATTATTAACATTGGATTGCATGGTTGATTTGCTAGAGGAATAAGGAAATGTATCACTTGAATTGGTTGAAGATTGCATGGGTTGTGTTATATGTATTTATATTTTATAGAATTTAAATTGAGAGAAAAACTTTAAAGAGAATGGAAAATTTTGGACTTTTAAGATAGACTTTGTATATTTTCAACACTTTATAAATAGATGAACTAGTTTTCTCTTTTATTAATGTCTATACCTTGGATGACATGCTCCATAAGTTAATTATTAATGTAGTGTATAATTTACCTCTATACCACTTGCACTAAGGATAATTATGTCAAAATAATAATTTTTGTAACTACACCTTTATTAAGTTATAACATCCTCGTAGTTAAAGTTAACAAATGGGTTGGGTCGGGTCGGGCCGGCCCACCAGAGCAGAATCACACTTAAAACTGGGCCGACCATCCCAGTTTTGTGCGAGCCAAAATATGTTGACCCAGCTCTAGTTCATCATGCCAACCCAGTCTTAATTTTATTATTTTATAAAAAAAATTTAATTAGTAAAAGCATGCTAGTCTTATTGTTTTGAGATATAAGTTTACTTATAAGTTTTAAAATAAATCATTTAATTAATAATTTAGATTTACTTATAAGTAAATTTAAAATAAATAATTTACTTGTCATACCAAATATAATTTAGATTGAAACTTGAATTAAACTAAATTTTAATTAAATCTAAACAATTTTATGTTGGAGTTTGGGATTCTTGGACTAATGTTTCATAAAAAGACCATTTAAATTGGAGATTTAGGCTTGGGCCATTTTGGATTGATATTATTTGGATTATGTATTTTGAATATTCACAAAATGAGTGATTAGTTTCAAGGAGCCAAAAAAAAATATTTGTGGGCCAACTCGACTAGCCCAGTGGGCTAGACGGGCCAGGCCATATAGGCCGGTTTTGTTTGGGTCAAGGCTTGCCCAACCCAAAATTCGAGTTATATAGAACGGCTCACGGGCCGAGCCGATTTTGCCACCTCTACTCATACTAATAAAATTAGTTCGGTCCCAACATTATGACTATAGTAAGGTTTTACTGTATATAGGGTCTTGGTGTTTGGGGCCTTTAGGCTTTTAGAGAAAGGAGGAGAGAGTGAAACTATGTGTAAGGATTTGGGGGAGAGTTATCAGACTAATGGTTTACATTAAGAGGTTTGTAATTGAAGGCACATTAAGAAGTTTGAAACGTTTAGGCCATAATAAAGAAAAAACGGAAAAAGGTTTACAATTTCTTCATATTCACTTCAACTAAAAAAAATATTCAATTTCACCACACTTATTCCTTCTTCATTTTCCACACAATGTACACTTCAAACATAAATATTTATTTTACACTATTATAAATGCTCAATTACAAGCCTACCACATGCAAGGACAATCACTAATAGAGTTATAAGCATCTAACTTGTCAAAACGAGATGAATTCATAATTTTTTTTTATT
This sequence comes from Forsythia suspensa, assembly GCA_023638005.1. NCBI lineage: Eukaryota > Viridiplantae > Streptophyta > Magnoliopsida > Lamiales > Oleaceae > Forsythia > Forsythia suspensa. Next base: position 38,475,344 of record CM042676.1, read on the forward strand.
TATTATTGTAAAATATGAGAAAAATATATGTGGAAGAAATAATTATCTTTGTATTGATTCAATTGAATGAATGAATATTACAAGAGTACAATGTATATATACTAGTAGAAAAAGGAATCTACCTAAATATATAAATATTACATATATGATATCTTTCTATAAATATAATTCTACCAACAAGGTAAATATCAAATATGGTAAGTAGATATCTGGTAATACTCCCTCTCAAGTTGGAGCATGTGTGTCAAAAGTGCCCAACTTGCGAGTGAAACTGTGAAATGCCTCCTTGCCCAATGCTTTAGTAAATAAATCTGCGATCTGATTATTGCTTGGAACATAGGTAGTCTTGATCTCTCTCTTAACGATTCGTTCACGAACAATATGACAATCTATTTCAATGTGCTTTGTCCTCTCATGATATACTGGATTAGCCGCAATATGTATTGCTGCTTGATTGTCACAATATAAGGTTGCTGCTTGTGGGTGATCCACACATAAGTCTATCAAAGAATCTGTCTCAACCATGTAAGCTCACAAGTAATGGAAGTCATTGCTTTATATTCTCGCTTCATCAAGATTTGGACACAATCGTTTGCTTCTTGCTTCTCCATGATATAAGTGCCTTTTCCAAGAATACACAATATCCCGTAACTGACCATCGTGTAGTAATATCTCCAGCCCAATCTGCATCACAAAATCCTGCTAGCTGCAATTTTCTACTTTATAGAAAATATAATCCTCGTCCTGGTGCTCATTTCAAGTATCGGAGCAATCAGTGAACTGCATCAAGATGGGATTGTCTAGGTGCTGCATGAACCGATCGAGTGTATTGACCGAATATGAGATTTTCGGTCTAGTAATGGTGAGATAAATGAGCTTCCCTACCAACCGCCTATAATATGTGGGATCTTTTAACAATTTTTCATCTGTCGAATTAAATTTTGATTACTGCTTTATGGAAAATACTGCAGGTTTTGCTCCAAGTAATCCGACCTCTTGAATAATATCAAGAGTATACTTTCTTTGATTTATCGAGATCCCTGATCTCGAGCGAGCAATTTCTACTCCAAGAAAGTATTTTAATGTGTCAAGGTCCTTCAACTTGAATTGAGATGCAAGAAACGTCTTCGTCGAAAAAATCACTTCTTTATCGTTTCCTGTGACAATCATATCATGCACATACAATAAAACAGCTGTAAATGAATCACCACTGACCTTGGTAAAGAGTGAATAATCTGCATGTGATTGTTTGAACCCAAATTGAATAATAGCAGATACAAATTTTTGAAACTAAGAACGAGATGCATGTTTCAATCCATATAGAGATTTATGAAGTCGATATACAACTGGTGTGTCTCCCCCTGTCGATGAAATCCAAGTGGGTGAGTCATATAGACTTCTTCATCAATAGCACCATGAAGAAAGGCATTGTGTACATCCATATGATGAAGCGTCCATTCTTGCAAATATAGGCGACAAATGAGTAAGTAAGCATCGATGTTGTTAACTTTGCAACCGGAGCGAAAGTTTTATTATAATCAATCTCTTCTCGTTGTGTAAACCCCTTTGCCACCAGCCATGCTTTATAACCTTCAACTGTACCGTCAGAATTAAATTTGGCCTTAAACACTCACTTACAACCAATAGGATGAGAACCCGGAGGAAGTGGGACAAGGGACCAAGTATTGTTTTTTTTCCAAGGCACGAATTTCATCATTCAGAGCAGCCTACCCACTTGAGATCCTCGATCTGTCGCCTCAAATGTTGCTGGCTCAACGATATGAGAAATATTGTATGTAAAAGCACGATGAACAGAAGAAAGATTGCTATATGACACATACCTTGATACAGGATGTCAGAGTGCTGAATTTTACCAGAAGAGACCTGGTTTGAGTAGGTAGTGTATGATTGATATAGTAATCTTTTAGGTGAATTGGGGTTTGAATTGATCTTGTGGATCGTCGAATTTGGTCATTGGGTACGACGGGAGGTTGGTCCAGGCATGCGTCATGTCGTCGTGAAGGTGGAAAAAAGCTACTCAACCGATCGACCGGTATGTGTGTAGACGGCACATACCGATCGACCGCTTGAGCTCTCTGTTGAAATGGATGAGGAAACTAGTTGACGAGATGGTCAACCGTGTGAACTCTCTGTTGAAATGGATGAGGAAACCGATCGACCGGTAGGTCGACCGTTTGAACAGTGTACGGGACTCTGAGGCAAGAAATCTGTTTCTGTTATATGTTGGTCCTCATGGTAAGGTAAATGTGGCATGTCAACATCTAGAGGCATAGATTGTAGTAATGAGATGGAGTTGGTGTCTTCATTTGGGTGGGAGGCGTATGGAAATATAGTTTTATAGAACACGACGTCTCGGGACACCACTAGTTTTCTATCGGTGAGATCATATAAAAGGTATCCTTTTTGTCCTAAGGAGTATCCAAGAAACACACACCGTCTGGCCTGTGTGTCAAATTTATGGCTGGGTTTAAGGTTGGTGGCAAAACATAGGCAACCATAGACACGCAAATGGGAATAAGGTGGTAATTTATTGTGCAATCTTTTGTATGGTGTTTTGTGTGAAAGTAATGGAGAAGGTATCCGGTTGATAAGATAACAAGCCGTTTTGATATGTTCCTCCCAAATTTTAATAGAAGGTTAGCTTGAAATCTAATAGCACGGGCTACATTAAGGAGGTGACGGTGTTTTCTCTCTACTACTCTATTTTGTTGAGGGTATAGGGACATGACCTATGAAAATTGGTGCCATTTTGATCTAAAAGTGCTTGCAAGGATAAAAACTCTTGGCCATTATCAGATCTTAAGGCTTTTATAGTCAGGTTGTGTTGTGTTTTAACCCAAGCAAAGAAATTCTTAATTATGCTTCGAGTTTCAGACTTGTGACGCATGAGGTGTACCCAAGTATAACGAGAAAAGTCATCAACAATTGTAAGGAAATATCTAGCACCAGAATAAGAAAAAATCCTATGAGGTCCCCAAATATCACAATGAATCAGATCAAATAGTTTATTGCTAGAAATTTGACTAACTTTAAAGGGTAGTCTAGATTGTTTAGCCAAATGACAAACATCACAAATATCGTGGGAATCAAAACTAATATCTGAAATACTTTGTGCTAGGAATTGAAGAGGTGAGGCGGAAGGGTGCCCAAGACGTCTATGCCATAGATTGGTTGACCTACTGGTAGTATGATGTATTCGTGGATTTTATGAAAGGTAATATAGGCCGTTACTCTACCTTCCCAAGCTAATCGTCTTCTTCGTAGTCAAATCCTTCATGACACAAAAATCAGGGTAAAATATCACATAGCAACCTAATCCTCTGGTAAGTTTACTGATAGATAATAGATTAACTTTGAAGTTGGAAACATAAAGCACATTATCAATAGTTATATTATTTCCCAAGTTAACTGCATCAATAGATTTAACAAGAGCATGACCCCCATCCCGTAATTGAACAGTTTTGTGATTTGGCATGGATTTATTCTCAACGTTTCCATCCTTCGTCACATGGTCAGTGGCACCGCTATCAATAATCCATGAATTACTCAAAGAAGTAGTAGAAGAATTGATATCTGGTGTGTTAACATAAGACTTATCATTACCCATCTTGTTGTTTAAAAGTGTCATGATCTGCTCGTATTCCTTGGCTGTGAGCGTTCTTCCTTCCTTTGGGTTAAGTGTAGAAGCAGTAATAGTGTTTGTGAAGCGTTTGTTTCGTGGCTTCACGTCTTTTCCATGAAACTTGTGCCATAGAGGGAAGCCATGTATGAATTAGCAGGTATTAACAATGTATCCAGTCATCCTACAGTGGGTGCACTATCGCTGTCCAGTTTCTGTCGAAACGGTCGACCGGTAAGATGAAATGGTCGACCGGTTCGGCCAATCTTTACTTTTCTGGTTCGATCTCCAATTGATTGAATGTTGTCCTGGTGCTTTGATCTTCTTATCAAGTGGTTTAGAAACGGGGATTAAGCCGGGATGATCGGATTGTTGTAGAGCCATGTGATCCGATTGGATAATCGTCGCTTCTATAATTTTTATATCATCGTTTGTGACAGACATCATTGCTCAGAATCGTCGCTCTGATACCATGTAAAATATGAGAAAAAATATATGTAGATAAATAATTCTCTGTATTGATTCAATTGAATGAATAAATATTACAAGAGTACAATGTATATATACTAGTAGAAAAAGGAATCTACATAAATATATAAATATTACATATATGATATCTTTCTATAAATGCAATTCTACCAACAAGGTAAATATCAAATATGGTAAGTAAATATCTGGTAATAATTATCATGGTTCATTTTAATTTAAATTATTGTAGTTCTTGAGTAACTAAACTACATACGCGATCTATATCTCCAGGGTCACAAATTATTGGTGTAATTGTTCACACCTCTTTATACATCTTCTATTATAGCTCCATAAATGGGATTGTACATAGAGCTGCAAAATCGTAACAGGGGATGCTGCATTTATGGCTCATGACTAAGCCACACTCTGAAAGTATTGCCATCATCAATATCAGCCCAAGAAAAACTTTTCCTTTTGCAAGCATCCTTTTCACCTCTAAATTTTGTTTTGACATATAAGATATATGTGACTCTTGTGTTTCAACCATCCCAAATAAACGGCTATATATAAGTAATTAAGCATATTAATCCATTAATTAAATGCATATATATAAATAAATACCTAAAAGTGTGATTTACATACTGTTTCCACACGATTCTGATATGGCCTCCACGTCAGCAAGGGCCCCATTTAGGCCCAGCAAGAGTACCATCTGAGGCCCATCGAAAGCCTCACCTAGGCCCTGCTAAGGCCTCGCAAGTTCTGATAAAGTGCCCCGGAGGCCCATCGAACGCCTTAGCCTTCTGCAGCCAGAATTCTGCGGGGCTCAGGGAGGGCCTTGACACTCACGGCCGACCCATAGGGCCTCGCCAGGCTTCGTATCAATTATAACTAGCAGGCAGCATGATATGCCGGAATGACCAGAGAAGCAATTAAGGAAAGATTGCGTTGATTTGGCACACGGATCCTCACAAAGAAATCGAATCATAATCTCCTAAAAGCAGGCAACGTGATAAGTTCAGATAAGGAAGGTAATCTTGGAGATTTCCTCGACGAGGAATGATCCCTATCCCATAAGGAAGGAGGATCCGATTGGGTAACTAATTGATTTGTTACCTAAATCAATCGTGACTCTTGCGCTATAAATACGACATCTTCGGTTGTTCCAAGGTACGTTCTATTTTACACTTGAATCCCACCCTAAACTCTGCTCAAACTTCTGCCCGCTTGTCTCTCCCACACCCAATTACTTACCTTCTCCCGTGTATTATTTCTATATACCCAGTAGTTGACTAGATCGTCGAGTACCAACGATCGCCGGATCTTTTTCTCTGGTGATCTTGGTACCTAACGGTCGTCCAAGTGGGCAGGTAATATACAGGTTGGCAGAGGAGTGACTGGAGATCTGTTGACACGTGGACGTTATGGGTTCGGCGTCAATGATTGGCATAGTCTATGGAAATCGAAAAACATAACACGGCCTAAAACTTGTGGTAAAAACGTGTTTCCTACCAAGAGGAGCATGGCAACCGAACATTCTATGGAGGAAGAAGTAGAGTCTCACCATACTTGATATGCGGCAGGAAAGCATTCAGGACCTCCAAAACGTGACTCGTCGCAAAGTGGAGAAGACAATGACGTGTTTAACGGTTGAACAGGAGAACCAAGACCTTAAGCTGGACAATGTCTGGATGAAGGAAGTGCTTGAACTGTTGGAGAATCAATCTCTCCAACATGGACCCAAGCGCAGCGCGTGCGGAGGAGTCTTTTACGGTCCGGGTCGCCGGAAAGTCACCATCACAAGGAGACACGCCCGTTTCAAACGGCCAGAACCCGCGTAACATCGCCTCGAAGCCCTCACAAGATGACCAGAGAGGAAGACCCCTCCCGGTGGGGGAAAGCCGCCCTGTTTCTGCTGCTAGCGTGTTCGACAGGTTGGGATGGGATCATCCATAGCACCACCCGACCGTGCACACACACGCGAAGCGCGATTATGCAATGAGCCCGCACGGAAAGAAGGAAGGCTACGAAGCAAGATTACGGAAAGACCGAGGAAGAGAATGAGAGGCCGGAGTGTTACGAGGATGACGATGACTAGAACCTCTCGTTCACCTGCTACATGAAAGCCATGGAGATACCCGAGAACTTTTGAATGCCCCTAATGGACAAGTACAATGGGAGGGGCGACCCCATGGACCACATAAATACATATAAGACAAAGCTCCAAGGCCAGTCCCCTGCGGTGAAGTGCCAGAACTTCCATACCACACTCGCGTCCGACGCGAATAGGTGGTATAATAAATTGAAACCGAGTTGTATCCGGAGCTGGCCACAATCGAAGAAAGAATTTGCCAATGCCTTCATTGGCAATCAGACGATGATAGCCGATATTGCCCAGCTCTACGACATCCGGCAGAAGGAAGGAGAAACTGTCAAGAGCTACTTCAAGAGGTTCAGTCATGTTATCAACAAAATCGAAACTATGACTGATAAAAAGGCTTTGGATGCACTCGTGATCGGACTGCACATGCACACTCCCTTCTGGAAGGATGTATGTAAACAGCCCGACCAAGACCTACATATCGCTATTGGACTTGGTCCATCGCGAGATCCGATCAGAGGAGACGATCGAGAATAGGGAGAAGGCAGAGAGGGAGAGAGGAGATCGCTACAGAAGGGAGGGGCGACGCTCTCTCGAGCTTCGTTTCTCTCGCTTTCAAAAAATGCGCTCCCCCGGTCCGTCGAACAATCGTTACAGGAGATTCGACCAGACGGAGGTAGCCCCAATTTCCCACTCCAGAGCGCCTATGGTGGCCCCCATGCCCGCCACAACATCGTCCAAGTTCTGTCAGATACATAGGGCGGGGTGCATAATACGAAAGATTACCCAGACATGAGAGAATTGATAAATTGCAGAACTCGTGGGCATGGAGAGGGAAATCAGCCCGCACGAGGACGTCAAGGGCTGCCCGCACAAGGACGAAGACCTCATCTTCAGCGCCAGGACGATGGACCCTGATGTAATGAAGTGAAAAATGACAGAAACAGGGACCCACCGAGATTGGAGGGACCCACGGGGTGCTCCCTGTTTGGAAGATAAACACGATCATAGAAGGGCCCTATGTTGGAGGACACACGATGAACTCACTGCGTAACTACGCAAAGGCGGTAAGAGAAGAACCCCTGGAGAGTTGGCAAGTCCACAGGCATCGACCAAAAGCACCACAGATCTCGTTCACTGAGGAAGACGAGGCTGGCATACACTATCCACACTGCGATGCCCTGGTAGTCCGCGCCGTAGTTTCTAGAAAGCGACCTGGGGGCGGATGCTTGTCGACAATGGAAGAGTCGTGAACATCCTGCTCGACAGCGCTGCGCTTCGACCAAATGGACGTGGATCATGAATTGACAGCCATCTCGGACCCGCTATTCGGGCCACCGGGGATAGCCTCGTCCCGCGAGGAAGGATTACGCTGGCGGTAGACTTCGGGGAACCTCCATGCCATCTCCGTAAGTTCATGGAAGTTTTGATAGTGGACACACGCCTCGCCTACCATGGGGTCCTCGGAAGGCCCGCTACCGAAGGATTTACGACGGTCACGTCCATACACCATTTGGCAATGAAATTCCGACGCCCGGAAGGGTGGCGAGATCGTGGTAATCGACGGAGGTGAGGACATGTTACATGAACGCATTGCGGAAGGCTGCTAAACGTGAGGATGTCGCCCAGCAGAATGACCGCACATTCGGAGCCGATGGATGTTGATCGTGAGGGGATGGATGAAGAATTGATACTGGACGAGGGTCTCGATTCTCGAATCATAGGCTCAGATTCTCTTGCCTCTCCGGCCGAGGAGCTGGAAGCATTTCCAGTGAACCCCTTGGAACCAACCGAGTATTATAGGTGGGAGAGAAGCTCGAGGAAAGAATGAAGGAGGAGCTGAAGCAGTTTCTTCGGGAGAACGCTGACGTCTTCCATTGGAAGCACAGCGATATGATCAGGATCTACCCGTCAGTGGCGTGCCACGCCTTGAAAGTAGATCCGAAAGTACGTCCCAAAATCCGCGAAAGGAGGATGGGCTGAAAAACTACCCGAGACCCTGTGGTCCTATCGGACCACCTCTCGCACGGCCACGGGTGAAACCCCGTTCTCTATGGCGTATGGAGCGGAGGCAATGATTTCCGCCGAGGTAGGAATACCCTCGCCCGGTGCACCGCATTTCAACAAGGTGGCTAATGAGGACTTACGAAGGGCAAGCCTCGATCCGCAAGACGAGAGAGGCGCGAGAATCGCAGCTTCGTCTCACGATTTACCGGCGGAAGATGGTCTCGATACTACAACTCCAAGGTCAAAAGCAGGAGCTTCCGCATCAACGACTTTGTCCTGAAGAAGGTATTTCAAGCTAATAGAGAAGTAGGGGCCGGAACTCTAGGGCCCACTCGGGAGGGACCTTATAAAGTCATCGAAGAAATCCGCCTTGGAACTTACAGATCGGAAGATTACAAGACAGGGAGACGAGACACCTTTGGAACATCGCCCACTTGAGGCCGTATCATCAGTAGTTTCATTTTTGCTCTGTTTTGATCTTCTTTCATTTTTGTCTGGGCTTCTAATAAAACACGTCGTTTATGAATTTAAAGTGTTCCTCATACAACAAGAGCAAGTGCAAGCAACTCGGCAGCGAGGGAGTGTGGTTCGCATGACCAACTCTTTCAACTCCCCGGATAAACATTCAACGCGTATTTAATCAAGTGCAAGCAATTCAAGAATGAGTGAGTGTAGTTCGCAGCCAACTCTTTCAACTCGCTGGATAAACATTCAATGCGTATTTAATCAAGTGCAAGCAATTTGGCGTGAGGGTGTGGTTCGCCGCCAACTCTTTCAACTCATTGGACAAACATTCAACGCGTATTTAATCAAGTGCAAGCAATTCGGCAATGAGGGAGTGTGTTCGCGTCAACTCTTTCAACTCACTGGACAAACATTCAACGCGTATTTAATCAAGTGCAAGCAATTCGGCAGCGAATGAGTGTGATTCGCGACCAACTCTTTCAACTCGCTGGACAAACATTCAACGCGAATTTAATCAAGTGCAAGCAATTCGATAGCGATGGAGTGTGGTTCGTGGCCAACTCTTTCAACTCGCTGGATAAACATTCAACGCGTATTTAATCAAGTACAAGTAGTTCGGCAATGAGGAGTGTGGTTCGCGGCCAACTCTTTCAACTCGCTGGATTCAACGCATATTTAATCAAGTACAAGCAATTCGGCAATAAGAAGGAGTGGGTTCATGGCCAACTCTTTCAACTCGCTGGACAAACATGCAACGCGTAGATAAATGAGTGAAAGTAATTCGACTGCAATTCGGCAATGCTATGTCACATTTAACGTATTCGTAATAAAAAAAAATGAGGCATATTCAATGGCCTACAAGTCGAAGCAACAACAACAAAAACTAGAACAAAAATCTCGGTCAAGAACCACTCGATTCATGTGGCGAGAGGACTCGAGTTTGGCGAAAGACCACGAGCCTTCGGCGGCTTTCGGTCAGCGCTTTGTTCAATTCCTTGTCCTTGGTAGCGACCATGCCCCGACAAGACTTTAGTTGTGACTCGCCTTTTTCTCGAGCTTGACACACGCCCTTTTGAATCGTCCTAGCTTTCTCGGTATAGTAGGTTGCTCGATCCCTGGCATCTTCGGAAAATGCGAGCCTTTTTCGAAGGTCTTTGTTTTCACGCAAGAACGCCTGACCTCCTCGCCTTCTCCAACTGGAGGGTGCAACTCGTCAATCTTCGTCTCTAGCAACTTGTAAATCTCGCAGTTAAGTACGTGGCTGCGAGAGGTGTACATTTCGGCAAGTCTCAGCAACTCCGATAATTTCGCATTCGTGGCCGCCTTTCCAAAGGCAGAAGTCCAGTACTTATGAACGGATGCCGCTGCTTTAGCCACCGGGGGTGAAAGCTTTCCTAACACCGCTGGATCCAGCTCATCCCTATGGGACCCGATATTGATATACTCATACTTGCCAGGGGATGAGAAGGAGAGGCTGAATCGCTCTCTTCCTTCCATGGGCGCTTGTCTTTCTCTTGCCCGGTTGTCTGGCACTCCCTGATGAAGGCACGGGTCTCAAAGGGGATGGTGGGAGGCACTACCGGTGTTGCCTCCGGCGCTGGGTGGGCAAAGGTAGGACCACTAACCGTTATATCCGACGTGCGCTTTCGCGGCAACCCCTGCACTAGCGCCGGAGAAGGTACCGAAAGGGGGGGGGTTGTCATCCACAACCCCCCGTCTTATCTTAAACTTGGGGGACGGTGGAGAAATGAAAGCCTGACATGACCAGAGATAACTAAGATCCGAATAGGGAAATAAAAGGACAGGGATGAGAAGAATAACTTGAAGTTTCTTGCAAACATTTATATAGGCGCCGAATACTAACAAATGAGAGTAAGTGCACGCCAAGTAAACCCTAGGAAGATGTAAAGGGTGCGTGGAATGCGCACTTCGCAAAATCCACCAACATCAATGCATGGCAATGGCGCCGAACGTCAATACATAGTAACGACATGCTGTGGTAGCCATCGCGCCCGATCGCCGAAACGCAAAAATTGATCGTTCTTCGCAAACCACCAATATCGTGCAAGATGCCACCTCCCCACCTTCCCGCAAGTCGGCAAAATTCGAAGCCTAAGTACCACAAGCGATTGACATAGACGAAACAACCAGAGGAACTTAAGAATAATCGTATTTTATTCAACATGATTTGGAATACAGGGCAAAAATAAATACGCATGATAACTACCCTACCGCCCGTCCTCTTTGGATCGGCACATACCGGGACATTGGAACTACTAAGCATATCCCGGTTTTCGTCACCCCGAGCATCATCTGTTGTTGGAGATCTGATTTCGCCATGATCGGGAGTCACCCCAAACCAACATGAGTTGATTCGGTGACTTATTAGGCCACACTGCTAAAAAAATACCGTTGACACCTTTTGGTAGAAGGCGCCAACCCTCCACCAATCGGGGCCCCCGTCCGAGGCATGGTCGGTAGCTAAAGGCTGCTAGCCCAACCCCCTGTATTTGATTGGTCCTCTGAACGTTGATTGGATGGGCGTTTGGTCCTCTGAATGTTGATTCTTCAGTTGGTTGGTATTCTGAACGCTGTTTCATTATCCGTGATTCCATGAGTACGTTCGAAACAGGAGGCCCGATCAAACGACTCGAGAAATTTTTGGGAACGCAAGGATCTAATTTACGTAGTTTCATGGATTTGCGTACACATGAAGAGCACAATAGGAAGCGTCCAATATGTTCTTAACTTATATACAGAGGCTACGTTGGACTTAACACAAAGCAATGAATGTGGATATCTCATGGGATTTGGAACGCCGCACGCACCGTACTGCTCTACCTCCCAAGGCATTAAAGGCACCAACTCTACGGTTTACGCTAAAAGTCTACGCCATTAATGCCCAAGGAGATGATTCTTAGATTTGAGGCGTTCCTCCCTCCACCCCACCAAACGAGCAATCATCCATAACATTAAATGCCTAATGTAAATAAATTAAGAAAAACGCGTCAGGCAATTTATTCTAGAACATGTGCAAAAGCATATAAACAGTTTTCAAAAGTTTGGGTACCCCGTCGCCTCTTTAAGGGTCGGCACATTGCGGGCCTTTCCCCACGGTTGGAGGGGATACTTGTTCGTTGACTTCGCCAGTTCGATGTCGGAATCCGAGCTTTCCTGGGAGCTGTAGAAAAGAGAGGTCCCACTTCGGATGGATCTCGCGATACGCTCACCAACCAACTGCAATGGTCATCAGCGGTGGGCGAGGTCCCGATACTTCGTGCGCACTCCACGAACGCTGGCCCCGATAGGCCTCCACCGCCTCGGCCTCGGCACCCAAGATTCAAATGACCTCTCTAACTCCGTCCTCGCATCCGACAAAGAACTTCCCTCTTTTCGCGATGACGACCTCTAACCCATTTGTTAGCAGCTAGCTAAGCCTGTCTCGGCGACAGTTAGCGGTCCGGTCTTCGGCCAGTTCTAAACCTCATCAAGACGCTTCTGAGAAGCCTCGGCACCCTCTTTTGATTCGGAGCTTACATCAGGCTCTCTTTGGCAGCCTTCAACTCGATCTCATATTTGCCTCATGTCCGCCTCCTTCGTCACAACCAAGTCCAGCTTGAACTGCAACCCCTTTTTGAGACTCCAATTGCACCTTTTCGCCTATGGCCTTGACACCTCGGCCATCTTCTTGGATTTGGCCTCTTCCTCACAATCTTCGCCCATCGTATCCTTCCAATGTGCCGAACAATTCTTTGGTCAAGACCAGTCCCGTGATCAAGTTCATCTCGCCATTTGCGATCGCTCCGGACAGCAAGCTTCCTCGGCGCCCTTCTCCCACTCGGTCAAGATTTATACACACCGCCGCGATCATTGCAGAGTGGGCAGTGAGCATTTCCATGACCGAGGTTTCTAGTTCTCCCGAGCGTTGGGAGATGCGACATGTGCTCTCTCGCCTGCACGGACGAGGAGCCCGTTTCTTTGCACCCTCGGTCCGACTTGACTTGCAAAATAAACCCTCCAGCTGGTGCGGAGCCTTCTTCCGCTGCCCGCCACATCACCCGTATCCCGGTAATTCCCTTCTTCTTATCCTTGGGTAGAACGGAGCTGGGTGAAGGACCGGATGACGAGGCGGTCGAAAGAGGAACATCATGGCCGGGAGGAGGTCGAAAGTCGGGGGTTATTCGATGGCGGCACAAAGATCCGGATCTCTTGCGACGGACGTGACGCCGCCTTCCGCGGTGCACAGGATGAAAACCCTCTCCGCTAGCTATCACATGGATATTCTTGAACCGAAAGTCATTAGAAGAAACAACAATTTACAACACGTTTGGGCAAATTATTTGCGTCGACGCCGGGGTGCCAAAATTTGAGAACTTACACATCACCACGTTAATAAAACGTCGTCCTTCAACAAGTTGCTGAAACTCCTGTAATCGCTGCTGAGGCCCCGTACCTTGTTCCACTTCACCCTCAGCTCTCCTTGGTCCCTTTTCAGGATGGGCGACTTCATGATCTACAAAAACAAGCAAGACATTAAGTCAGGAACAATTATCAGAACCTACACAACAAAGAGTAATATATACCGAGTTCCCCGAATCGACGAGGATGGACACATTGGGCGAGGGTCCTCCGCAGATATTCCCAGTCCCCCGATGAAGATGAACCTCTCTTTCCAATTGTGTACTTTGTTGGGGCTATCGGGGTCGCGTTCTCCACCACGCCGGCCGAGGAGAGATGTTGTACCATCCGCGACGACGACAAGGCCAGATATAGTTTCAAACTCCCTGGGATAAGGTTCTCTCCCGCCCCAAACACCCACAATATATGTACGAAGCGACCATACGCCTCAGCCATTCGGTGTTATCGACAAGGGCTAGGTTCCAATCCTTCAACACCTCGCGAAAGAAATGATGCATGGGTAGGCGAAGGCCTTGTTGCCAGCGGGTTCAGAATCGCGACGTACCCTCGAGAGGATCGTCGGGCGTGTTCCTCGGACCCGGAGCTAGCGAGTTTCACGAGCGCAGGAATGTCATAGACAACCGTATGTCCTCAACTCCGCCTCGGTGATCCTCGATCGAGCCATGGATGTACAAGCTCCTCATCGATCGCCTTCGCAAACATCCCTCTTATCAAGTGATCCCTCATTTTAGGTACCCCAGTCGGGTCCCCTTTTCTCCACCGCATGGATGAGCCCCCTCCTACTCTGAGCAGGTCGACGGGCATCGTGAGGGCTTGGGTTTACTCCTCCTCGACTTGAAGAAGATGAAGATGATGTGGCGGCCGATGATGACTCACCTCCAATAATACTAGGATTTGTTGGGGCATCGATGGCTTACATTCGCCGCTCTCCTGATCGACATTACAATAACCCTCAAGCTATGGAATCCAACAACCACAAAAGGAAACAACGGAAAAAATCACAACTTTCAAATAGCCTTACCTCGAAAATGCAACTACAACAACACACCCAATAGGAGCTTCCCGCTTATCGGCGCATGAGCACAAACGCAAGAAGAAGTTGTATTGTCGGGGGACCTTTTATAGTGAAGAATTCCACCGTCCATATCCCAAGCGTCACATCCGAACTTTGTGTTTTAAATTGAGCATAGCGAAACCCCAAACATTTAGTGAGATATCTTTCCCGCCACGCCGCCATTGCATTAATGCATACACCTTGTTAGACGACGCCGATTCAACCATCCCAACCAAAGGTAAGCCCTCACCCGTCATGAATGTTCGATTCGACTTGGGGAACTATCTAAGTAAGTTGAAATCTTATAGCTATAGGACCACATTACAAAACCCATGGAGACCAATTTTTTGCAAAAATTATTCTTTTTACTCTCAAAGTCCCACGCCTATTATGAATAATAGGTTTGGACTTGGGGACTATTGTTACCAACGATTACGATATGGCCTCCACGCCAGCCAGTGGCCCCATTTAGGCCCAAAGAAGAGTACCATCCGTCGAAAGCCTCACACCCAGGCCCCGCTAGGGCTCGCAGTTCTCGATAAAGCACCACGGAGGCCCATCGAACGCCTTACCTTCTGCGGCCCAAAATTCCATGGGGTCGGGGAGACACACTTAACCCATTCGCCGGATCAATTATAACTAGCGGCGGCATGATGATCAATGACCATAGAAGTAATTAAAAAGATTGCTTGATTTGGCACACGGATCCTCACAAAGCAATCATAATCTCCTAAAATCGTACTTAAGGAATGTAATCTTGGAGATTTCTCGACGATGAATGATCCCTATCCCATAAGGAAGGAGGATATTGGGTATCCGATTGATTTGTTACCTAAATCAATCGACTGTGACGTCTTTTGTTTCAAAGGCGTTTTTCGACACTTGAATCCCACCATAAACTCTGTCAAACTTCTCACCGAAATGTATTATTTCTATATACCGGCGATTGACTAGATCGATAATTGTATTTGGTGCCTAAACGGTCATCCGAGTGTGCGGGTAACATACAAATTGGCGGTAATGATCGGACTTATTTTTTAAAACTTATAAATGCACAGTAATAATTGACTTCTTTAAGTAATACATGCAAAGATGTGTTTGGTTTACAAGTGAAATGGAGATAATTGTATTAACTTTTTTTTTTTAAAATTATTATTATTTCCTTGAATCATTATTAAAGCAAGTCAATCTAAGTATTATGACACTAAGAAAGACCTTTTAAGGTTCGCTTGATCATATTCTCTCCCCCTGCCTTATATGATGATCCGATGTCGAACTTCATTATTCAATATTTGACTTATTTTATTCTTAATTAATTAATTCACCAATACGAAATGTGATTTTTGAAAATAATAATTAGACCTAATAATATGCAGAGGGATCACCCTACAAATTTTGAAAAATCGTGAACGGTGGTTGAACAATTCTTCACCAGTTTTACTAAGTCTACCTAATATCATACAGTTTAATTCAGAATGTATCAAATTAATGTGGTGTTAGGCGTTTCCATTTTGTTGCCTTTGCAGACGTGCATGGCATGCTTTAGACATAGGTTTTCTAATCCCAAGAAGATTTGCATCGTAATCGTATTTCCGATATTTTATTATAAGATAAAAAGAAAGTGATGAATTTTGATGACCACATTTATTTAGAAGGAGAATTTATAAAATTAGACAAATGCAAATGTAAATGGTGATTTTTGAAAATAACAATTTTTAATAATATTTGCAAAAGAGGTAATTATATTAATACCATATTATTTGTTAACCACACTATATTTTAATTATAACGAAACTCTCTAATTATTGTTCATTTTTGCATTTTTATCATCAACCTATTAATTTACACGTATCTTTGTGTTTGATGATAATTTCTATCCAAAACATTAATTAAGATGACGTAAAAAGATTTTTTTCGTCTCATATTTTTAAATAAGAAAAATAAATAACAAATACAGAAGTTTGAAAAAATATTTTTCCTTCATTTTAATGCACATTAGTAGAATATTTAGACTAAAATCGTCATCATCAGGACAATATAAAAATTAATTAAAAATTAATGATAAAAGTACAACAAAAAAAAAGTTAAAGACATACGTACCAAAATATCAAAGGTTATAGTATCTTTATTGCAATTAAAATTTGTTCTAGATAATAAAATTGTATTGTGAATATACTCTTGCAAAAATGGTAACTTTTATATGTAAAAAGTTGTATATACCCTTTTGTAAAAATTGCAAGTTTTTCTTTTCTAGCTTCC
Source organism: Forsythia suspensa (assembly GCA_023638005.1). NCBI lineage: Eukaryota > Viridiplantae > Streptophyta > Magnoliopsida > Lamiales > Oleaceae > Forsythia > Forsythia suspensa. The sequence continues at coordinate 38,491,757 of CM042676.1, forward strand.
AATAGAAGCTGCCTACTGACTTTTGGAAAAAAAAAAAAAAAAAGGACAATTGAACACAACTTGAACTGCCGGCCAAAAATAAAAAATCACTATCGGCTAGACAATTTAAAATGTTGAGCCGATAGTTTAATTTTTATTTTCTCTCTTTCTTCTCGACAGCTTGAATGTTGAACGATGGTTCAAGTTGTCGAATGAAAATTCAACTCACTATTTTCGTTTGTTTTTCCATTTCCACATTCTTATTCTTCTACCAAACATTAATATATAAAGTCAATTTCTTCCAACAATTTTTGAATAATTATATTCAACATATTTTTAGATGTAAAAACAACTCAAACTAATCTAGCACAAAATTATTGAATTTTTATTTTTTTGTAATCCAAATTAATCTATCAAAATCTCTAGGTTGGGTTAGGAAGTAATTAGCGATGGTGCAAGGCGGTGGAGAAGTTTCACTTTTAATTTTTAAGTTTGCAATTGTAGTCTATAGAATTGATTTTGAATTACGTTTGATTATATTTGAATGAGATATGTATGGAATTTTTATAATACTTTTAGGGTAATTTTGTCCAAAATTGTCGTTTTTGAAGTTGTTATAAAAACCTGTCATATTTGAAAAGTACAATTTGTAAATGGACATTTTATATAATTTCCTCTATTTAGAAATGAGTCGTGATAATAATAATTATGATATTTTTATAGAGTTTAATATTAAAATTATAAAATGAATAAAAGTGTAAAAATGTGTACATATTATTCCATGTACTTCATTTATGGTCTTGTCGAATGAATTTTGAAAAGTTTTATTAATGAAAATTTGTTAAATATATTATAATGCTTCTAGCCTTATTTCAAATCATTTACACTTCTCTCGATTCAGATGATTTTTAACGTGTTAAAATATCTCTACAATACTCCTGTCTTAAGATTTGAGTGCTAGAAATTAAAGATTGAAGAGTGGCATTGTTTTGCATAATTGGGGACTTTTCACCAAGTTCCCAGCCTTAATTTTTCCATCAAATTACATGACTTGTCTTTTATGAAAATTTTAATCGAATTGTTTTTCTGGTTTTAAAACTAATTTATTTAGCCAGTCGATATATAGCTGTAAAAAAAAAATTAAAATTTTCGATTTTATCTAATTTAATTCATAATTTATCAAATGACGTGTTTTTACAATTCTCCATTTGCCTTTTCAGGAACGTGCATGGCATGATGTTTCGTGCTACAAGATCGTGTTTCACATATAAATCTGGTCCACCAATTGGCATTTTATTTAGAAATAAAAAAGAAAAAAAATATTTTAAGAATTTATAAAAGTCGTATCTCTTAATTGTACCATTCTCTTGGGAAAATGTTTAAGGCCATAGACTGATTTCTTAAGCAAGCACAATAAGTCCTAAACCGTCCAATATTTAGTCACAAACACATTGGCAAATTAAGGAGCTTATTCTCTGAGGTACGTAGTATATAATTTCAGTTGGTAAAGAAGCTCATTCTCATCTCTCCCCATTTTTGATTTACCACGAAACTCAAACCATGTTAGCCTCCTCTCCTCGCCATTTCTATGAAGGCACAGGCCGCACGGCCATTCCCTTCCGATAAATAGCGAAGCTTTAATTTGAGTTTTGTCTTTGTTTATGATTTTTTAATTTGTTTTTCAAACATGTTTGTTCTTGTTGCCATATCAATATTTCTGATTCCATTTTAAGTGACACTGGTTTCATTGCTGTATTTCATTTTTGGAAGCACTTTCTTAATTAAATGATTAATGAATCTATAAACTGAAATTCTTGTATGTGTTGTAGTTGGACCTCCAAACATTTTTATCAATTAAACCTTGAGTTTTTTTTTCTTAAGATTTTGCCTTTCTGATGTTTTATTCTTTTTCTTGCAACATTGGCCAATCCTCACTGCTTATAGATAATTGTGTCTTCACTAATTAAATATTCTTATGAATATTCATCTCATCACATCGTGCAGCTCAATGGAGAATTTCACATCAGCATGCGGGCTACACATTTCATTTCTGATTTGGGTATTCCTTGTGCTCAAAACAGAATGTGTGGAAGATATATATCCCAATGAACACCACCCTGTAAGCATAACATTTGTGGAGTGGGCTGTGTCGAAAGGAGCAGGTTTGATCTACAAACCAAAGAAAATTATTAGCTTTTTTGTTATACTTTATAATTAACCTGTGTATCATCTTTGTATTGTAGTTTGTTTGGACGGGAGCCCACCGGCTTACTACTTTGATAAAGGATTCGGTGGTGGTGTTAGTAACTGGCTCATATATTTTGAGGTTAGTCCAAATTATTGGCTGTAATATCAGCTTTGGTCCCAAAAAAATCTGCTCTAAATAAAACATTCTGTGATTTTAGGGTGGTGGATGGTGCCAAAATGTAAAGGCATGCTACGAGAGAGTGCATGAATCCAAACTTGGCAGCTCCATCAACAAGACCAAAATTATGTACTTCCAAGGAATGTTAAGCAAAACAAAAATCAGCAATCCAGGTATGACAAAGTTTGTTTAATTTATTTATTTTTTCTTCCTTTTTTCAAACTTAGATTTACAAAGGATGTATCACAAAAAAGTAAAGAAAGAGAATGTAGTGGATTGCATACATATAACCCTTTGAATCCAATAACCATTAGGAGTTTTTGGAAATTCTTGTATTTGGAGTCTATTGTGATTAATTCTCTATCAAGAAGCTTTTGTATATATTCAGCCTTATGTTCTACAGATAAACTAAAGTTGCACAATTTTTCTTCTTCATCTAAGCTACTCAGACTTTCCTTACAAATTAGCAGTTGACTCGTAGGAGAAAATGTAGTTAGTACTCTTCCATCGTTCTTTTTTGTATGTAACTCTCAGTGTGCGCGTCAATGTAGTTCATGGACTAACTGCGGGTTCTATTCATTCTAGACTTCTACAGTTGGAATCGGGTTTATGTTACTTACTGTGACGGCTCCTCATTCACGGGAGATGTTGAAGCCGTTGATCCGGTAAGTTTTTTTTTCTGAGCCAAGTACCTCTTTTCCACGATAAAATTAGTTCTTAATCTTACAAAATCATTTTTCAAAGTAGAAATAATGACTTTGTAGTTACATTTTGATTTATGGTAGGCTACCAACCTTCACTACCGTGGAGGGAGAGTTTTTAGAGCTGTGATAGAGGATTTGTTACAGAAGGGCATGATAAATGCTACGAATGTATGGCCAACTCAACTTAATCGCCCCCATTCCCCAAGGAAAATAATATGCAAGTTAACAATTCATAGTAACAGGCTATCCTCACTGGCACTTCCGCGGGTGGATTGGCTACCATTCTCCATTGTGATGACTTCCGAGCTATGGTGCCTAATGCCAGAAGAGTAAAGTGCATTTCCGATGCTGGTTATTTCATCCACGCGTAAGTTTCATATACTAAATTTGAATGTTATGAAATGACATGAATTTTAAGTGACCTGTGTTTTTGTGCACACTTCAACAGGAAAGATCTCCCTGGACTAAAGAAAAGAGAAGACCTCTTTGCTGGAGTGGTCTCATTGCATGTATATTCTCTACTACGTACTGCATTGGTTTTTCAGTTCATTCTCTTAATATACTTGGCATTGACTCTTTCTTGTCGTGTAAATCTCACGTACTCAATAAATCCGGGTTGTAGGGATCAGACAAATTTCTGCCTTCGTCATGCACGTCGAAAAGAAATCCAGGTTTGGTAAGTGATGTAATTGTAGCTTATTAATTCGAGTTAAATGTTTCATTGGTCATCGAACTTATTACTTGGTCTTCGTTCGATTCACTTAACTTGAAAATGTTTACGAAGTCTTCTCGAACTTTCAAAATACCTCACCGTTACTCACGGAAGACTATTCTATTACAATCAAGTGACGAAAAATCCACGTGCTAGATGGAATATACATGTGGCAGACGGAATCATCCACCAAGCATCTGAAATCGTCCATGTCATCCAAAATCGCACTCCATATTATCATTTAAAATACGTTTTCAGATGAATAAAGTGAGTGAAAACGTTTTTTAAATGATGGCATGGCACACGATTTTGGATGATATGGACGATTTCAGATGTTTGGTAGATGATTATGTCTGCCACATGTATATTCCATCTGCTATGTGGATTTTCCGTCACTTGTTCGTAATAGAATCATTTTCAAATGAGTAGCGGTGAGATATTTTTGAAAGTTCAATGAAGACTTCGAAATATTTTGAAGTTGAGTGAGTGAATGAAGACGGCAGTAATAGTTCAGTGACCAATGAAACATTTAACTATATTAATTCTCATTTAAAAAGTTATATTGTAACCCTGACAAGTCTATCACAGTGCCCAGAGTATTTGGTAAACAACATCCAAACTCCACTTTTTCTAGTCAATTCGCTTTTTGATCAATGGCAGGTATGAATATTCCTTCTCGTCAACTTAAAAATAGATTAAATACCTATTTGTAAAGCAAAACTTTGTTGAATAAATCTTGCATAAATCAGTATTTTTTTTTTTAATCAAAAAGTTGTTGAGTTTAGGTTTTACATCTATCAAATTAATTCTTTTTAATGTTTTTCAATGGAATGCATGTCAATATCTTATCTGCAAATTGGGTAGTATTTTTTCTTATCTTTGGATAAAATTCTACTTATCCAGATAAAAGAAAATATGGATCCATGTCCTGGGGATGAGCTTGGCTGGAAAAATTGCACTAATGATCTAAATCTTTGCAGCTCTAGTCAACTAGAAACCATAAAAGGTCAGTTGCTCCATTACTTTGCTACTTATTTTTTCTGCTTTCTAATACAACAAACAAATAGCTTTCTGTTCTTAACTAAAATCACATCAAAACAAATAGCTTTTGGTCCTTTAATTTTCACAACTGGAACAGTTTGTAAACATCATTTCGTTTAGCAGAAATTACATCAAAACAAATAGCTTTTGGTCTTCTTGGAGATAGAATCTTGCATTTTAATAGATGGAGGGTTAACTAGCCGTTCTTCGAACAACACAAGAGGAATTCTTCAATGGATAAAAAAGTCTCATTTAATACATTGTTATCATCTTATTAGAATACTATGCTGTTTTATGCTTAATTTCAGATTTCGGAATGGATTTCGTCAAATCATTGCCAGAATTAGGCAACACTTTGTCAAGAGGAATGTTCATAAACTCTTGCTACAGTCACGGTCAGAATTCAATATTCACTCGAAAATGTAGTCGCTTTCCCACTTTGGCAAACAAGGTAAAAATTTCTATATAAACCACCCTGCTATCCGCTTGAAAAAACTCGATATATGCATACATGTTTTAGTCGAGTATTTTATTTTTACTTTTTCAATGTATAAAAGAAACTCTCTCTAATCCTTTTATAATATGCAGACAATTGCAGAAGCGATTGGGGATTGGTACTTCGAAAGAAGTCCTTTTCAAGTCATAGATACTGTCCCTGACGTGCCACGGAATTGCACTGATAACTATACAAGATGGAATTAGAATTGTGCATCTCTCTTGATTTCTTTTATTCTGTTAAAACTGTATAAATGTACAAAGTGCTATCAATTACGTACCATGCATACAATCTGCCCTAAACTATTGTTCTGACATTAATTGGACAATATTTATAAATGTAATTGCAAAGTAAAATGGTAACGATAATTTCCTGGATACACATGAGGAATGGATTCCTGCGTATGAGACGTTGGATGATGAATTGGTCTATCATGCCAGAGAAAAATAGGTGTTCCATCGAGAACACCTAACTTATTCGTTGATGACGAAGTTGTTGTTGAGACAATGGCTTGTTTAGTGAATCTGCAAGCTGATCGGTGGATTGGACATGAGAAACACGTATTAATTAACTTATTTCCCACTTGGTCACGAACGAAATGAAAGTCGATAGCTATGTGTTTCATTCTCGAATGGAACACAGGATTGGAACGATAAATATTTACACACAATATAGTATGTTCATATAAAAGAAAACACACTAAAATATAAAATAGAAAGCTACAAGAAATCAAATATATAAAAGGAGAAATACATTAGTTTATTCTTGTAAAATATAAAAATAATTAAAAATATGCAAATAAGTCTCCAATTACAAGTTTTTGGGTAATTATATTCACACTACACTTTTTATTATTTACACCACGTTTTAATTACAATAAAGATCCTCCAACATTTGATATTTAGATACTTATGTCTCTAATTTTTTTCATCGTATTTTTATCATTAACTTTCATTTAGTTTTCACATCTTGTCTCCGATGAATATTTTTATTTAAATATTCTGCTAATATGCATTGAAATGAGAAAACATATTTTGTCAAACTAACGTATTTGTTATTTATTTTAATTATGTAAAAAATTAGAGGCAAAAATTTTTTTACGCCATCCTAATTAATTTTTTAGACAAAAATTATCATCAAAAACAAATATAAGACATGCAAATTAATAGGTTGATGATAAAAATTTGCTAAAAGGTCATAAATGCAAAAATGATCAATAGTTGGAGAATTTTATTGTAATTGATATAGTGTACTTGACAAATAACGTTGTAATAATATAATTAGCCTTATTTTTTTACCATTTCTTATTTTTATACATTTCTTTATGTTATCATTATAGTGATTAAATATTATCAGTTGCAATAATTTTTTATTTCTTGCCATAATTAATGTAATTCATTTAAAAAGTCACAAACATTAAGCACAAAAGATGCAACATTAGAGGTGATAGAAATCAGGTTACCAAGTTGAATCAAGAACTAACGAACTTCGCCTTCCTTGACAGGGTTGGTTCTGAGATTTTGGAGGCCTTAGGCAAAAATTTAAATAGGATCTTTAATAAATTGAGATGTTTTAAAATGTAATTTTTTGATAGATTTACAAGCTAAAAAAATGTACTTTTCTTCTTCTTCACTGAATGAAAAAATGGTTGGAATTTGTGTTCAGTTGTGGAGCCTAATTTGTTGCGCTACGCGGAGTTGAGTGCGGATCAACCTCAAGTAAGGGTATTTTTCAAAATTTTGCCTTTCTAATTAGATTTGTCCATTTTCATTATAACTAGAGAATTTTCATTGGTTATAAGTCTTTGTATTATTTATTTTTCGCCCTTTTATTTATTGCCCAATTCTAACAATTTGGAAAATCGTTTTGATTCAAGATAAAGATATCTAAAAAGAAAAATTGCACGATCTACAATTTAAAGATTATATTAAGATAGATAATGTATGTTAAATTTGAACTTATTTTCTATTTAGGCTCACTTCACATGTAAATAGGCTAATTTTTAAATAAAAAATAAAATTGGGCCAAAAATTTGGGCCCTGAATGGTTGGAGGGTCCTAGACGGTTGCCTAACCGCCTAGCCCAAGGGCCGGCCCAACTCCTTGATTGAGAATGTAATTTAAACGATAGTTTATTTATAAGAAATTAGATGATTCAAAGACTTTTGACTCGTTTCATACACCAAGTCTTTGGTTCATTTTAATTTAAATTATTGTAGTTCTTGAGTAACTTAACTACAAACGCAATCTATATCTCCAGGATCACAAATTATTGGTGTACTCTGTTCACACCTTCTTTATAGCTCCATAAATGGGATCTTCTCGTCATGCTGCAATTATGCTGACTAAACCACATGTAGAGGAATCATACTATGTATATATAATATATTATTAAATTTACTATTCTAATATTAAAAATATTGGGTATTATGTATAGCGAGGTCCAAACCTTTTCTCGAATGACACGCAGCCATTCAACAAAAAAAAATTACCCACCCCAAATTCCTTTCTTCGCCCCACCCCCACCCCACCCCACCCCACCCCCACCCCCCACACTATTTTCTTTCTTCACTACCTATTTTTACTTCTCAATGTAATTTTTTTCTTTCTCAAAATACATTTTTTCCCCTCCTCATTAGAATACATATTTTTTCCTCCTTATCAGAATACATATTTTTTTGAAATTTGGCCAACTCAATCACTTTGTTTACTTTACCCAAATTTGGTTAACATCAAACGTTTCCAATCACTTTTGTTCTCTAAATTTATTTTACCAAATTTGTCTCCCACTTATTATTTTTCATATTTTTCAAAAGTTGGTAATAAATTATTAATTTATTTTTTATTTTCGTTTATTTGTACAGATTTATTTTAATTTGCAAGTTATTTGTAACATTATTAATATTTTTTTATTTTTTTGTTTATTTGCACATATAAATGATGTATTTTATTTTGATATATTTTCGTAGGGATTGAAATTTGAGAGTGGTGATAATGTATATGTTTCTCAAGTGACTATCAGTGTCATTCTCCACATTGGTCAGGAATTCGAATTATCCGATGAAGCGTACAATTTTTACAATAAATATACACGTGAAGCGGGATTTAGTAGGCAAATAGAAAACAGTAAATTATTTATTGCAAATTTATTATGCACGCTTTATTTATTTTTATTTTTTAAGTAAAATTTAATTTGTTACTCAAGTATAAACTAATTAATTAGTCTCAATATAATTTTAATAATAAAATTAACGTTAACTATATTATTTATTATATGATATAAATAATAAATAACTTAATGAAAATTAATATATATTATATTTTTTAAAAACAAATACAATGAATATAATAATAAAAAATTATTTTTAATTTAATAAATTTAATTATATTAATAATGTAGATATAAATTTAGTGGTAAATAAATAGATTGGGATTGAAGAAAGTGGGGGTTAAAGTATAAATAAATGAGGGGAGGGGGGGGGAGGGGGGGGTTAGGGGTTAGGGGTTATTATTACATTTGTTTGAAGGTGGGTTTTTGCGCTTGGGGGAGGGGTTCTCTCTCACAGACGGGAAATGATCCGACCTCGTCGATCTTTTCTCATTATGTGTGTGTGTGTATATATATATATATATATATATATATATATATATATATATATATATATATATTCACAAAAGGAAACGTTTTATATTTTACCCACTAAATCCGCAGAGAGAGAGAAAACATTTTCTATCTTCACGAACCCTCTTCACCGCACCATTCCAGTCGACATTGCCGCCAACCGTATTATTCAATCTCCCAAATCTCTAGGGTTTTACCACAAGATGAAAGCCTAACCCTCAATTTGTAAAAATTTTAATCGCTGGGCAAAAATACCAAACATGGATACACCTTCTTGCAGAATGACTCGATCGACGGCAAAGAAGGAGTCGCTGAAATTGTGAAGAAGACGGCATTACATTCCGGACAGAAAGTCATTTCCCTTGGGTGAATTTTTAAGTTGCAATGAATGTTACAAAATGGATTGAATATTTTTGGTTTGAGATTCATTGTTCTTATATTTGGGGAAAATTCAATTATTGAGTTCATGTTAATCAATTTTGGATGAAATTGTTTGGTAATTTACTGGAGATTTTGAATCCTAAATTTGGAGCTGCATCTACATATTGCATAGGATGTTACAAATTTTGTAGTGATGTAAAATTGGTCATTAATCTGTTGCAATTAATGTTACAAATCTGATTTTTTGTTATCATGTGTTTTTATATAAATATTAACACAATATGGCTTATTGAATGTTACAAATCTGTTGATTTGAATGTTAAAAACATCAATTGCATTGGATGTTAAAGATTTGTAGTGGTGTTAATTTGCTATTGATATGTTGTGATGACTGTTATAAATCTGATTTGTTGTTATCATGTTTGTTAATAATACGAGGATATTATCATCGAACAATATTTTGCATGAAGAAGATGAATTGCAGTTGGGAGCATCGAATTGCAGTTTATTTCAATGGAGGAGAGATGTTGAAAAGATTAGGATTGATTATGATTTTTAGCCAAATATAGAATCCTAATTAAAATGGTAAACTCGAGATAAATATGGCATCCGTTAATTATAATTAATTAGATTTGAAATAAAATAAAAAAAAAGAAAAAGGCAGGTGCACCCAGTATTGATGTAATATAAAAGATGTAACAATTTTTTTGTAATTATTAACACATTCTGGCTTATTGATGAAAATTTCCCCCGAAAGTATTGCCATCTTCAATATCAGCCCAAACAAAACTTTTCCTTGTGCAAGCATCCTTTTCGCCTCTGAATTTTGTTTTGACATATACGATATATGTGACTTGTTTTTCAACCGTCCCAAATAGACGGCTATATATAAGTAATTAAGCATATTAATCCATTAATTAAATGCATATAGATAAATAAATACATAAAAGTGTGATTTACATACAATTAATTATTTTACGTTCATTGAAAAACTTATAAATGCACAGTATAAATTGATTTCTTTAAGTAATACATAGAAGGAAAATACTTGTTTAATCAAAAGATGGACCAAAACTTGGACCACTATTGATAAATTATCAAATATGTCATTTGAAAAACATATTTGGAAATTTGAATTGTGTCTTTTCAAAGGATATATTAGATATTTTATCAATGGTTGTCCAACTTTTGATTTAACTTGTGATCATTGTAACATTACTCAATTTATTATTAGAAAGATGTCGTATTCACTCCAAAAGCTAAACACAGATTCTTTAATTTGTGAATGATAATTATATTAAATAGCGATTTCTCCATTTTTTATCTTTACTTTATTTCTGATTAAAGAAAGGTCAATCTAAGTATTATAATACTTAGAAGACCTGCTTTAAGGAAAAAAAACATAAAGTAAATTATAGTTTTCAGTAAAAAATGGATCTTTCGCTATAGTGCTCTAGCTAATATCAAGTTCATTTCATTAACACAAATTAAAGAATCTGTGTTTAGCTTTTGGGAGTGAATACTGGACACTAACACTAATAATAATTATCAATAGTAATGCTACAATGATCATCAAGTTAAACAAGATTTTTCAAATGAGTAATGCTACAATGATCATAAGTTAGACCAAAAGTTTGGACAATAAAATGTCTAATATGTCCTTTGAAAAGACACAATTCAAATTTCCAAATATGTCTTTTCAAAGGACATATTTGATAATTAATCAATAGTGATCCATCTTTTGGTTAAACAAGCATTTTCCTAATAGAGTAATGCTACAATGATCACAAGTTAGATAGCTAACGATGACAATGCTACTTAATTCTAGAGTAACACATTTTGTTTAAAATGCAAAAGAGATCTCACTACAACAAAATCTCTATTTTGCGACATACATAAATTTGTCATAGTGAGTGAATTAGTGCGATATGTTTTTATAGTTTGTTGCAAAAATTGTGATGGAAAAAATAAGTACCAAAAAAAATTATAAAGCGACATAAAAAGTTGTCGTAAAATGTCAAAATGCCCGACAAGTAATAAAGATTGTTGCCAAAAACATGATGGGAAGCATGGCGCCAAAATATTTTTGATGGAAAACTTATGACGACAAACTTTTATTCCTTGCAACAAATTATGATGTAATAAGTTTACTTTTTGCGACAATGAATATTTGTTGCTTAAAATTCTAGGATGGAGGAAAAAATTTGCAACACTTATATTTGTTATTGCTCTAGCTTGTAGGGATGGTGGAAAACAAATCGTGACATCCACATTTGTCGCTTATTAATCTTTGTAATGAACATCATTTGTGACAAGTCTATTCTACTATTATTCATAAATAAATATTTTAATTAATTAATAATACATAGTAAATTATTAATAAATATGCACAAACATACAATTGTGTTTTTTTTCAATATGAATTTATTTTTTATACTATATTATTGTGCATAACGTGTGAATCATAAAAATTTCAAAATATTTAAATTCGATCTGCAAAGATGAGGGAAGAGCCGTCCATTTTTTTACAAAAATAGTTCATAGTAAGATAAGCAAGTCCGGTATATAGCAATACCCAATATATTAATCAACATAAGTAGGAAAACTTGTTGGCTGGTATGGTAGTATCTCAAAATGGTACTATAAATAATTAACGGAATTGATAAGTTAGAAAAATAATATAAAGTTTAAATTAATTTTAAGGGTGACCAAGAAATTTTTATTGGACAACTCAAGTATACCCACACTTAAAATAGTATTTCATTCAAACCATTTATCTCAAGAGGTTTTAACTAGAAAGAAAATGTCAAAATTTATGATATATCACAATCTATGTGAAGAATTTACAATAAACTTCATGAATTGAACTTAATTTAGTCTAAACTAGTCTTTTAAGTATATTGATTATAACAATTTTTATTAACTTACTTGCTAAATTTGAAAGTGGCAAACTTTTAAGTAAATATGGGGAAAGTACAAAATAAGATTTAATTTTTCTTATCCGCCCTCTAAAAATCCCATAAAGCAATAGTAAACATATCCTCCTATATTGGTGCATTTTGGATGAGGAATCTTCTCCTCGAAACTATGTCATGATTCATGAATTGTTGCAGTAGACAAATATGGCAAATTCAAGTTTCCTCAATGCTATTTATTCTTAATTAAGTGTATAATCTATGTTGTTCCTAACTATAGTAGTATATCACCCTTGCGATGCACGGTACTTATTTTTTATAATAGTGATTTTAAAATATTTTAAGAATATATTATTTATTTATTACGTTCAAATAAAAAAAATATCATATAAATAACATTTGATTACTCATTGATATTAAAAAAAAAAAAAAGCAACATATCTAATCCAGATTTTGAAATACCCATTTGAAAACCACGTTTGTGGTCGAATTGGTTGGTAATCCATCCCTATCACAAATCAACATCTTCAATCCCATACGATTTATAATTCTAGAAAATGCAACATAAAGTTCTCTATAAATAAAATCTAGTTTTTTCATATAGTCCCACGTGGGAGATAGATTGACCCTGAATCTTATTGATAGTCATAGCGTATGAGACAATTAACAGATTCTGTCTTCGTTGAAACTTCAAAGGCAGTCTTGGATCCGACGAAGTTAAAGTCATTCTTGTATTGAAAACTTGGTTCCCCCGCATTGTGACTTGAGATAACTTTTGCCTCCAAAATATGATTTTCAAGGTTTGTAATGACCAATCTAATCCCATTACACAACCCATCAGAATGATCGATATTTCTCAATAACATAACGGAAATACCAACTTTCAACTTCAGCTCATGATTAGACATCCCGAACATCTAATACCATTCAAAAATTCTAGAGTATGAATATCTGATAATAAATCAATGTTAGAATCTGATCTGCAAGTTGCATCAGATCTTAAGTATATCTTTCCCTCAATTTGATTAATAGAGATCATGTATTCATTGACTGATTCTACAACATCAAGAGTTGGAGCAAGAATGGTCTTTCCTTGTAGATATAATGGATCATTCACACTATCTGAAAAAGAAAGATGTGTGCTATTTACGATTGTCGTAACTGAATCTCTGGACTTTGCATGACCATTATTTGGACCGCCAATTGTTCCGTCTCCAATTATAGATATCCAATCTGAAAAGGCCTTTAATTCAATGGAATGAATGTCTGATCCAAGAAAGCCTCATATTTTTTGTCAACTTTAAAACTTTACAATGTCTCCACAAATATGAGGAGTTGATTGTTGCAAGAACAATATCTTGCCTACTTCCTTTCGGAATGACAGGCAAAATCTGTCTAAAATCTCCTCAAAAACAACTGTTTTTCCACCAAAAGGTTGTTCCAAACTCAATGGATTGCTGAACCTCATAATATCTCTCATAGTCTTGTCCAAAGCTTCAAAGCAATATATGTTCATCATAGGTGCCTCATCCCAGATAATAAGCTTAGTTTTCACAATTAACTCAGCAAGTGGACTCACTTGTTTAATATTACAAGTAGAATCTTCATTCGGGGTAATAGAAATGGCAAATCTAGAATGAGCTATTCTACCTCCTGGAAGAAGTAGAGATGATGTACCACTTGACGCTACAGTCAAAACAAGTTCGCCCTTTGATCTCAAATCTGCTGACAAAGTTTTCCACACAAAAGTCTTCCCTATACCTCCATAACCATAAAGAAAAAATACCCTGCCTCGATCACCTTCAACTGTATGCATTATTGTTTCATAAGCATTCTTTTGCTCAGTTGTGAGATTAGAAACAAATTTTTTGTGATCTTGAGTCATAGCGCTTCTATCATAATACAATTCATCATGTATAAGTCTATTACTGCGAATTGAAATATCTACAATCTCAGGAAAGGGCATTGTTTGAAAGTCTCAAAGACTCTTTTCACTACTCTATAATATTATTTCAATCTTTGCGAGTGTATAATTTTTTATTTCTTCATCACTCAATTCTAAATTTGTAAATCGAGACAAACATAAAATTTTGAAATGTCTAGATTGAGTTAAATAACAAAATGAAGCAAAATTAAACAATATCATTTGAAATATCTAGATTCAGTTAAATACAACCAAACCATATGTCTAAAAATTTTGACATTCAAATCTGAGTATCAATTGTCCAAAAACAAAAATATTCATATGTATAGAAAAGTTTCATGTATAACAACTAACAAGCATTTTCAAACATCTACCCCTCCCTATATATAAATATATATCCACACACGCGCACTCTCAAAAAACTAAATTGGTTCTTCTTAAATATTTGTAGTTGAAGAATTAATATCAAGATTCCAACTCTTCCAAAAGGGAAGGTACTAAAATCTAAATATTCCCTCCTATCATCAAATGAAATGTAAAGAACAAAATCCAATACTAATTTGATAAACATTATCTACTAATATATAAGAACAACAACTCATTAAACTTCTAATTATCTAAAGTAATCAACATACCACAGTCATTGTTCTTGGCTTTCTTTTTTTTTTTACTCAGGTATCCAAGATTCGCCTTACTAATCTTAAGGAGTGGCGGTCTTCCCCTGGTTCACCACTCAGGTAAATTCAAAAGTGGTCACGTGTTATACACACTTGGACCGGACATTCGACGGTTCTCATCCATGTGGATCTTTGCCTTCCAATTTTATTTTATTTTTGCTGCCGCGGGGATTCGAACCTTCGATGCTCTGTAGAGAATAAGCTGCAATGTGTACCTAGAAGTACCAAGGGTTTTGTCATTGGCTTTGAAAACCCGTATAATAGGCACTTTGATACGCTCAATAAAACCATCGGTTAAGTACTTATCTTCGTCAATAACAGAAATTACAACATAAAGTAAATAAATTTCCTCACACCATGATGGGTTCAAGCACTTCTTTACAACTTTAGTCGTGAACCTCTGCCTTGCCAACTATGGCTTCACATATGGATCAATGAACCAATTTAGATCTATTGTTGCTTTTTAAACCATGATTACATTTAAAGCACATCTTTCTTGGTCAAACATTTTTCACAAAAATTCAATCTTTTTTTGTTGAAAATTAATTTATCAAGACTGTTCAAGGTTAATATTGTACTGATTGCTTAATATGAAGCTTTTAGTGCGTGTTGAAGCAAGAAATAAACCAACAATAGATCCAAATTGGTTCATTGATCCATATATAAATCCACATTTGGCAATTCATAATTAATATCTAAAGTAGTTATTTGTACGTAAATATATTTACACAAACACACACAAAAATATTGATTTCACTTTATCGAGTAACAATACTCTTATGTTCATCTCAATAGCTGTGGTTATTGACTTATAATTTTGATAATTTAACTATGTTGTTTTGAATCGAATTAATTACTTTCATCTTATTTTCAAATCATTGTTGTTATCACGAATAATACGTGAACCAAGCTTTTAAGTTAAAATAATTTGTTATTTTAATAAATCAATTATAATTTTTAAGTTTGAGGCTATCCTCCAAATTGAAATAACCTCGGTCCAAAAAAAAAAAAAATTAAAATTTTATCCCTTATAATTTTTCAAATCAATTCAAAATTTTTTATTTTATGATTATAATTTTTTTACTTGAAAAAATAAAATAAAATATCTGTTAAGGACTTGAACTTTGAATTTAGAAAATACCTGAGTCCATTTAAAATTAATGAGTATCCTGTCTAGTTTTTGCCACATTCTACCATTTGTCCATGTGTATGATGCCCCTCCAGTGTGTATTCTTCCACTCCACATTCCATCGTTCATTGACCTGATGTTAGGCTTGATTTCACCATCTCTTTCATCAAATGATAAGACTGTTAGAGTCCACTCCAATCATCCATGGGCCATTGAGTTCATTGGCTAGCTTTCTCAAGTCATCCCAAAGCTCTTGCATTAACTGTGGGGTACATTTGGCATATGTAGCAGAAATGTGTGTTTCAGCAATTTTACTGAGATAAATTGGTTATTTGACAATTTAGAGAGTCCCTCCAGAAAATCCAAAGCTTTCCCCTTTCAGCATAGTGACATTCATCAAAATTCAAGTAGTGTCATACACTGACTTATTCTTGAATGGTCAATAAACGGTTCAGAGAGAATTCAAAGAGATATTTTATGCATTTGAAATAGGCTTTTGAGCCTTATCCTCGAGAGATCATTTCCAACCCCCCTTATTTTCCAAATCATTATGGGTGTTGAGAGAGAATACTAGTAGCTTTCCCAGCAATTTTTCCAGTATTTTGAGGACTTCCTTGTGACAATTTCTTGGTTTCTCTTGCAGCTATTTTCTTATTAGTCACAGGAAAAGGTTTGCCTCCCCATCTATAGGATCCAAGTTGTCCCTCTGTTTGCATTCGATTTTTTTTTTTTTTTTTTCTGTTTTATTATTATTCCAATAACAATATTTGATGTAGGTTTTTCCCAACGTCACTCGATGTTTCATGCTTGTTCTAAACACATTGAGTTTGATTATCATTTTGTTCGAGATGAGGTAGGAATGTGCACTTTGATCACTCAGTATATCTCATCATCATCTCAACGAGGCGATATTTTTACAAAACCGTTGACGAAGAGTTCAATTCAGAAGTTCAGGAGCAAGCTGGGTGTTCTCCCAAGTTATTCGAGATCTGTTGCAGAGACCTCTCCCTCAACGTAGCATAGAAGAAAGGGCTGAAACGGAACCCTTTTTCCAATGCAAGGCACTGAGCACAGCGAAGTGTGCGAACCCAAAATCGGCAACGAATATGTCCTTTAGACTTTGCTTCAAATGGCCGAACACTCACAAATAGGTGGAAAACCAGCTTAGGATCCTTCCTTGAAAGAATCGCAAACGCGAAGAGTAAATTGCTTATTAGGTTGCAAACAGGAAAATTCGAGAACTTCATGTCGTCATAAGAGTCTCAAGATATAACCCACACGGGAGGCTTTGCTTCGGTCACGGTAAAAGTTACAAAAAAATGATAAGATTTTAAAAAATATATTCGGGTCAAATAAGAATAATAGAATAAATTTCAAACAGAATCAACAAGTCGGGAATTTACTCCCTCGGCCTAGACCGGTGTCAATTCAAATTTCCGGACAGACTTTGGCATGACCCAATGCAATCTCCCTCGAAGTTGCTGCTCAATATGAACTTGTTTTGGGGGCGAGCCCCAACTCCTTTGTCTTTTATATATAATTAGTTGGAATCGGACCATAGACTTAGCAGACAACCTGCCTTCTGTGGTGAACCAGAAAAAATCAGCTTTATCTATCACAAAATCTGATGGCACCAGATATCACAAAATCAGCTTCATCTATCAAGAACTTTCCTTGTATAATTACCTAGAATCATGTAATGAACTAATTATCACTTAATGACCATCTGTACACTCCTATATATTTAAACCAATTGATCAATGAAAAAGTACAGCTCTTCCATTCATCATTTTTAGTTTAGTTTATCACTTTACAGAGGCAAAAGTTTGGCATTTATTGACACCCACTGCTGCTGGTAAGCCTATGTTAAAACTGAAGATCAGGGCCAATCTGACTATACTTGCCAACATTTAAGGGGTATAAGGGTGAATTGCAAAATCGAGCCTTATCATACCAGATTCTGGTATCAAGAATGAATCACATAATTCTTCACTCCTAAAATCTAGGATAGTGTGTATAGCTCAATGTGTATGTATTAATTGCTCAACAATCTGTAATAAATATACCAGCACTTTGCAATGGAATGATAAGCTGAATTAATCAATTATACTAGTATACCACTTCCTTGCGGTGGGATCCGACTGTAGACTCTATTGATGATAGATTGAGAGGAGATGATTGAATCGGGATTGAGATGAATTGAAGTGGTTGAGAAATTTTGGAGATGAATTTTTGAGGGAGAAATTGAAGACTTGGTGACACACCTTTGACATTTAAGATTTTTTCTTCCCGTGGCGGAGAAAATTCCTTACGGTCGTAATCAGTTTCTGTAAATTCAAACTCCTAAGTATGTGTCATAAGGTTCTTCGTTGTGAATGCCAAAGTTATGAATAAATAATCTATCATATACCAGAATGTTGGGGCTACAGGACATAGCAGTTTCGTCAAAATTTATCTGTCGTCCTGATGCGCACTTCGTTAGATGCCAGATATTAAGCAGAATTATAAAGTCTGATTCCTTCGCCCGTAACAAGATAAGAGAGTCATCAGCAAAAAATGAATGGCTTGTTCGTGGCCTACCCCTAGAGCATTGCATGCCCATTATATGCTTCTCCGTCTCTGCCAGCTGAATCAGTCCAGAAAACATCTTCTGCACAGAGGAAAAACAAATATGGCGATGTTGAGAAAATAATGTGATTGCAAGTGCACAATATCGTTAACAAGTAATAAAGTGGACTTTTTGAGTCCGGATTATCGCTCCCACGAAGACTATTATTTAGATACTAGTTAAATTAATCAAATCGCTAATCTATTGAAAACAAGTTAAAATCAATTGAATTTGAATATTTAAACTAGAACTTTGGATTTTTTCGAAAATAATAATAAAGCAGAAATCAAGAATTAATAAAATATGATGATTGAAGCGTTTGGACGAACGAATTCACCTAGTTGTCATCTCTAATTCCTCCTCTCAAGATTCATTTCCTAAAGTTGTATTCGGTCGAATTCACAACTTTAACCTAATTTACCTCTCTCGAGTTCAAATTAGTCCTATCTAATTAAGTCAACTTAGGCCGTCAGAATGATCCTTAATTAGATGCATTAAATCTTCTAAGAATTCAATTCAAGACCGTGACAATAACAAAAGCGTATCTCTACCTTTTATCCAATTGCCAGATTTTACTACGTGGTCTAGATTAATAATTTACCTCTCGGTTCATTACAATCCACAAAATCAATGAAATAATGGCCAATCATTCAAAGCATTAAGAAAAGAAGTAAAATCAAATACTTAATCAATTTATAAATCAAAACTTGAGAGTCGAAATTAAAAAATCTAACTTAGGCTACATCGTTCATCCAAACATAAAATCTAGCTATTCATAACTCGGGAGAAAGAAAAGATGAAAAGAGGTGAAAACATAACCGGATCTTGAAAATAATAGAGGAAGAGACGTTGAATGTCTTGCACCAAGGAATCTCTGTCTTCAAGCTCCAATCTTCAATTCCGCCTTGTTCTTCGTCTCTTGGTATCTCTCTCTCTCAATATGATTTTTCACAAGAATTTCAACAACCCTTGTTATGAGAGTATATGTCCTATTTATAGGTCTCTCAAGATGACCTAAAAGATCCCTCAAAATCATCAAAATCGTGCACTACAAGTTTCCGAATTGTTTTTGAACTCAAAAAGGAAACGAAATAAAATAAAATTTGCATGCCAAAAAATGGCTCAGGCGCACGCCTGTGCATGATGAGGGCGCACGCCTGTGCTTGGAAAATAGCCTCGATCGTTTGTTGCTTCCTTGGCCATGGGCGTGCGCCTGACTTTGGTATAGAGCGTTCGCCACCCATGATTTATGTCCATTCTCACTTGTGGTCCTTCAACTTTTGGTTGTAGTCATTTTAGTCCTCTGATTTCTTCTTATATTTCAATTCAGTCCTCTTTATTTGCACCCCATGTCCTTCAACTTTTGGAGGTTTGCAAGTTGACCCCATCTCCAAGTTTTCGTACACTTTCATCCTTTTCGCCTATTTTGCTTTGTTTTTCTCTCAATTCCATCCAATCTTGAGTTTTGACCTGAAATAATTAAATCAACACACAATTAAGTAGAAAAGTACTTATGAGCACTTACAATTGTCCACTTTTGATAGTCTAAAATAAGTGTAAAATCACACTTATCAGTGACAGTGGACATCCTTGGCGAAGTCCACCGCCATTGATTTAAAAAAAAAAAATGATAATTTCACCATATACTACAAAATTTAAAATAATTTAAAAATGCTATTGAACTTTTTTATTCTAAAATATCGTTTTTTTATTTTGTAACATTTGTTATGTTTGTTAATAACATATGTATCACATTTATTATAACTAAAATAACAAATATAACCACAAGTGTTATAAAAATAAAAAAACAGTATTTTTAGAATAAAAAAATATGATGGTATTTTAAGAAATATTTTATTTATTGTGGTTATTTCTGAAAAAATTCCAAAAAAAAAAAAAAAAGCAAAATTTGGTGTGGATATGCAGTTTAAAATCAAATTTTGCCACTTTCGAGAAAAGCCAATATTTGCCATGACTGTCATAGCTATTAAAACTTAGAATTCTATTTTACAAAATCAACCTTATTAGTGGCCCAAGCCCGTATATACTAGTTAATATTTTGGTTTACAATCGATAAGAGATTTATCCTTAAACATATCCCCACAAGATAGTGGCTCGTTTGAACACATCAATTCTAAAATTCGAATGCTCGTTTGAACTTTACTTGCTCACTTAAGCTTAATGACTCTAATACCATATCAAAGACTGAGTTCATCTTAAAAAACCCATACTAGCCCAAGTCCATAGATATTGGTTAAGATTTCTATTTAACCATGTGCCTTGCTCATATCTTATTAAAAGGAGTCGCCCAAGCCCAAACTCCATTCCACACTACTAAACTTCTTAATAATGTCTAATTTTAGAGCTAGGCAGCCTTTACAACCTTTGTTCTGTTTACTCATAGAGTTGAGACATTCAAAAGCAACAATTGCCATATCAATGAAGTTTGTGTGCAATTTCAAATTGATGACAATTTCACCATTGCTCACTAGATTAATAAAAGTAACGTATAATCTGCCGTGGTATCCGATATGTAGACTTTTTATATCTTTAGATATATCATACAACAAATAAAGAAAACTAAGAAGACAAATAAAATCTCAATTCTAGACGAGATACATCACCAATGGAAATGTGTTATCAAAAGATATAAAAAAATCTGTTTCTAATTCTTGTACTCAACTTTCATCAAATACAGCCTCAACAATAATTCAATTTATTAGAAGATCATTAGACATTCAAGCTTCAATTAAGGAAATCACTTTTAACGTTATTTCACATCCCTTTCTTTATTTAAATCTTCGGAGGACAATTCCAACCCCACAACATGTTTAATAGGAGCATGGCTCAATGCATCTAGACTTGGAGAACCTTTGTCCAAGTTTATCATTGGGTGTCAAATCTAACTTCCTCCTTCGGTCTACTTTGCAGTTTTGCATTGCGATTTGTCCGAAAAAAGCCGTAAATCTTATTTTTGATATATCCATCTAGATAAATTTCATCTCTTAATGTTCAACTTCATTGTCCCCGACTCTCCAAATACACATAATTTCCAAAATATTATATTGACTGCTCTTCACAGTTTAATTTAAGTTTCTAAACAAAGAGTCGTTGACAATTTGAAAGAGTTAGTAATTTTGCGTCTCTACCAACGAATGTGGAGGGAATTAAATGAAGTTGATGAATTAGAACAGGCGCTTTCTACATTCTACAGCGCCACAATAGCAAGGCATTTGTCGGATCTTGCCATCCGGACCCATCACGCTATCAAGAGCATATCCGTAATCGTATGTAAGTTCCTACATAATAACAATAACAAAATATGGTCACTAAATCTTTTAACTTATCCATACGCATTTTCTTAAACAAATTATACTGTGGCAAGAAAATTGATTAGCACAGAGAGAGAGAGAGAGAGAGAGAGAGAGAGAGAGAGGATTAAAGAACCTTCAGTGGCGGTATATTGTCAGCAGCCATTAGTATCACCCGTGCAAGTTTAATATCATGATGATTGCTTAACACGCATTGAACGAACAAATTGGGTTGGCAGCTATGATTGATGAACCTAGCAAAATTACCAGTCTGGCCTGCATCAATGCAGAATGGTACACTCTCGGATGTCTCATCAACTTTTCCCACGTGAGACGGCAAAGTTACATCCCGCAGTCGTCTCTAGAAAGTTAATAAAATCTTTCAGTAGTTAGAAACAATATAGACGAGTTTGCCAAGGTGTCTTGTACAATTCCTTGAATCAATCTCGCTTCATAATTTCCTTTTTGTTAATTTGACATTGTAAATTTTTAACTCTTACTTATAGTAACCATTTTGCTAAACATAGAAGATACATATAATAAGCATGTTAAACTGTGGAGGCTAATTTGTTGCGCTACGCGGAAGCTGACCGCAAATCGACATTTGCGGTAAGGTCGCCGTGGGGGTTGGAAGAGGGGCAGGCGGCCCCCCTCCGAAAAGTCCACGGTATTTCCATTTGCTTAAATAAGGGTGTTTTATTTTTTTTTTTAATTAAGTTGCCCTAGAATTTCATTGTAACTAGGGAAGGTTGCCTTATAATTTCATTATTACTATGGAACTTTCATTGGGTAGTTATATATAGAACTAATTTCTTGTAAAGAATAATGGTTATTCATTATAGTGAAAATACTGCAGCGGCTAAAAACATGCCGTAGTCTTACATTGAGGCGAACCTGTATAATCCTTGTATTCTTTATTTTTCGCAATTTATTTATTGATCTAATCCTAACAAAGCACGGGTTTATCTGATATGTACATGTTAAAAACACTAATACTATAAAGTAAATAAGTAAATCTTTTTAAGTTCGGCCAAATGAGCTAAAACTAAGAGAGTGGAAAATGACGAAGTAATGTCAGGATACCAAACAAAACATTCAATGAAGAATATAGTGTGAGATTAAGACTTGAAACATTTACCTCTCTTCCATCCAGAGCATTCATTGTTTGCAAGCAATCGATGTCAAAAACATAACTGTTGTCAGCAGCAGGGTCTAGATCATCTGTCTTCATAAGCAGACCAATGTATTCACAAACAGGGGCCCCAGAAGGTATATAGTCCCAAGATCTGACACCCCACCCCATCCTTGGGGTACGAAATACCTGGTGATCAGCATCAAAAATGATATCGAGGTTGACCTACTTTGATATACAAAACAGTAGAAAAGCGACAATTGATTGCCCATACAAACCTCTAGTCGATAGTTAGGCCGCCTCTGAGATATCCGATTGACACAATCAGATCCACAGCCACAATTTGGACCGCATTCAAAAACAACAGCCTTTGGCTCAATTAGTCTGGGAATCATAAGTAGGCAATAAAAACATCAGGTCGCTGAAATTACCAAATAGTTGATAAATATTTTAGACAGATTAAATCAGGTTTGTCTTTCCTTTTCCACACGATGACAAGCGATACTGATTAAAGTTTCTGATTGTCAAGTGAGAATGAACGTGAGAGTGAAAAGAAAAGAAAAAGAAATGGCAACATGCCAATGTATGAAACAGTAGCGGTTCCAATGTCCTGCTTAGAGTTTTAGAAAGCATACTCTACAAGTGACCCACAACTTTTATCAACTTTTCAATCAAACATTTCATCAACTTTTATCAAAATTTTCTAAAAACTACTCTTAAACTCCACCAAACAGGCACTCAATTTTCATAGCAAAGAGGTCATTTTGGGGGGATTTTGTCAAAATCAAATATTAAATTGAGTGAAAAAGATAATTCATGTTCACATAAGCAGACTAAATAGAATTGAAAAGGGAAACTGAAAAAACACTTTCCCCCTCCACTGGATTTGTTTGACGAAACCAATAACTCAGCACCTGAGTCTTATACTCCGATCGTGTCCTTAGTTTGAATGTCACTGAAACTCTGCAAATGTAAGGTTAGCCACCACATTGTGCCACCAAAGGTACAGAAAACACAAGTTGAGCTCACAAAATCACATGCCACATCAGTCACGGTTGTGCAAAACATATCAATACCGAATCTAGCAAGTCTACTTGATCTTGCCTCATCCACTATTTTAGCCACCGCATCTCTTGCATGATCCTTGTGACTTTCAACAAATTAAGTGACAAAGGTGTTGTGTGAGGACTTTTTTAGGGAAATTCTACAAAACATAAGCGTGAAATGGACTTTTAAGAGAGGGAAGGAGAGTAGAAACCAGTCTTGGTGCCCGTGGCCGCTTCGTGATGAGGACTATGATTGAGAGGCACTCATCAAATGGTGGGCCGGGGAGGGTGAGGGTTGGCGGTGGATATGCGAGGGGGGAGGAGGCTGTTTGGTGAGTGGGCATAGTCACTTTTTCATTTTTATAAATTTTCCATGTTTTTTTTTTTTTTAATCCTCAGCGTTTTTTTCTTTTACCTGTTTTTTAATTTTCTATTTTTACATTTATTTTTTATTTACTCAAACGTGAGGCTAAATTTCTGTTTTCGAAGTTAGCTGGAATGGCCTTCTGTTTCCAAGTTATTCCAGCTACCTAATTAGGCCTGAATTTATTCCTTTTTTCAAATGTCCATCTTGTTCAAATTCATTCAGCCTACCTAAATAAATTTATATCCCAAATTTGCTTCTTTAGATGTTCAAAGATCTTAGAGAATAAAAATATCTGACCCACAATCTAATTTATGCAGATTGTTACATCTTCAAGGACAAAAACCAGAAGTATACAGACGCCAAATACTTTCAATCCCTACTAAAATAATAATGATAATTCAAATTTAGACATTCAATTAGTAGCTCTTTTTTCAACACCGTTCCTTTTTTACTTTAACTATATTTAATATGAAAGTTATTATAGATTTTGGAAAGTAATAAAATCATTGATGACCAAATCGACATGACCATGAAGAATTCACGAATGACATGGTGACTAAAAATATTATGGCTACTGCCTAGAAGGTACATCGGAAGTCAAACTTGAGTAACAAAAAAGGAATAAGAACAAATTCAACTTGTCCATGGGAAAAGGTGATCCATGAAAGTAGATGAACATCCTAAGGGAACCCATAGAATATGGAAATCATTTTATCCAAAAAAGAAGTAAAATTTCCCCGATTACCAAGTCCTAATTGACCAAATTCTCTGCTCCATTATCAACTTCTATTTTGACCAAAACACAATTCACATCCATGGACGCCGAGGTTTCAAGTTGGTAATTTTCACCATGTTTTATGTAGTGAAAAGCATATAGCAACCAGAAGAAGATCAAAGCATATTTATTAAGGTATACTAAACTAATATAGTCTATCAACGGCCATAGAACCTTAGTTGAAATAAGTTTCTCACCTTCCACCATGGTTGTGCACATATGGGAAATCGCCTCCATTAAGTTTTGCACAAGCACATGTTCTTGGATCAGTACACTTGCCTCGACAATTGCATCCAGGGGGAGCATTTGTAGGGAGATTTATATTCTTAGCAAATTTCATATCCTTGATGTAGGTGAAAGCTATTTCAACACCAAAAACAGAACACGGAAGAATATCAACAAGGACAAAGTTGAGGTGAAAACTGAAAAGGAACAGACATGTCACAAAGTTTAAATCACATAATTATTAGAGTAACGCCAGAGAGGAAACGTGTCGTCTAATGGTGCATCGCCAATGTGTCTCAGAGAAAATTGGATAACAGTACAAGAGAAGATCAAAAGAAATTAGCAGTAATGTTTGGCACAGAGTGCTCTATAAAGCCAAAGTTTCCAGGTGTCAGCAAATCTACAAAGACAGTTTAAAAGCTAATAAGTATATTCCATCACCAATGCTCATTTTCAGATATTCTAATTACCAATGACTAGGGAAATTTCTGCATACACCTCCTGTAAAAACTCACATTATAGAATTGACATTCTGACTGACTGAATCTGAAATATGCACATTATTAGTAGACCAAATGATAATTCAGATACATCTACTTAATATTCCTAGAAAAAGTGAACGTAACCAAAATAACAGAAACGGAGATTTTTGTAATTTGGACTTGTGTCAATGGAAAGATATAAAAGGAAACACAATCAAAGCAATAAAAATAAATCCCACACTGTTTCTTATTTCTTATTTCTTATTTCAATTTCTTAATATATGTGTGTATTTTCGGCACATTCCTAATGTTACTTTCGGCATATGCTCCATCACCATGTTAAGCAGATCCTTCCAACCCCAACATCTCTAACCAAATCGCTTAACCCATGATGTAATAGCAACCTGAATTGTGCTTTTGAGGACGAACTTTGTCCCGTGATTTGCTGCTCATTATAGGAATCTGTGTTTTCAATTCGTCATACTTCTCAGCCAAATCACCTGTTCTATTTCTTCCCTCTCTTAAATATATGCACTTTATGTACTTATTTGAAAGTTTTAAGTTTATAACATAGAATTTAAATCCAGCTCTAAATTCCTGGCAGAATTTAATTCCATCTATAAACTCAGATCTGAGTAAGAATACTTTTGAACAAATTCATCAGAATATTCAGCAACTGCTTGTTTAGAGGAACAATTCTGAACTCGAACCACCAGTTCTCACTTCTCAATCTTGAGCCTATATCTTAAAGACCACAGAGTTTCAACAATGGAGACTAGCACAACAGTCTGTACAATCCATGGCCATCGTTTCCCTTGAACTAGATGTCCACCACTCAAACTAAAGCCACAAAAATATAACAACAAGCAAAAGACAAATGTGGAATTCAACTGACTTTGGAAATACAATTTCAGGAATAATCAATAATTACCACCAAAACAGATAAATAAACTTACATGTAGGAGGGATAGGTGGTTCATCAACCAGATTAGTAACAGGAATTGGAGAATCTTCTAGGCCTCCAGTAATGTCTTCACACACCAACCTTATTACTCAAAAAAAAAGGGTGTAGGCAGGATTTTCTCTTGTCCATTAAGTGAAAACAG
This sequence comes from Forsythia suspensa, assembly GCA_023638005.1. NCBI lineage: Eukaryota > Viridiplantae > Streptophyta > Magnoliopsida > Lamiales > Oleaceae > Forsythia > Forsythia suspensa. The sequence continues at coordinate 38,518,753 of CM042676.1, forward strand.
AAGAAGATGAGATTAGATTGTTATAAAATGCTGACATACCCACGTATTTCAGATATTGAATTAGGAATACGGCCTCGGGTAAAATAAACCTGAGAAAGAGATAAATAAATGATGATGGAAAATATGCATGGAATGGACAAGTACTCAGTAGACCAGCTCAGCAAGGCATAATGTTTGCAATAAACTTAATTTCTTAAGGGTTTGCCTTCCCTATGTACTATTAGTTATCATTCAATGGACACAATCTAACCAGTCTCTGGTAACTAATTACAGGAACACGTATATATTTATGATATTACGTGCCAATGTACAGATATGTTCAGCTTGCATCTTGGTTGTTAACTCCCATATAGTATCCCAACTTTTTAAAGGACAGACATAATAACATATACCGAAATGTGTAGATGTTTCCATTCATACATAGCTGTAAATATTGTAAGCTTACAACAGACAAACTTGTCATTTTAATGAGTAAATCAACTCTCGGACTCCATAATGCTCTTTTAAATTTCAACCCAGACTGTAATTTTTGGACATTATGGAATGTAAAGGTGGAGGAAAAATTGGAACAGAGAACATATTTATTCAACCAAAGGAATAAATACTAGCACCACCTGTTCCGTCTTATATGAAGTTCTGGAGTTCACATCTTTCAGTGGGGGAGAAGGGAAATTCATGACTCGTTGTGCAAAACAAGAGGAGAAATATTAGTCAAACAGCACAAAAGACCTGATTTGTCGTCAATGGTGGCTGTCCATCAAGCCGCTTCAGTCGAAATTTATAAACAGTGAACCCAGAGACACCCTTTTCAGCCCAGTATTTGACAACCTGCAAAATAAAGAAAATGAACACCCTAGATGTCTAGATATCTCCAAAATTAAAGATGGGCCATAAAGGCACAAGCCACAAGAAAAAAAAACTCTACACATACTAGATAATGAATAAAAATCAAAAGCAAGTTAGACACAGCAATCCAAGTTTTTTCCTCCAATATGTTATGCTCAATGAAAACTGCATTGCCGAAGAATAAATACATGGTATCAATGTAAGGCATAAACTAAGGATTATGGCACCAATATTCACGGGAAACTGTTATAAAATAGCTAGTTAATAACAATATTTTTTGTTGTATGACAAATCCTGCACAATTATGTGCATCATAGGATTGCTATCTTATCAGTAGAAAATAAAACTGAAAGGACTAGATGGATAAGGTAGACTGAGTAGAACAACCTTGTACAGGCCATCATATGTGTAAACCTTTCCTGCATAGCTGTTTTCAGTCTTTCGACATTGATGTCCACGCGTCACTCTAACAGGTATGGATTGCTCCATACAGTTCTGCAAAAAAAAAAAAAAAATAAATGATTTGGAAATTACGCAGATATACTTTCACACATAACATGCCCAATGCACATTCACATTTGTATATGCTCTCACCAGGATGCAGTGTGCTATATGAAGTACACTATAAGCAGTATTCAAAGATAGGTAAGATTATGTTTTCGTAGAAGTTTGCCAAAAGCTAGCAAGGAGAACGTAGTGTAACTAACACAGGCAAAGTTTCTATATTTATCTGTTTGAAAGTCTGTAGCACAACCACGTGATTACAGACGTTCAAGCAGGGGGGGAAAACACCAAGAGCATAACACAGATAAAAGTTGTTGCATCATAAATTATGTCAAAGTTAGATTAAACTGAATCAAGTAGGGCTGAACAATGAAACCGTCAAACTGCAAAACCGAACCAAAACCGCTTTTTCAAAACCGTTGGTTTGGGTCCATGTGGATCCGTCAACGTTTTGGTTTTCAACCGAACCAAACCGCTTCGAAATGGTTTAGTTTAGGTTTCAATTTTTCCAAATCGTTTCAAACCGCCAAACCATTTAATAAAAAATAAATCAAATATAAAAAAATTAATTAATTTAAATTTTATTCAACTCAATTAAACCTAAATCCATTATTCATATTTGACCCAACTCAATTAAACCAAATACTCAACCCAATTCATATCCACCCATCATCCATATTACCGTTTCTCTCTCAACATTTTGTGCTCGATCCCGACCACCGTTCTCAAAACCCTTGATTCGCCTTAGCCTAAACAACAACCATACCTTAATTTTCTTTCATCAAACTTCCTATGAGTTTTGAAGAGTGATTCGATCTTTAATTCAGACAAGTTCTCTATTTTCTTTGTAGCGATTTAGTTTATTTTGTGCCAAATTTGTGGATATTATAAGGAAATCATGAATGCATCATTAGTTCCATCAAAAGATGCTACTCATCTAATAGCCCAACTCTTTCAAAAGCTCCTTTGGGTATTTTCAAACTATTCCATCAATTTTTAAAGCTAGACTTGTTCGAGAAACTCAAACTGAAAACAATGATTTGATGGATTACTTAAATAATCGTTGTGTACACTAATATTTATGATTTAACTTGTTCGATATATATTTTTTGTTTGTTTGCTAAACCGTGGTTTTAAACTGAACCAAACCGCAAAAAGTGGTTTGGTTTCGAAAGTGAAGTGGTTTGGAAAATTTTCTAACCGCTTTAAATAATTTGGTTTGAAAATTTATCACAAACCGTCCAAATTGAACCGTGTTCACCCCTAGAATCAAGTATACATGAAATAGGGTTTAAAATTTTGCAGGCACACAGATCTCTAGTTAACAATCAAACTACTAATGACTAACCTGGTATTTATAAACACCATAGAAGGGACTAGTTTGCTACAAATATGGCAGAAAAATAAGACAGTTCCTCATGAAAAATAGAATCATCAAAACCACAAAATAGACAACCTTGAGAATGGAATTTGAAAACATTTGTGGTTGTAATTACCTTGTCGCAGACAATAATATTCGTTAATAAGTGCAGTACTAACCTTTTGTAGCATTATGATATGGAGATTGTCTATCAATCCTAATATTCATTTTATCAACAATAAATTTTAATACAGGGGACCTGCTTTCTCGGTCTTCAATCGTCAACTATCAGCCATCTTCCATTGTAAATAACAGTTTCTGGCTGGAGCATATCATTTTCCTTTTTATTTCAAATCAGGTTATCTCATGCAACGAAGGGGTTAGTCAATTGTATATAGGCATAATACCATGAATTCCACGTCATTCCTTGCTAGTACCTATGAATTTTAATGAGCTTCATCACAAATCTCTCCAACAAAAAGACGCATTTTATTCTTTCTTCATTGGGTTTGAACCGGCTACACATGATTTAGTTTAGGGCAGTCATGGACAATAATGATTTAAATATTGTGTTCTTCTCCCTTCCAAATAGAATTTCCAGCACCAGACATAATGTTTAAATCAATGCATCCTCATATGGAAGATTAAAACTCAAAAGTGCAGCCCAAGGTCAGCTTATCACATATTTGGTAGGTGGAGTGCACGTATAAAGACACAGACAATCAATGGAAAGTGGAATCTACATGCCTTCAGTCCCAGATTACCACGTTCCATTACTTGATCTCTGATCTGACGCTTGTCACCGAGTAAGTTGTTCCCACCTTGACCAGTGTAGACAACATCCTCACAGTTGTCTTGATCATCTTCATACTGGCCAGACAAGACGATAGATGTAGCAAGTGGTAGCGTATACCGACTGCAATCCAGAAACTGAGGGGAAACAAAAATGGAAACAGAAAAGGGAAAATAAAACTCTTAAGTCATGATTTCCAATCAAAGAAAAGAAAGACTCCGTGTAGATTATGTAACAAAACAAAATGAAAAAATAACAAAGGACAATGTAATTCTCCATGTTGCTCAGACACGGACATGCAACATGGAAACGACACAATACGAACAAGGCGACGCGTGATTTTTCAAAAAGTAGGCCACAGACACGTCGCGGGGACAAGTTAATTTTAATTCATTACAATTGTAGATTTATTCATTATAACTTTATTTTAATACTTTTTATTTGGAAAAAAAAAAAAATCAATACTTTTTTTAGTTTTGATTTTTGTTCCTCAATCTTTTAACCCAATGAGTAGCTATTTATTATGTTAAAATAACTTTGAGTGCAATAATATATTACTAATGTCAGGAAAGGAAAAATGGATATAGTGCATGTCTTTGAGTGCCTGAGGAGTGTTGGTGACCGACACGACATGACACGCCACCCTAGTAGGAGTGTCCACGCAGACATTGAAATTAAGTTTTGAAACTCAATTAAAAAGTCCCTCAACAAACTAAGAGCTGACAAGGGAAAATATTCCTCAACCCAAAGGTAGCTAAGCCTTTGCATGGTTTTGCTTAAAAAGTTGATAAAAAACTGAATCAAAGTCAACAATTAATTTTCTACACATTTCATCAACTTCTATAAAAATCTACTAAAAAACTGATTTTTAGCAAAACCAGACAGGCACTAAATATTTAAATAAAAAGCACGAGAGCATCCATGATCTGAGAATGGTGAATAAAGGAATTCAATATTACCGAATTACGACCAGCTGTGCCAATAAAATCAATTCCGTTCAGCCAGTGACCATGAAAACCGACAACCACCATCTCAGCCCGAGAGAAAAATTGATGACCAACATCAATCCCTGCCATCACAAATGCATTTAAAATCCATTTATGCTCACCCCGAAAGATAAACTGTCCTTAAAACTTACTTATTGTCCAGACAATTCAAGGATTATTCCAGCCAAGATATTTATGGCATCATCTTAGATTCATTCACAGGGAGTTGAGGTTTAACATGGTTTTTTAAGGACTCCTTTGTAAATGTTTGTGGTAGAAAAATAAATAAAATAAAATTTTCTGCAAAATATTAAAAATTTGTTTGCTTATATTAAAAATTTGTTAAAAAGCTAAGTCAACAATTAATTTTAGAACATGTTTGGCATGGTTTTTTTAAACTCTTTTTTTCATAAACTCATTTTCAATTACATATTTCATGAAACACAACTTTTATCAATTTTTCAACTACACATTTCACCAATTTTTTTCAATATCTCCTAAAAAACTACTTTAAACTCTACCAAACAGGACATTTAACTACACATTCATGGGACCCACAATTTTTATCAACTTTCCAACCACACATTTCATTCTTTTATCAAAATTTACAAAAAATCTGATTTTTAGCAAAATCAAACGGGCACTAAATAAAAACTCCTTGAGTAGCATTTCAAAGGTTCTCACACCAATCAAGAAATCTCTCAAAATAATGAGATAAAGAATGAAAAGAAAAGCAACAAGAAAAATATTTAGAGAAGCTTATTAAGTATTTATTAAAACTAGAAGACAATGTGGTGAATCCCAAGAAGCACAACGAATGTGTAAAGACTACACAATATGTCAAGTATGAACCCAATAAGAAACCACCAAGGCAACATGCAAAGTGCAAATCAAACCAATTCTTATTAGACCATATAAATGCCAAGTTTTAGACCCAAACCATTGTCATCGCCCTAAATAAGAAAGAAACGTGTACATTAGGCAAAAGGCTCCCCTGCAAATGCTACTAGACGTTTACATGTTACACAACTATAGAATTCTCCTCAGCTGTCATTCATCTTATAACACTTGTACAGAAACTTTTATAGTACAGTTTACCAACCTGGAATGGAGCCAAACCTCTTCTCAGGGTTTAGAACAGCTCCCATCTCCATCATCTGCTAATTTTCAACAAACATTACAATTAAACTTAAGAAATGGGAAAAGTACTATCATATTCAAGACATATAGCAAGAATCAAATAGGAGAAAAACCTAATCTTGTGGAAAAACTCCAAACTAGCATAACCATAGTATGTATGAGTATATTGTTGACGACTAATTTTAAATAATAAATGTGTACATCTTAAGTTTTGAGATGAGGTAGTTCAACATAGTATGAGAGTGGGCAGATATTCTTTGTTCAAGACACCACCCGTTTTATGAAAATAGTGGCCATGTCATGCCTTTTGACGAAAAATGAATCTGGCTTGCATGTGAAGGGTGAAAACTAAATTTAAACAAATAAATGGGTCTCATCTCTAACAGCTTAAGATTTTGCTTCCTAATTAATTGCACAGTATCCAGGAATAATTAAGCAGCTTTGAAGATGCTAACAAATTAGCAAAGATCGGGAATAGTAAATCGAACCAGACTTATGAGGAACTGAACATCAACAAGGTGCATGTATATATAGATTTAGCGCAGACAAAAAGGTGACATGCCTTAGTTATTGCCTTCAAATCAGGTCGTTTGGAACTCCTTTTAGTATCATCTGCAGTTGTACAGTTCTTCTGCACAAATTTCAACATAATAAGCTGAAGTTAATTCATTTTTCTATCCACTGAACCAAGAATTGAGGATATAAGACTGGAATTATGTGCTCTTGGACAGTAAATCGTGAATTTTGCAGCACAAAATAACATAAATGGTGATATGATAATGAAAACAACTGCCTCAAGTACCAACTACATGGCCACATCAGCACTTAGGGAACCCAATTTGGAGAATTGAAGGGGATTAGATAAATCCAAACCTTGGATTTCGAACTCTTTGTGATTTTCGATCACCTTCTTCCCTTTTACACCTTTTATCTTCTTCCTACAAAAAAATAAAATAAAATGCCAGAGCATCTAAAAAAATTTCTTCTTTTGACAGGTAACCTAAAACCAAAATTTCTGAGGTTTTCCAAGTAGTAACAAAATCTGAAATGCATTTGCGATATCTGTTTGATGCTAGAGACGTTTTACAGCATCCTAAATGGAGCCAAGAATTACAGAAAACCAAAATATTAATGAAACATTTTATTTAGTCTTTTTGCAAGCTAGTCGCCAAAAGAATCCAGACAAATATAAGAGCAGATATATAATCTATCCTCCCTTTCAAAACCCGCCTCATACACATTCAATCAAAAGTTTACCTGAATAAAATGGAGGTAATGCTTGTTAAAAGTCCGCAAAGTCTCGGTGACCATAGTATGTGCGCTTTTTCCAACCAAAGCGTCACTAGTACTAATGGCGTCGCCAACATTTACCGCCTCAAGAGTTTCAGTAGCCTCACCGACTACTCCATTTTGGGGCAGCACAGTGGACTGAGGCGTTTCAAGCTTCCTCTTCTTATAAACCCGCCCTGTATTCTTCTTTGAAACACTGTTCTCCTTCCCAATACGGTTCGACCCGGAGTCATTCTGTGCAGGTACCTCAACAGACGACGATTTTTGACTCCTCATTTTCTGTAACCTCGCGCTGCTCCTTCGCAGCGGAGCTACGGAGATGGCGTCCGCTTCCCCCTTGCCATTTTCCGTGGAGATCTCGACGTTGCAAGCCGGAACCCCCATTTCTGTGAGCTTCTAGAATAGCAGAGAGGGAATTCGAATTTTGAATTGAACTCCTTAGGGCTGAACAGCTGAGAAAGCAGAGCCAAAATTGTTTATGTAGTGAAATATGACAGGACATCATATATATCATATATGTATTATATATACACCGTAGTGTAAAGACTAAAGAACCGTAAAAATGCCCCGTAATGAGTGACATAGCACCAAAAGGCCCGCCAATTTCTTGTCGGATGATTAGATACTATATTCTTTAACAATTAAATTCAAATAAATCTATTTAATTATCTAATAATTTTCAAATATTAAATCTATGATTAAAATTATATTATTATAATATAAGTTAGCTAAATTTTCGTTTCAATGTATCTTGTTTTTACTTAAAAATATAAATAATTACTTCTTATAACATTGAATGATGAGTTATTGTCATAACAGTGAATTTATAAATATCTCGATATATTTAATTATAGACTTATTATTTATCAAAGTAATAAAAGATTTCTTGTCGATAGTAGCATATTACACTCTAACAATTAAATTCGAATGAATCCATTTCATTTGATTATCTAACAGTTTTCCAAATATTAAATCATGTATGATCAAAATTATAAGGTAAGTTAGTTATGTTTTCGTTTGATTGTATCTTGTTTTCGCTTAGAAATAATAATAATTACTTCTTTTAACATTTAATGATGAGTTGTTGTCATAAAAACAAATTTGTAAATATGTCGATATATTTAATAATAGACTTATTATTTATCAAAGTACTAAAAGATTTCTTGTCGGTTGTAGCATATTACACTAAAAGTTAAATTCGAATGAATCTATTTCATTTGATTATCTAACATATTAAATCATATATGATTAAAAATATAAGATAAGTTAGCCCTTTGAACAAGACAATTAAATCAATAACAAACAATCAACAAAAATAAAAATTTAGATGTCACTACAAAATGAAATACATTCACCAACTAGAGAAGCAGTCGTCCAAACTCCATATATAGTCGAGAATTATAATCACCGACTACAAACATTTGGTCGGTAGAGTAGTCGGTGATGGTAATGACCGACTAAAAAATTTAGTTAGTCGGTGTAAGTATAGCCGCCGACCAAAATTTGCATTAGTCGGCAAATCTTACATTTACTACATTTAATAGCCAGGGTAACTAACGCCGACCATTTCTCATTTGTCGTATATTCTTAATACACCAACCAAAAAATATTGTAGTTGGCAAAACTTACGCAGACCAAAATTATACGGTCGAGGGTAACTATCCGACGAATTATTATCTGGTCGGCTATACTTTATACGTCAACCAATATTTTGGTCAGTAAATTGTAATCAATGGAGACTTTTTGCAATATTTCGCCGACCAAGTTATTTTAATTTTCTAGTCGATAATTCCCCATTAATTTTTTTAATAGGTGATTTTATTATAATTATGTAAAAGGTAACCATTTATAGTTGAAAAATATAAATGTTAAATTTAAAAAATAAGTGATACTTCAAAATAACTATACTATAATATGTCCATAATGTTTGTTCACATAAAAAAATGATAAACTTGTGCACCTGCACATTCCTTTCACATAAAAAAAAAAAAAAAAAAACTTATGCATGTTTCTCTTTCAAAATAGCTAAGTACTATGTATATACGCAGTTTGAACAAGAGAAAGCTAAACATAAATTTATCAAAAAGAGATAATACATGATAATCGTCTAGTATCATTAGTGAAGATAATAGCGTGACCATATCATCCTACAAAGATATATAAATAGGTTAACGACATATAATTTCAAACAACTCATTATTTTTAAATTGCAAGCAAAATTACATATTTCTTTTCAGCAACTCTTTCTATCAACCTTTTGCCCTCTTTGTGGGTAGTCTTCCACAGATGCATCATGTCTAGTCTACCATTGCCCGTGTCTTGAAAAAATTAATTATTAGATCGCACATTTATTTCCAGCAGAATAAGGTTCTAAAGATTAAAACATAAAATTGGCATCAAAGCATGCTTGATTACATTCATGGCACAACCAATGTTAAATCCTACAACCAAACAGGTTAATATTGGTTGAGGGAGTAGGATAGAAGCCTTTGGTGGTTCACAGGTGTTTCAAGGGCAGGGATATGATATTGAAGATGGCTTTGGTTTTGGACTCGGCTTAGGTTAACACCAATAATATTAATCAATTAGAGAAGTTAAGCTAAAAAGATTCAATTAAGTTTCATAAGTAAAGAGAGAAATCAGAAAGGGCAAAGGATAATGTTAGAAGAAGAGGTTCAACAATTTGAAGTCAGTTATGCAATATTTTCTTTAAAGCAAAAGATGATTTCTGTATTATTTTGGGCACCAAGGGACTAATTTAAATCTCTTTTTCTTCTAATATTGGATTAATTGAGGATAAAATTTGAATCTTACTTTGACAAATTTGAATCTATTTGTTTCACAATAACTTATAATTTTCTATACATATTGTTTTACAATATATGAATACAAAGAATAGAACTCGCTATATATAAATCAAGAAAAGGAAATTACAACAATATGTTACACTCAGCTCTACCAAAAGATGGCCAAGATATATAGCAAATACCCTTTCATATGGAAAACTAAGGACTTCTTCGGTAGAGTTTTTTTTTTCAAAAAACCATTTTTTCTTACAATTTTTGACTTTTCAATCTTTTTTACACTACAAAAAAAATTTGAAAAGTCAAAAAATAACCAAAAACCCCATTTTTCCCCAAAAAAACTCTACCGAACAAGTCCTAAGTGATTGTAATTTGAACTACACATTACCCTAAAAAAGGGTTATTGCACCAATAGCAAGACAAGGCACAATATTTTTGTTTCCTTTAACTAACTGGTTGAAACAAATGACTAGTGAGAGTTCTTATAGCAAATAGATTAAGAATTTTTTAAGTAAGATTGTATTGAGTGTAATTTTAGTAGGACTAGTTAGCCACAATGTCGTGTAATTCATGTAATTCCTGTCATTCGTATAAATCATGTATAAATCATGTATAATGCTAAGCAATTCACTATCTCTGGATATCCATAAATCATGTAAAGGAACTGACCTAGCCACAATCTCATGTATTCATGAACCTTTATGGCAGTATATGCTTATGCAATATCCATCTTTAACAGGCCACATAAAATAGCAAATGAAATGCTAAAGACAAGTAATTATAAACTAGTAGATTTGAATACATTGATCTTCACTAAATATGTAGATTTGAATACATTGATAACTCTTATCCAGCTTGTTTTGTAATATAACCCAACTACCATCTATGACTAGCTCCCTAGTAATCACAAAACCAACTGAAAATTAACATTCAACACATTAGAATTGAAGAAGAAGACAACACAAAACAACATTATTCTACCCATGTTAGTTGGACTTGTAATCATTCAACACATGTAGAATTGAGGTAAGCCTTGTGACACTGTGCTATGTGCTGCAACTTCGTTGTGGCTTCTCGTTCCACCGAAAATAGTGTTCGATTGTCTAAGTGGTGACAATTCCATATGTGAGGTGCGCATGCACATTTTTGAAGCTTTTTTTCTTCCATATCAATTAGCATGCTCAAGTAATTACACTATTATTATGATTTGCAAAATGCAACTTATTACTATATATTTTTATGGCTATATCGACGTAAATATAAATAAAATAGCCTCAATATTATTTGCTTGAATTAACTTGTGTAAATATAAATAACATAGCCTCAAAATTATTTGCTTGAATTAACTTGTAATTTGTAAGTAATTTTTATTCAATTATATCTTTGTAAATGATTTATCTAATGTCCAGAACCTTCAATTTTTAAGATACTAGTGGGATATAGTGAAGGTTTCACTCTCGAAATGGCACACATTGTAACCGGCAAAGTTAAAGGCAACTTTATGTCATTGTTGCAAGTATGTTTTTTTTGTTCTAAATTCATTATCATTGTACAATTACTACTGGACGATGAAATTGGTGAAGCTTATTATCCTTTACAGTGCATAAAACCCTTTCTTAATTTCTTTTCTCATTTGCTTTTTCAAATTTTGACAGTTACGACGACAATTCTTCCAAAAATCAAATGAAATCTAATTTGTAGTCACAATTAAAGCTACATAATGTTTATAGTCAAAATTACAAAAAATAGACATCACCCTCCAGAAAAATCATCAATTACTTCAAACTTTTCCCAACAAACAATTTTAATCTTTTTTCCAATTAAGAATCGAACCCAATCACGAGAACAAAAACAATATAAATAACTATATACACATCACATTCAAAACTAAAACACGAAGTCAAGATCCCAAAATCCTATACACACATACATAAAGAATCTTGTGGTTGGAAACATGAAGAATTCCAGCAATAGAGAAAACTTTTACCAGTTAAAGTGATGAATAACGATGATTACTGAAAACCCAAAAATTTTGTGGGGGCAAAGGTCATCAAAATCAATAGATCCTTGCCTTCCCAAAATCATTTATTTGTTCCTTTTAACTAATACTATTTACAAAACAATAGAACACAAAAAAATACCAAAAAATAAAATAAAAATGAGCTTGATAGAGAATTGAAGAGTAGAGGCAAAACCCATAAGGGATAAAAATTAAAAATTCTCAAATTGACTGAGCCTACCACGAATTTTTGGAGTGAAGCTTTGAGAAGATGATCGGCGACGGCGATGGAGCAAGGGTGATAAGTATAATTTTGTACTTATCTCGAGCTCACAAAAGGGACGATTATGAGTACTCTTACTTATTTTCAGTTTAATTGTACATTGTTTTTTTTTATTAATTTAGAAAATATTCAAATTCAAAGGTCAATCGGATTTAAAAGAGAGCAAATAGAAGAAAATGGACTCAAACCGCTAAGAAAAGATACTTGAGGGGCTCGGGGCATAACGGCACCTGCTTTTGCAATTTTCGATGGGATTAGAACTCTACAACTCCAAGATAAAACAACAACTTAAACGCACGTCTTAGAAGGTTGGAGAACATTATAAATAAAATGCGATAATAGCCGAGGAAGAGGGGAGACGAATTTTGGGAACAAGATACAAGAGGATAATCGAATACCAAGGCTCGGGATTGAGGATTCTTCAAAGAGTCACGGGTTGTATTTATTTCTTCTTCTTTTCTTTCACGGATCATGATGAAGTCAATTATTGTCATAATTGACGAAATCATGGCCGACTAATTTACTTTTTCTAGGATGAACGATGAAACCTCATGATTTTTAATTAATTAGAAGTTTTTCCATTTTAGTAATTAATTGCTTTTGGATTGATTATTCTTTATGCGCTTTTCTATTATTTTAATGTCCCATCACCATTAGAATATATTGTGATCTATATTGAAGTCGAGAGATTCAATATAGATTAAGCACGTGGTATTGAATAACATAGGGTCCAATAATAGATAGAGATTACTATTATGCTTTATGAAATCTATTTAGGTGTTCTTGAGATTTTAATGCATGTGTTTATGTTCAAGCTTAATTAGAGATAATGAAGTTCGCATAACATATAGAATTGATTGACCATCGAGAGAGGCTTTTGATTAATTTAGGAACACCGATTTTCAATCTATGGTAATTATAAGCTAAAACAGTTAAACAAATATTTGATTAAGGAAAGTGTTGGTGGATTCGCAAATCCTAGAGTTAGTAGATCTTGAATTCGTTCTTGCCTTTTTAAAGTTATTTATTGTTTAATTAAAATAGTTAAATTAGTTTAGAATCACAAAATCAAATTGAATCTGTGTTTTTTTATTGTTAAAATTTAGGTTATAAATTAATTGGTTAAATTAATATCTCGGTCCTCGTGGGTTCGACACTCTATTTATCACTTTATTACTTGTCAACGATCCGTCCACTTGCGGGATTATAATCGCACAACAAGTTTTTGGCGCCGCTGTCGGGACTAGTTTTATTAATTACTACGTTAATTGATAATTTAGTTTTAACAATTTTTTTAATTATTATTATTATTATTTTAATTATTTTTATTAAATTTTTTTTAGTTGATCTACTTGTTTCTCTTGATTTCTTTGCTACTAGGGAATAAAGATGAGCTAGGAGATCAAGCACAACACAAAATGATGAGACTTTGAGATTGACAAGGATGACTTGCTCTTGGAAGATTTATGGAAACCACCGGTTAAACAAAATTTTTGTCCCTACTCCTACACTTACAATTAGGATTGGCAAAATCACTCGATTACTCTTTGTACAATAACCAAAGTCAAACAGAATACACGGTAGACATCAATTGGCTCATCCTGGCGAAACTTGATTCATTGGCAAAACAGATGGAAACACTGAATTAATCTCAGTCAGCCAATATGGTTCAGATGTCTCTACCAATATGTGCAACTTGCGGGGCAAACCATCAATCATCAAAATGCCTTTTAACCAAAGTTGATATGTCATCACCTAAACAAGATGCATATGCTCAGAACTTTCAGCTACATCAGAATAATCCATACTCGCAGACTTATAATCCATGATGGAGAAATCATCAAAATTTCTCATATGACGACACTCGAAATATTCAAAATCTGCCAAATCAGGAGAGACCACAAGAGAGTAAAGAATGGTGAAACGAGGAACTTGATCAGAGCATCAAGGCAACTGAAAAGCGCATAGAGAATAAAATTAATCAGATGATAAAGATGCTGACAGAGAGTCCACAAGGCACCTTTCCAAGTGACATTAAAGCCACCCCGATGGAAGACATGTCAAGCATTACAACAATTAGTGAGGAGCAACTACCTGAAATTTTGGAATATAGACCAGTTGTCCAAATTGAGGAAGCACCAACTAAAGAAGAAGAGTATATGGAGAGCAGAATGAAAAAGTGGCATTTAATGATGCTTTGCACCAACCAAGCAATTTTCCAACTCCCCCCTTTCTTCTAAAATTGATTTTGTGATCAAGATCATTGAAGAAGTTGAAATTTTCATAATTAAGTTCGAGCAAGGTGATCAAATTAAATCATATTTTTATGAGAAGGGCACAATTAAATATTGGAGAACAAAGGAAAAATGGTGCAAAGTCAATCGATGCAAACAAAACAAGTCATCAAAAGCCCTGTTCAAAGTACCATGAGTGATCACCGCGACAAAGTCAAGCTAATGACTTTAAAGAAGCGCTCAATGGGAGGCAACCCATTTTTCTACCCTTTTATTTATTTAAATTTCGTATTATTTCAATTTTAGGATTTCAATTGACAATTGATACGTTTTAGGTTTTTAGGATTTAAAGTAGGTTTTTAATTCTTAGGTTTTGAGGATACAATCATCGTCATCCTGCATAATCACGTTGTTCAATTATTTTAAATTTATATTTAAATTTGAATTTCGTTTTTCTTAAAAAAAATTCGTTTTTAAAAAAAAAAAAAAAATTTAAAGTTTTTTTTTTCCTTTTCTTTTTAGGGTTACAACCTGCAGGCTGGCTGGATAACATTCAAACAAAGATTTGTCGACCAACTGTATAGATTTCTCCTCCAATTGATCTTATCACACATTTTCTCCCGGCACCATCAGATCTATCTCAGAGAAGTCTCTAATATTTTGATTTTAAATTTTACATTGGAGACAATGTTTCTTTCAAGTTTGGGGGTAATGGACTAAAATGAAAATTTTGCTTGATTCGATAATTGATAATTGATATTTGATTTTTAATTTATTTTCGTTTAAAAAAAATTATTATATTTATTTGTTGGCATATTTATGTGATATGAATAGCCTTGCCGGCTAATGATGTAACTTTTTATTTAATTATTTCACTTTAATCCATGACTTGTGAAAAAATTATTACTATTGGTTAAATGTGAGACTATTTGACCATGTTTGATATTGTGTTGTGTCGGCCAGTTAAAATAATTTTTAGCTATGTTGGTGCACTTAAGTTGAAAATAATAGGATACCCTGTTTGAACCTAAGAATCATCCGTATCTCGAACAAGTAACCAATATAGTGAGAAATTGTGGTAATTAAACTGTGATAGTGGCTATCTAGGTTATGATTGATTCCATGTATGTTGAAAATTGTGTGGAGCACTTTAGACCAGTTGGAGGAAACTAAGTAATGACCGAATGTTAGGAATCTATTCCTCACGCATGAACTTATTGCTACGCAAGGAAAAAAAATTATTATTATTATTGTTTAACTCTTTTCGTAGCCTAATTGCCTTGAGTGAAAAGGTCCATGGGGTTTCTTAAAACCCGATGTCCTAAGGTTCGAAAGATCCGGGAGTCATCGACCTCAAGCTCGTTACATGAGTCACTTAGAAAGCTTAATGGATTGAGTTTTGCACCTTATTAATATCTTATAACTCTTTTAGTAGCCTATTTGACTTGAGTGAATAGGTCCGTAGAGGTTTCTCAAAACTGATGCCCTAAGATCGAAAGACTTGGGAGTCATCGACCTCAAGCTCGTTACATGAGTCATTTAGAAAGCTTAATGGATTGAGTTTTGCACATAAGATCTATATATAAAAAAAAATTATTTATTTAAATTTAATTTTTATTTCTGTCCAAAAAAAAATCCTTTGCAAAGTAAATTTGGGGATTAGATAACTAATGAGTTTGACTTATTTAGTAGAAACTTTCTGGTCGAGAGTGTTCATAAATTGGAGAATATTCATATACTTAGGTTGTCACGATTATTAGTTTTCTCAACCAGCCTCGAGCAAGAAAATAATGCCAAGTTTAAACTTTGAACCAAAATCTCGAAATTTGAGAGAAAACAATTATTTTGGGGGAAGTGTACTTTACGAGAGGGAAAGGAAAAGTTGACCAAGTGATTGGGCTATCACCACCATAGAATTTAAGTTGATCAGATTAACAGGTCTCACATACGTATCAAGTATGGTTTGAGTATAATCACATTTGCAATAATAATACCCGAACACTCGTCATGAATTATAAGTTTTTCTTTCTACAAAAGCTGAAGCAAGAACGGCAAGCTATTTATATTATGAATTGTGTTACTGCTTATTCTATTATTATATGCATGATTGTTTTATCTAGTTTATTCGAGGACGAATAAAAGTTCAAGTTTGGGGGTATTTGATAAGTATAATTTTGTACTTATCTGAGCTCACAAAAGGGACGATTATGAGTACTCTTACTTATTTTCGCTTTAATTGTACGTTGTTTTTATTAATTTAGGAAATATTCAAATTCAAAGGTCAATCGTTTAAAAGAGAGCAAATAGAAGAAAATGGACTCAAACCGCTAAGAAAAGATACTTGAGGGCTCGTGGCATAACGGGCACCTGCTTTTGCGCTTTTTCGATGGGATTAGAACTCTACAACTCCAAGATAAAACAACAACTTAAACGCACGTCTTAGATGGTTGGAGAACATTATAAATAAGGCAGATAATAGCCAGAAGAGGGGAGACGAATTTTGGGAACAAGATACAAGAGGATAATCGAAGACCAAGGCTCGGGATTGAGGATTCTTCAGCCGGAGTCACGGGTTGTATTTATTTCTTCTTCTTTTTCTTTCGCCGGATCATGATGAAGTCAATTATTGTCATAATTGACGAAATCATGGCCGGCTAATTTACTTTTTCTAGGATGAACGATGAAACCTCATGATTTTTAATTAATTAGAAGTTTTTCTGTTTTAGCAATTAATTGCTTTTGGATTGATTATTCTTTATGCAGTTTTTCTATTATTTTAATGTCTGATCACCATTAGAATATATTGTGATCTATATTGAAGTCGAGAGATTCAATATAGATTAAGCACGTGGTATTGAATAACATAGGGTCCAATAATAGATAGAGATTACTATTATGCTTTATGAAATCTATTTAGGTGTTCTTGATATTTTAATGCATGTGTTTATGTTCGAAGCTTAATTAGAGATAATGAAGTTCGCATAACATATAGAATTGATTGACCATCGAGAGAGGCTTTTGATTAATTTAGGAACACCGATTTTCAATCTATGGTAATTATAAGCTAAAACAGTTAAACAAATATTTGATTAAGGAAAGTGTTGGTGGATTCGCAAATCCTAGAGTTAGTAGATCTTGAATTCATTCTTGCCTTTTTAAAGTTATTTATTGTTTAATTAAAATAGTTAAATTAGTTTAGAATCACAAAAATCAAATTGAATCTGTGTTTCTTTTATTGTTAAAATTTAGGTTATAAATTAATTGGTTAAATTAATATCTGGTCCTCGTGGGTTCGACACTCTATTTATCACTTTATTACTTGTCAACGATCCGTCCACTTGCGGGATTATAATCGCACAACAAAGGGCTCGGACAAAATACACGTGCCACTTGTGGGTTTCAATAAATATATGCGAATGGAAAAAAAAAATTACAAAGCGACATACATACTGGTGGCTGTCGACTTCGGACCACGCTGAGGAGCAAACTGCAACAATGGAGGATGAGAGAGATATAGAATGATAATTAATGTGCCGAGAAGGACACGGCAACAATGGAAAAATCTCGTGGAGACTGGGAGACGAATTAGTGAGAATGGAAAACACATGAATGGGCCAAACATTTAGTGAGCCCGCCATTAATTCACTCCTAAAAAATTGGCCAACCAATAATGTACACGGTCAACCCAAAACTCTAGTCGGCAATAACATGCCGACCCAATATCTAGTCGGCAATTACGCCCCGCTAATTTCTCAAATACGCAAACAAATCCTGCCTAATTTTTTGCCGACCACAACTTCTCTAGTCGGCATTACGTCCTTCTCCGACTAAACTCGTGGTCGTTGAATACCTTATTGGTTGGCTAACCACATTTCTTAATTTTTTGGGCTACTAGTTAAATACTTTAGTCAGTAAATGATATTTTGCAAACCCAATTTTTGGTAGTCGGTAAAAGTCTCACTTCTTGTAGTGTGTCTAGGTTAAAAATCAATGATATAATTTTAATTAATAGCCTCTCTCGATAGTCAATTGATTCTATACTTATATGTGAATTTAATTATCTCTAATTAAATCACGAACACATAAACATGCATTAATTCACAACGATCACCACATAACAATTCATAGAGTATAATGATATAGATCATCAATTATAGGCCCCTAAATTGTTTATTACCTTGTGCTAATTTATACTCAATCTCTCGAAAGCAATATAAATCACTAACACGTTTTAATGGTAGCTAATCATCAAAACGGAATAAGGAAATAATAAACAATTAACCCAAAAGCAAAAATAAAGACGAGAAGAATCAACAAGGTTTCATCAAAATCTTGGACACAAAGATTTAGCTTATCATGTTTTGACTACAAAAATATAAGATAAAAAGTGAATACACGACCCGAATAATTTAGAATCAAAGTTGATACAACCCAATCTCTTCAACGATCTTGGATGGAACCATCGTCTTCTTCAAAATCATCAAAAGCTTCAATGATTTCTTGTACTTTTTTCAAAATTTTGATATGGAATTCCTTCAAGTTTATGTGATATGTTATGATAGCAAACCCCTTCATTGTGTATATTTCTCTACATTTATAAGTCTCTCCAAAACACTAAAAACACCCCAAAATTCGTGTGGAACTAAAATACCAAAAGAAGTTATGGTCGAAAAAGGAAAAAAAACTTCTCGACTGCGATATGCCCATGTGATCGCATGGGCATGCATGGTGAGCTATGGGTTTCAAACTCTAGACATTGCGATCGAATGCAAGCATGGGCCAGTGTAGCGGCTAAGTTCCTGATTATTTGCACACAAAGGTATCCATCTTTCTAATGTCTCCACTCTAGTCTCTATAATTTCTCTTTCATTTTAGCTTAGTCCTCTTTTATTTTCAACCCAGGTCCTTCAACTTTCATGAGCTTACATGTAGGTCTCCAATTCCGCGCTTTCAATCCTTTTTCTCTTATTTTGCTTTATTTTTCTCAAATCACCATCCAAACTCGAGTTTTAACTTAAGTAAAAATACACTTAATAGAACTCACAATTGTCTGTTTTCGATGGCCCAGATAAGTGCAAACCCGCACTTATCAATGGCCTTTATCCTAACTCTTTAACGCTTTTTAATCGCAGCAATTGTTGCTCCTAGTAAGCCCCTTCAGGGAGAGGGCTACATTCGACTCTGATTCGCTGTCACAATATTGTATGGACTTCTTTTTCTTGTCGTATCATGATGTATTACACTCTTAACAATTAAATTCAAATGAATCTATTTCATTTGATTATCTAATAGTTTTCAATTATTAAATAATGTATGGTTAAATTATAAGGTAAGTTAGCTAATAGTTTTCAAACATTAAATAATGTATGACTAAATTATAAGGTAAGTTAGTCCATTGAGGGCTTTTATCCTAACTATCTAACGCTTTGATCGCAGCTATTGTTGCTCCTTTTAAGCTCTTCGGGGGCGAGGGCTGTCTTCTTCTCTGATTCACCGTCAGGATAGTGTATGGACTTCTTCTTCTTTTTTCTTCATTTGGCCTTTCAACGAATTAGATTTTCGTTTGACTGTATCTTGTCTTTACTTAAAAATAATAATAATTACTTATTGTAACATTGGATGACATGTTATTGTCATAATAGGGGATTTTCTAGTATCTCTATACTTAATAATAGACTTATTATTATAAAAGTAATAAAAAATTATGAATGATTTTGATGACGATAAGATCGACCACTCAGCTCGCTACCGCTGCAAAAAAATCACTCGACTGGCCTCCTAAAAAAGCGCTGGAATCTTGAGAGTCATCGATGCGTGCAATTAACCTCCTCGATGGTTTCTCTAAGTCAAACCACATCTGTTTAAAAGCAGGACATGAATACAACTAGTCGATCCCCCATGATTGAGGAAGAAAACCCCCATTGTTTTGCAAATGACACGGGAAGATATGATTGTCCCCTTTTGATGACAATTTAGCTAATCCACAGCAAAGTTAACCATTATATAAGATCAAAACGTCTCACTTCCTAGATTCCCGCTTTAAAATTAGAAAACCTAAGGACACATGTCCATCTCGTACACAACCATTTACAGGAATACATCATTATGAACAAGATCTATATATAGCCCTAAGAACAGCAACATGGCAGCACCCACCGGAGCAAGGCGAAGCAAGTCATGGACATAAAATTTTGCTACTCCTATATAGCCCTCATTCTCAAAGGTACAAGGTTAGAGACATTGTTATTATCCAATACCTCAATTTTTAAGTTTTATGCACTTGTTCTTATTACTTTACTCTTATACTAGAGCGGAACCAAAAACGAGATTCCCATCTTTTTCAGGTCGATCGTCAATTTGAAACCCATATATATTTCGGTCATCTTGAGAGTTGTAAAGCATCATGGAATGTATTTTAAAATATGTAAAATAATTTCAACAAAAAATCGCTAAATAAATAGCGTTGAATATACTGGTGAGTAACTAATAAGCATACATATTAATAAATTCTGATATTTTTTATAATACTTGAAATTTATTAATGATAACACATAAATTTAGATTATTGCATGACCATTGAATTAGTATAAGGTATCAACTGTAAAATCAATATCATCCATATTCTGCGAAATTGGTGCAAATGATTCCTAAACTTTTCTCTCAGCGTGGAAATGGTTTCTAATATTTATTTTTAACACATAAGTCTTTAATCTATGTATTTTGCAATGTTTTAAAAACTGACCCGAACATCGACCCAAAAAAGTGAAAGGGTCAAGGTTCAAAAGGTCGAACCAGGGCTGACCTGGTGATTTTTAAAAAATTAAAAAATTTACAAAAAAAAATTAAAAAATGAAAAATAAGTTTTTGGAAATCACAAAAATTGCTCAAAATCAAAATTTTTTTTTTTTTTTGTTTTTCATTCTTTTAATTCATTTCGTGCGAGAAGAGAGATGAATTTCATTCGTCAGTTACAATTAATTGTGAAAAAAATGATTTTAAAAACCAATAAAACTCAACGGGTTTCTCAAAACCGAATGGGTCGACGGGTTTTTTGGCGGGTTTTTAAATAGAGGGTTTTTATGCATAATCAGCTTGATTTTGGGGCCGGTTCTAATAACACTGGTATTTTGGTTCGTAATTGGTCTTTATTGATGAAAATAATAAATATGTCCTTAGTTTTAATTAGAGAAAATTGTACTGTTATAAAAAGTCTGCCTAAGTTTCGCCTAGGCGGAGCTTGGCCTCCACGCCTCACGCATTATCCTCACTTTGCCCTTGACTTGCTCTCGGCCTATGCTTGAAAAGTTTGAAGCTCAGACTCGACGTCTAACCACGCTTTTACGCTTTTTAGAATATTGAAAAATTGCAATTGAATTTTTAACATTTGCAAAAAGTACAAATATGTCTGATAATTTTATTATTTATAAAACAGTAAAGGAAACTAACGAATTCTTTTTTTAATTAACACTTTATTTACTCAATTGATAATATACTAATTGTGTTGTATATTTTACAAACTACTATAATTTATTATTAAATAATTATATTATTTAAAATTTAAAATTTTACTTAATCGTTACAATCTAAAAAGAAAATAATTTTGTCACAAATTTGATACTCAAATACTTTTATTTAATTGAGCTATTCATTTATTAACTACAAATATTAGAGCTCCAATTGTATTCTTCATATTTTAATTTTTCGTTTTATTATCGTTCAAAAATAAAAAATACATAATGTGCAAATTAATTTTTATTAGTATTTTTATGTTAAAAAAATATAATAAGATTGGTTCAATGTCATAAAATTATATACGCTATTTTGTTATTTATTTAACTTAATTTTATATTCAAGTTTTTCACATAACATAGCAATTACATATACTTAAAGCGCAATAATTTTATAATTTTCTCTTATAAAAACTCTAATTGACACGACTATAGTGATATATTTAATATGCTAAATTAAATAACATTTAATAATTGTACTGGACCCTCTGCACCTTTTGCAAAGGTTATGAATCTAATTGTAATTTTATATAATTAAAATTAAGAGCATATTTGTATTTTTCATCAAATAAGGACCAATTGCGCACCAAAACATATAAATTAGGGACTTATGTGCCAAAAACAAACTTAGAGACCATTTTTACACTGATGGAAAGGTTAGGGACCATTTGCGCCAATTTTCCAAAAACTTATCATGTCATTTTCAAGTTTGAAGGTTTAATTCTATTTATAAGTAATTATTTTGTTGAGCATAAATGGATTATTGCTTATAGATACAATTTAACAAAATAAATATAGTAAAAAATACACAACTTATTGTACTTATAAGTTCTTTTAAGCTCAGCAAATGCCTGAGTGAAAATACATAAAGAGTCATCTCTCTCTAAACCTCCGAGGCTTCAAGGGGTAGAGTTTGCGTCATGTTATGTGCCTGTGCTAACGTCTTTTAGACGATCGAAGATAGTTATTTTTTGGTGGCTAGTTTTTATGTGGAAGCCAGCGACCATTTCTTTTAAATTTCCTTCTCATATTCCATTGAAATAATTACTTTAAACTTAGAGCTTGTTTGGTATATATTTTTTTTTTTAAAAATGGACTATTTTTGCTATTTTATTGACTTTTCAAACTTTTTTGTAGTGTAAAAATTTAAAAAGTCAAAAATAGCAGACAAAAAAATGAGTTTTTTTGAAAAAAAAATAGTTACCGAACAAGCCTTACTATCCTATCAAAAATTTCATTAAAACTTTCATCAAAACCCCAATCAATGTGATGAACCCTTCTGAGCTCTCCAAACTATGCGCATAACTCCACCTTACCGATGATGATGGACCTCTTGATAAGTGTTGTTTTACACTTATCTAGACTATTAAAAGTGGATAATTGTAAGTATTTTTAAGTGATTTTTTACTTAATTATGTGTCTATTTAATTGTTGTAGGTCAAAACCCCGAGATTAGATGGAATTGGAGAAAAACAAAGCAAAATTCGAATAGATGGAATTAGAAAATGGATCAAACGACAAAAATAAAGTAAACTTGGATATGTGGATCAACTTGCAAACATCCAAAAGTTGAAAGACTTGGATTGCAAATAAAAGAGGACTAAATTGAAATGAAAGAAGAAATTAGAGGACTAAAGAGGACAAAATTCAAAGTTGAAGGACTTGGGTAGCAAATAAGATAACTATAAGAGGAAAAATGACAAAAATATGACCAAGGACAAAATAAAATACATGTCAAACATTGGAGGACTAAGCATGCAATATGGAGATTGGAACCAGAATTTGGCAACAATTATCATTATTTTGCAACGCGATCAAACCGCGGATTGCAAATCATGGTTTGACCACGACAACTCGCGGAAATCGCATCTGAGTATTTTTGGCTTATTTTTAATTTTAGTCAGGGCCTTTTTCGTCTTTTCACGTACATGATTTCTAAAATTAGTAAAACACTATATAAAGACCTAACATAGGTCAAAAGAAGAGAGGTTAATTCTTTGGAGAACACAAGAGAAGACAGAGAAGAGAACGGCGAAGAGAACGAAGAACAACCAAGATTAAGAAGATTGGAACGTGAAGATCAAGATATCTTGGTGCAAGATAATCAATATCTTTTCATCTTTTTTTTTAAAACCCGGTTATGTATTCAAATCTTCTAATGTTTTCTTCTTCTCAAATCATGAGTAGCTAAATTCATAATTTGGATGAACAATGTAGCCTAGTTTTAATTTTTAATTTCAAATCTCAAGTTTTGACTTATAAATTGTTTAAGTATTTGATTTTACTTAAGAGAAGTAGGGTTAATTACACTAATGGTCCCCATTCTTTCGGGTTTGTAACGATTTCATCCCTTTTTTTAGCAGATTCTTCCATTTATTCTCACAGAGGGTCCCCAAATCACTATTTTCACTATTCGACAATTCTATGACAATTTTACCCCTCGACTTAAATAAATTAAAATAATAGGAAAAAATACACAATGAAAACATTGCAATTAGACCCTTAATCTTTTCAAAAGTACAAATAAATCCTAAACTATTTTATTTTATACAGATAGGTGTTCTTCTCCCAAAAAAAAATCATCTTTTCCCACCCCACCCCACCCCACCCCACCCCCTACCCTACCCTACCCTAAATGGCGTGTTGGAAACTTGCCAACCTTCACAGATTTGTCAAAGTTTCACAAAATCATCCAAACCTTCACAGATTTGTCCAAGCTTCCACTGTACACTATCGAGTTCTGGCCCCAATTCTCCGCTTCCTCCTCGTGATTCTTCTCCACCGCCAAGCACTTGTCGGGTCCGCTGTGCCCAATAAGCACCGATACGCAGATGTAGACACCCCTCTTCCCACCGCCACACACAAATGCTTTTGTCGGCGGAGCCGCTCAACAATGTGTTTCCATCCACTGCCATACACAGGAAAACGGTCAGTCTGTGTCCCCTCAGCACTCCGCCGTAGGACATGAAGTGCTTTTCCACCGGTCACCGACCATCTCGAATTATCGCCTTGGTGGTCTGCGAGAGCGACACGGCCATCACGCCGCAGCCGTCACGCCACCATCGCTATAGCATGGTTGTTTCGTCCAATGCCTCAACATAAGAACTTGTCAAATGGTCTTCTTCTTCATTTTTTATGCAATTCTAGGTGATGATTTATGAGTCCCGATTTACTCTTCTTCTTCTCCGGCGCAGGAGATGATGAAGATACCGACGTTGACGTTTTGGAACCCAGAAGAGATTGGAACCATTTGGTGGTCTTACCCATGCCTCATTATAGCAAGTTTGAACATTTTCTTCAAAAAAACATTTAGATAGACAGATAGAGATATAAAGTGAGAGAGTGTGATTCTTGTAAGGAATGCATTGCCATTGTTGTGGTGGGGGTTGGAAGTTGGGACCCCGGGAGTTTGAAAGGAGGCGACAAATGACAAGTAAGAAATTGGTCCAATTTGTATTGAAAAATCTTATTTTGTACTTTTTTCTCTTGTTTGTGATGATGCTTGTGATTATGCTTCTGGTTGTTAAATTCTTTATTTGGATGTTGGAGAAGAACACTAATTTAAATAAAATAAAATTGTTTAGGATTTATTTGTAGTTTTGTAAAGGTTAAGGGCCCAATTGCAATATTTTCATTGTATTTTTTTTCTTATTATTTTAATTTATTTAAGTCAAGGGGTAAAACTGTCATAGAATAGTCAGAATAGTGAAAAATAGTGATTTGGGGACCCTCTGTGAGAATAAATGGAAGAATGAAGATGACATCTCGCTAAAAAAAGAATGGGGATTAAATCGTTACAAACTTGAAAGAATGGGGACCATTAGTGTAATTAACCCTTCTCTTAATGCTTGGAATAACTGACCATTATTTTATTGATCTTGTGGATTGTAATGAACTGAGAAGCAAATTATTAATCTAGACCACGTAGTAAAATCCGACAATTGGATAAAAGGTAGATATACACTTTTATTATTGCTGCGGTCTGAATTGAATTCTTAGAAGAATTAATACATTTAATTAAGGACCATTCTGACTGCCTAAGTTGACTTAATTCAATAAGACTAATTTGAACTCGAAAAAGGTAAATTATGTTAAATTCGTGAATTCGACCGAATACAACTTTAGAAACAAATCTTGAGAAGAGGAATTAGAGATGACAATTAGGTGAATTCGTTCGTCCAAACG